>VYXH01005181.1:219212-319784 GCA_013397275.1 Burhinus bistriatus
CCCTCTGCAGACAGGCAGCTCCGGAGCGGGACCCCCTGCCCACCTGCCTGGGGACAGGGACGGGGGCTGGAGCAAAAGCCACGGGGTAGAAATGTCCTCTCCCGTTGGGTGCAGCCATCCTGCTATTGCACAGCGGCATCGCCCTGCGCTGGTGCCAGCGTCCGAAATGCAGCACTGATGCCACCAAAGAGCCGCTCAGAGCAGCCCTGGCCCAGCTCCAGCTCGCCCAGGCAGATCCTGCCTCCCTCCGTGCCCCCGCGCTTTCCATCAGGTTCACTCGCAGCCCCCCGCCGCCGCGCAGGGCTGCTCCGCGCTGTCAACAGCTGCTGCATCCCATTAAAGAGCTGCTCCCAAATTGCGGCTGCTTTTGTCTTATTTAGCAGAGATCAGAGCACCGAAACCACCCGGAGGTGGCTTCAGGGAACTTGGGAGCACAGAGGAGTGGCGGCCGGCAGCCGGGAACGAGCCATGGCCTTGCAGCCCCAGCCTGGCCCCTGCCCCTTCTCCCTGCGTGTTGTGGGTCTCCAGGAGCTGTTTTGTTTAAGAAAGCACGAGTGAGGCAGACGAGCATCCCTTTGCTCTGGGAGTCAAAAAAAAAAAATAAAGCTGCTGATGGGGGATGTACAAGTGCCCCAGCGAGCACCAAAGGTACCAAATTCCCTGCAAGCAAGGTGCAGTATTCCCTCTATTATCACAGGCTAAATCTGTAAAAATAAGCCATTGAGTAAAGTTTTTTTGAAATCTTCAATTATTTTCACTTTTTAATCACCAAGCATTTGAATCAGTTTTACCAGGAACTCCCACTAGCTGGTTTTGGCCTCATCTCCAGTTCCATAAATGCACCTCTCCTGGCCTTTAGCAACGTTTCCCAGCAATTGTTTGGGTTTTTGTTAACCTTTTCCTTTATGTGCCCTTCAAGCTGGGCCAGATCTGCACAATTAGGTCATGAAACCAGGAGTGCCCGACCCCCCCGGGATCGATACCAAATCAATCGTCTCACGACCTTTCATTAAAGCACATCGCTGCTGAGCCGGTTTGAAATGCACTTGGGGCAGCTCCGGCCCTGAGGAAGGGGAGCTGTGCCGGGAAGCAGCAGCTCCATCCCTCCGACAGAGCTCCCAGCTGTCGCACAGCTCCCCTTCCCCAGCACTTCGGAAGTTTATTTCTTGAGAAATCCTAAGTGACAAAACGCAGCGTGATGGGAAGGAACCGGCTCCATTTGCAGCCACGGGCAGGGCTGGCCGGGCACGGGCGCTCCTGGACCTCAGGAGCATGAAGGTGACCCGAGAGATGTAATCACTGACAAGCAGGGGAAGCAGCAGCACCTCTGAGAAGATAACAGCCTTCGAGCATCTTCCGTTCACAATCCCAAGCTTATCTCTGCAAGCTGGGGAGCCCCCAATTCAGTTTCGTTAGAGAAAATTGCAGTGCTGTGCTTCAAGTCCCCTGGAAATCAAACCACTACTCAAGGAAAGTGTGATCAGATCCGACGGGGGCAGCGGCGTGTGCCCCAGCCCAGGGCACTGACCCCCCCCTCTGCTGGGTGCGGGCGGGCCGACTCCTGCACCCAGGGCATTTGGTGCAGGGACAAAGCAGGAAAAGGTGGGAGACAGGGAATATCACCCCTCCCCACAAGACACAGAGGGATTTGACTTGCCTGGGCTCACGTGGAGACCTGTGGTCCAGTCCTGTGCCTCTCACAGCCCAGAAGCACCAGCAACCAGCCCAGGTCCTCCAGCTGAGGAGGGGGGATATAAATCCCCTGGGAAGCCCTCGGCCCTTTGCCAGCTGGGCTGATGCCTACGGCTTTCAGCTGGGGGAGGAAGCTCCCCGGCAGGGCCACCCTCCTTCCCCGGCCTGGCATCCCCCTGATGTGTGGCTGGGGGTCAAGCCGCCTACGTGGCCACCCCAGCCCCAGCAGCAGCTCTGAGGGCAACGGGGACTTGGAAAGATTTTGAGCATCGAAGGAAAAGGGGTGCAGGGGAGGGTGATGAATCAGGGCTTGTTGGGCAGTGAGGGCAAAGCCGGTGGAGAAACTGGATTTAGAAGTATTTTATGACAGCTGTCAGCAAAGAAAGCATCATTCAGAGGAGATGCCAGCCAGTTTGGGTGGATGTTTTGAAGACCACCGCATTTCCCTCCCTGCACTACATCCCATTTTGAGGGGCGAGGGGGATGTTTCATTTGCTTTCATGAAATGAGAAAAAGGGCCATCACACAGAACTGGAGAGCACATTTCAGCCTGGGCAGGAGGAACGTTTCTCAGCAGCCTTCAGGAACAGTGATGCATTTAAGTAAAATACCAAGCAAGTTGTATCGGCGGGTTCGAGTGGTACAAGGAATAAAAGCTGGCAGGAGTCAGGCGGTGCCAGGCGCTGACCGAGGCGAGGGGAAGGGGAAGCCCTGGTCCCGTGGCTGCTGGGGGCTTTGGGCACCTCCCCATCCTAGCGGTGGTCTGACGCGAAACCCCACCAGCAGCATCCCGGGAGTCACAGCTTCACCTCGGTGTACTCGACGGACTTGGATGCCACGGGGCTGGAGCAGGGCCAGAAATCCACTTTCCTCTTCTTTGGGTCCACATTGACGTAGTCTGCCCCAGTCTTCATGTTCTCATAGTCCCTGGCGGAACCCAGCCCGTGGCCTTTCCCCGGGAAGACCAGGGACGTGTAATTGAGGTTTTCTGCTGAGCGAGGGCCCTGGAGAAGCAGACGTGAACCCCAGGTCAGGCACCAGCATCCATCGGGGGTGGCTTTGCCCTTGAACCCACACGAAGGCGTGCAGCCGTTCAAGGTGCCCAGGTTGTGCCCAGGGATCTCCCTGACCCCTGCGGACGTGTCCCTCTAACTTGGGAATGTTGGGTATGGCGAGTGACAACCATCACCCCAGCCTCACCGCCGGTATTTCAATACAGTTCGATGCATTTGCCCCCCCCCCACCCCGTTCCTGCTCTGTGGGTCTCGGGCTGGGCAGGAGCCACGGGGACACGGTGCCGGCACCGCCGCTGCTGCGGCTGTGGGGGCTTTTGGCAAAGGCTCTCTGCCCGCGGCCGTACCTGCGGGCTGGAAGGGTGGCTGTCCGAGTCCTCCGAGGTCTCTGAAGACGTGTCACTGCTCCCTTAAAAACAGCAAACATTACCACCTCCATCGCTACTTGGGGGGTTAAAGGAAAAAAAAACATCAGGGAGAAAAAGCAAAGGCACTCGAGGGTGAAAATTGAAAATCCAAAAGGCGTCAGTGTGATCCCTCCCCTCTTCACCCGCCTGCCCGTGGGGAACCCGGCAGGGAAAGCCCCGAGGAGGCGGGAGGCCGCTGGAATTGCGAGCAGCCGTCGTGCCTGCCCTTCGCCCGGCCTCTTGCTCCCTCTTCCACCCCAAAGCCAGCGGTTGAGGCTCCTCACAGCTGGTTGAGGAAGAGGGTATTGCACAAATGCAATACCGTACCTTTATATTCATGTGCCAGGACGACCCCCCCCGTTGCTGTAGCATCCCCCCTTACCCGCGTAGGTCGGTCTCTGCACCCCTTCCCCTCCCGCTGCAGAGCTCGGGGGCTGCTGGGGCTGTGCCGCGGGGCTGCTGCTCGCCTGCTGGCCGCAGGAACGGCTGGCTGCAACCGAGAGGCCAGTTAGCACCTTGCTCCAGCCCAAGATGCCGGCTGTGTCCCACACACCCCACGCGCGATGCCACACGGACGCCCACCCGCTCCCCGAGCCCCAGCACTGCCCCACAGCAAAGCCAGTTCAGCGCAAGTCGCTGGCACGGCAATAATTATTGTTACGTATTGGAGCAGGCAAATATCTATCAATTCAATTACTGAGATGATTAAGCGCATGCCCTGTTCTCCCACAATGAAAGACTCCAGTGTTAAATCACACCATCAGGGCCTCTTCCCGTGCAAATTCGAAATTAGTTTGACCCACGGGGCCAAGCAGAGCTTGTTGATGTACAAACGTGGGCAGCAGTTTTGGGTGAAAGACTTTCCTGCCGGAAATTGTAGCTTCCTCTGAATTAATATTTTGCAAATGGATTCTGATGGTATTTTCCCACCACTTTACTAACAAGAGCAACAAAAGAAAATGTTTTTGAAGCAAGAAAGGGCTGTACAACCCTACCCGACACTGCCCACGCCGCTCACAGCTGCTCGCACAGAAGCTGTCGGCGCAGCCTCCCCCGGCCGCAGCCCGGCCCCCGGCACAGCGCAGCGATGCTGGTGGTCAGACCCTGCCCCAACCCGTCCCCGTCCCACGCCGGTGCCCAGCACACGCGGGGGAACGCTGGGTCCCTGGGGCGCCTGGCTCCTGCCCTCGCCCAGCGTGGGCTCTGCAGCGGCGCCGGTTGCTTCCCGAGAACCAGCCCCAGAACAAGGACTCGGTTGTGCTTTACAATCCGGGGGATGCTGAAGCTTTGGGCAAATGACTTTTGCTCTCCGAACCGGGCGATTGCGAGTGAGAATGAGGAGCACAGGTAAAGCCGACAGGACAGTAAATTACCTATTTTCCTGCTGAGCATGATGTATAGGGTCAGCAAGAGGAGAGCGTATAGGATCAAGGTGACAGCTGAGATGGCAACAAGCACCCACCTGAACAAGAGAAAAATGTTTTGTCAAAGTGAAAGAAATAACCAAATTATTTTAAATCTTTCAGGTACTGTTTGGCCGCCATGGCTTCAAAGCATGTTTTAGACCACGGTTTGCTGGTAGAGGTTTTGGTTTTGCTTTTTGCCTTTAAGGCAATGTGCCCCACAATCTGGGGCTTCATTTCCAAAAATGACTAGTGCTCCTCGCACTTCATTTTTGGGTGCCCGTCTTAAGCAGGGTTTTCGAATGCCTCGTTGCAGCGGGGGGGGCGCGCAGTGCTTGCTGGAAGAGAGAAGTTACGAACATGGCTCCTGCCAAAAATCACAAGCCGTTTCTGAGACTCACGCCTGTGCGTCTGCCAAGCACGGCCATCCAGTGACAAGGCATCATTGTCCCCAGCGCAGCGAAAAGCAGGCGCAGTGTCACCAGCGACGGGAGCTGCAGCATCCCCTTGCTGCGCCGCTGCTCCCGGACCCACGGCACAGCATCCCCGCAGCCAGAGCCCGGCCAAGCGAGGACTGAGAATCCGAGCAGAAAGGTGCCCCGTAGCAGCGGTTGTCCTTCCACCTGAGAGCCTTTCCCTCGCTGCAGGGGGGGCTGCGGTGGGCTACCTGCGGCTCTTTCGCCCGCGACGCTGTACTCACCACTCGCAATCGCTCATCCTCCCTGCCAGGCGTCTCGGTGGCCGGTGCGACGCCCAGCGAAGCGCTGGAGGTGTCGGGGAGGGGACAGAGAGAGGCAGCTAGCCCTGGTGGCAATCAATCGAAATGGTCCCATTGAGCTTCACGCGGCTCCACATCAACTGAAGGTCAGGCTCGCCACTTGCAAGCAGCGGTCTGACATCGCAGACGTAAAATAAAGGCACCCAGCCTTCCCTCTGCGCGAGGCTCTTACTGTAGGTGCGAGCCCTTCTCGTACGCACCCCTTACACAGCCCCACACTCTCCCTGCCCTTATCACTGAGCTTAATGGTTTTATACACCGCCGCCTCGGTCATATCTGATACTTGACTGGAGCTTCTGGGCTCCACTGCGGCGCTGAGAGTAACACGAACTGCAATTTATTCGTCTTGCTTTAATCCTCTCTCGCGTTTCTTTTTAGTTTTTTAAATCCACAAAAAAAATTTGATAACTATAATCTGGCAAAAAAAAAGACCCATAGAAGAAAGTAACCAAAAGAAAGCCGCGAGTTTGGTGTTGGGTTCTTGCATCTGTCAAGATCCCGCCAGAAATGTCGGCGGCCCTTCAACACCTCTGCATTCAAAACATCTCGCATTTAATTTTAGCTGAGCGCTTAAATCCTGTTGAAGTTAAGGGGACTTAAGGCACATAATTACAAAACACATATGCCTGAACTGGACTCCTTGGCTTGGGAGTTTTGGCCGTAATATTCAAGAGATTTATAATAAAGGATGGCAATCGGGGGCAATCATTTTGTGATCTTTCACTTGCAAAAAAGAGTGTTGAATTTTCACTCAATGCCTGTATACTTACTGTTTATAAATGGCTAACACAGGGAGGTTATCTTCAACTAAACCTTTGATACCATGATTAAAGGAGCCCTAATAATATGATCGATAGACTGATAGATTGATGGCTAGAGCAAAGGCATTATCCATCCTATGGATCAGATGCTATAATTTCCTCTATGACACATTTCTAAGAGTAATTAATCAAAACCTTTTCCGATAGCCTCACCAATCTCCTATGAAATTCCACTTAGCCAAACAGTTTGGCAACTGCCAAGGTAAAAGTTCATTTCTTGCTGGAATTTTCCCCCTCCCTTATTGAACTGATCTGTCCCCAAATATCCTTCTCAAATGGCTGTCATTCTTAAATGGTTCATTTCCTATCGTGGGGCAGGAGATGCTGCTGCAGCAGATAACAATCTGAAAAATGAGCTGTTCAAAAGGAAATTGCAAAATAAGACCCAAATCCAAATATCAGTAGAAGACAGCTTCTTTTCTGAGATGGGGTATGGCGAGATTGAAGAGATGATATGCATATGCGTATAGAAATATCTATTTTGAAGATAACAGCCAGTAAGATGCCGGCAGCACGTGTACTTTTTTTGATGTATCAGGTAACTTGCTGTGAGCCTCCCCCCTCCAGCCCCCAGGATATTAACCCTTTCTCAAGCAAGATGCCCTATTGAAATGAAGGCTTGTAAAGAGCTCCTGCTGCGCTGGTTACCGAGTGGTGAATTCAAGACGTCTACACACAAGCTAAAGGTAGGCAAAATCACGGGAATTATTTTAATCATTTAATTATTTTAATCCCGTTTGAGTCAGGCCTGGCTGCCCCCAGTTAAGGCTAAAGCTCAGGCTGGCAGCGACGCACGCCTGCAGGCATCCCTCGGACACCGACACCAAACCCAGCTTTCGTCCTAATGTTCCACCCCACTGCTTTCCCAGGCATCGCGTGCAACGGCCGGTGGAGAGCGATATCCAACGGGGTTTTACCTGGGGGACCAGAGCTTTCTGCACCTTCCCTTTCCTGCAGGACCTGGGCAGCCGGAGCCGTGGAAGGAGCGGGAATTAAGGATGTTTTGGCTGCATCTTTTGGGTCCAGCAGTGCAGAAGCCTCACCGCCTCGGTGCCGGATGCGGTCTCGCTCTACCCCCATGGCGATGGCAGGAACGAGCCCACATGAGGTTCCATGACGCTTCCCCTCTGTCAACTGGCTCATTTAAATATATTTGGGTGTTTCTCCGCTGTTCTGCAGCCGCTTCTGCTCCGGAGCTGGGGATGCTGTGTGTCCCCCCGGTGAATCTCCTTGGAGGTGGTCCCCCTCTTGCTCCGTCTTCCAGCAGTTTTATGCTAAAATGCAGCTGAGCTTCACTGGAGCAAAGTGGTCCCCGAGGGCAGAGAGCTCAGCCCCGAGCACTTCAGCTCTGGGTGCTTCCGAGTAAAAGTCTCCTCTAGGGTTAAAACATTTTAAATCATAAGGGACGTGATCCCAGAGCCTGGCATGGCTTGGTGTCTGCTGAGGGTGGATGGGCCTCCACCTGCCCATTTTCTGGAAAAATTTTCTGGTCAGTGGTAACCTGCTGCATCACTTAATAACGGCGCGGTGCAAACGGCAGAGTCGCAGCCCCACTCTCATCGGTTCGCAGCAGATTTGGGGAGCACTGGGGCAAGCACTCCGTAGGAACGGGCTTTGCCGCTCTCCCACTGAAGCAGCGTTTTGGTGCTGGAGACACCCTGCAGCAGCCCGACCTCTCTTCTGCTTCTTCCCTGGCAGGAGATAGATGGGCAGGGAGTGAGGGACCCCCCTCCTGGGGACAGTGCCTGCTGGCGTTTAAACATCTCCATCACCCCCCGGCTCCCACAGCAATCCTCTCCCGGGAAGACAACATCCCAGCATCTCCTTGAATCCCCCCGGCCTTTCTGCAGGCAAAGAGAAACTGGTCTTGAGAAACTCTACGTACCCCCAGCCGCCAGGTTGGCCCCCAGGGGCTGCATCGTGAGTTGGGGTCCCCCGCCGGGTCCCCACCGTGGGCCAGTCGCTGCCCACATATCCCCCATCCCCTGGGACCGCGGGGACCACGCCGGCCATCAGCTCCATCACACCCAACAAAACATTCTAGTCCTGCTTCACCCACAGCTTCTGTGCCAGGGGTAAATATTTAACTGAAGCTCGCTCGTTTTTATTATTATTATTTTAAGTGAGTGTTTGCTATTGCAGGGTTTCACTCTTTCAAGCGCTCAGTGATGTATAAACAGATTAACAGGTGGAAGAAGTACTTGATAAACAGAAAAAAGGATTTTCAGAAAATGCTACTTGGGTGCGATTTGAATCAGTCAGAGCTAATAGTGGAAGTGGCTAGACTAAAGGAAATATGAAAAAAAAGAACACCGATAACATATTTTTAGCCTGCAAGCAGGTTTCTTAAAATGAGTAAAGTGCCATACGCTGAGCCGGCAAGAGGCATCTTTTCCGCCCAAGGTGCATAACCTATTTCTAACGTATCTGAGGGCAAATACGTAAAGCTGGATGGGATAAGATACACTTCATGACAGCTACTGCCTGGAAGTAATACGGGACTATATATAGGCCATATATTACTTATAAGACCTGGGATGTTCCGGTAGCTGGCAGTCACGTTTCATTGCATTTCTACTGAACATAAGCGCTTTTTCTGCTGTTTTATTAACAAGATGGATTCAAAGGCCTCCAGTCTTATAAATAATTCTGCATGTTTTGGTCTGTCACTCTGGGCTCCCTCTGCCACATCAGGAGGTGCCGTAAAGGCATATAAAGCAAAGCCTTTTTTCCCAATTTTCTGGACAAACATGTCTGAGTCTTGCACTGGCTCCCAAAAGAAAGAGGAAAAAAACCATTTTGTTAGACTTGACATAAACTTTTGATTTGCCTTTAAGAGTTTGGATTTTAAAATTACTTTTAAAATAACTAAATAGAAGTAGAAATAGATTTGCTTAACTTCAAAAATTTCTAAATGAAAGGTTTGGCCTCTCTATTTCTTTAATCTTCATATTTTAACGCTGAATCTACTGTCATGAGTTTGCAGATTATTATGATCCAATTAGAAAGCTTTTCCAGTAAATAAACTACTTTGCTTAAAGTATTCAGCTCATCCGTGCTACAGCTCACACGCACGTTTATCTCAGAAGCCCAATGACCCTTCAGGCTGGATTTTCTAACAGAATTTTCTGGTTATAAACCATGTCCGTAACAATCCACTTGCTGCTTTCAGCTGATCTGGCACTTGCTGCAATCTGTTTTGTTTTAGGAAATTTTTTTATTAAATCCCTTCTATGAATACACGGTTAGGATGGGAAGGGAGGTCGGCATGTTAAACTGCATCTTAAAAGGGAAATAGATAATAACTTTGTATAAAAGCGACTCAGTAAAAAATACTGCAGCCACGAACCCGGGCATGGGGAAGTGCAGGGAATTTGCACTTGACTCGGAAAAACTGCCTGCATCTGCCCTCACCATCAGCTCTGCCGTGCCCCGTGTCTCCGCGCTCATGCTGAAGAAACCTTTGACGAGATTTTTTTAGGCTTCAGCTCCCTGCGGAGCCACGGAAGGAGGAGCCCGGCAGCAGGTCCCGGGGACGGAGAGACAAGAGCCCCTACGAGGAGACACGCGGCGGCTCTTTCTCGGGCCGTGCCCCAGCAGCCGCGTTGGGCTCCCAGCCCCGCCGGTGCCTGTGTCCCACAGGCAAGGACTTTCATTTCCCAGGGCGAGGACTTTAATTAGATAAAATGGCCTAACCGAGATAAATGGAAATTTGATTCGAATAGTACTAAGGGTAGAAACCCCGTTAATTACACGAACACTACTTCTCGGGTAAAACACCTTTGCGCCACCCATCACCAGTTATTATAGTGCCGTAAACATGGAAAACAACCACAAGGACGAGGCGGCATCTGTGTCGGAGAGACGGTGGCAGCAAGAAAAGCCTTGCCTCCCCCCCACTCGCCTCCCCTCCGTATCTGAAGGCTTTATTTGTTCATTAGCATGTTTTATTTGCATTCACAGAGGCTTAATGAGACGGCCATCCCGTGTTAAACAGAAATCCGCCACTGAGGAAGGCCCCATCAGTGGCTGTAAGGCAACACGTCTCCTGTGCAAAGCCGCTTCTTCCCGAGCGTGCTTTGATGACACTGACCGCTATTTAAAAGGGAAAGCTGCAGATTCCTGAGCAGTCCATCACTGCTAATTAGTTTCTGCCTTTTAAAGTTTGTTCAGCAGGTGCCCGATGCTGCAAACACACGCCTTTCCTGCACCCCCCAGCAGCCGGCGGGGTGTGGGGTACCCCATGGCCACGGGCATCTCCCCGGGGGGCTGCAGGGCAAAGGACAGGGGAAACGCTCCCCCGGAGCATTTGGGGAGGTTTCCACCAGCTCAGCTGGGCCATGTGATTTCCAGTGGATAAACGGCTGGCGCCGGGATGGAGACCCCATTCTGCTCCCACTGTGGGACCTTTGCTGCGCCCAAAAGCGGCCGACACCACCCCCTGCCCAGTGCCTGGCACGTCCCCATGCGCCGTCCTGCTCGGCCGCTGCCAGCCCCTCGCCCACAAGAACAAACTTGACCCCGGTGCGCTCGCTCTGCCTCGCCTGGGATGTGGCCAGTGATTCATTTCCACCGCCAAAGCCCCGTGTTGACATTGAAAGGGGCGTTATCGCGGGCGCTGGTACACCGGGGCGAGGGTGTACCTGTTGGTATAAGAACAACGCCGCGGCGCTGCCTGCACCCGCAGAGCCTGGTTGAGGCCAGCACTGCTGCCGAGCTGCCGACATGAAGCACCTCCTCCTCCTCGCCATGCTCTGCCTCTCCCTGGCCAGCGGCTTGAAAAGGTAAGGGGGTCCCCAGGGTGCACCCCAGCTCCCAGGGCTCTCGGAGGGGCTTCGCTCACAGGGTCCTGCCGGCACCGAATGTGTCAGTGATGAACGTGCAGAGCTGAGCTCCCCTGGCACAGACACCCTGCGGCTGCACAGGAATGCGAGGACCACGCAGGGACCACGCAGGGACCACACAGGGCTTTGCTGGTTTGCTCCCATCAGACCATCGGCTCCACGGCCGTCTCCATCCCTCTGGGTGGACTCTGGCAGCAGCAGTGGGCTGCGCCGAGCTCTGCGGGATGAGCTGCCAGCTCCAGCCAAGGGCTGTGTAAGCAGCTGGGGCAGAAAACACCGGCATGAAATCCTCTCTCCCAGCCTGAAGGTCCTTTTCCACCAGTCACGCTGAGCTCCTGCCCGACGCATCGCTGCGAGCAGGCTTGCGCTGGGGTGTGTGGGCTCTCCTGCCGGTTTTGCCCTTGATTTGCTGTCCCCTAAAACAGCTCAGGTCCCCCATTTCGCTGGGCCTCAGCTAGAAAGCGTTGCCGTGGGGGATGCAGGGAAGCAGGCTCCGGACGTGCATGCTGGTGGCACTGGGACCCTCAGGGTGGACATGGACATCAGCAGCATCCATGACCCTGGGCGAGTGACCAGGACCCTTGCTGCCCCAGGGTGACCCTGAAACGGCACCGCTCCCTACGGAAGTCTCTGCGGGACCGTGGGCAGCTCTCCCACTTCTGGAAAGCCCACAGGCTCGACATGGTCCAGTACAGCGAGGACTGCGCTGCCTTCACGGAGACCAACGAGCCCCTCATCAACTACTTGGACGTAAGCGTGGTGGCACCGAGGGCTGGGGGGTGCTGAGTCCCAGCAGCGCGCCGCAGACACCCCAAAAGGACATTAGTTTGCATGAGCGGTCCCCAATGCCCAAATGCATCCCACAAAGCCCACGCCTGCTAACGGAGCACGCCTGCAGCCAGTGCCCCAGCGTGCCAGGGCTCGCTGCCTGCTCGCTCCTGCCTGGGCCTTTGTTCCCGGGAATGTGATGATGAGCAGGGACAAGGGAGCGCATTCATGGCAGGCACTGCCAGCCCCCTCCCTGCCTGCTGCCCTCCCCGAGCCCGCAGTGCTCTCGGGCACATGGCGGGGAGACAAATTTCCCCCAAAATGAACGCGTATCACACACATCAGACCCCACCGCAAAGGACCCAGAGCCAGACGTGGAAGGCTTTCCCCAGGCTCACCCCGTTCCCCGCAGCGTGAGGGTCCTGTCCCCAAAACCCCTGTCACTGTCTGCATCCCAGTGATGAGGGTCTCCCCAGGGCCCGGCCTTCCCACTGAATCCAGCAGGAAGAGGATGATGCCCACACCCACTGTCCTGCCTTTTGTTCTGGGCTTGCCTTGTTGTTCCTTAAATATTTGGCTCCTTTATTTCACCTGGCACGATGCGGCCGTGAGAGATCAAATGCTGCCCCAGCGCCAGCCATCCCCCGCACCGAACCCCATCAGTCCTCTGCAGCCCCCCCAGCACAGGATCCCCTTTGCCAGGATTTCTTGGCGTGCCGACAGCTGACGGTGGTCTCTGCTCCGCTCTTTGCTAGATGGAGTATTTCGGGCAGATTTCCATCGGGACGCCCCCCCAGAACTTCACTGTGATATTCGACACGGGCTCCTCCAACCTCTGGGTGCCGTCTGTCTACTGTGTCAGCAAAGCCTGCGGTGAGTAGGGGCTCCCCGACCCACTGTCCCCCTCGGCTGGCAGCGGTGGGACCCTGGGGGACACCCCCCGGGGTGGCCCCAGCGAGGCCATGGGGTCACCAACACAAACAGCCCAGGGACCTTTGGGGGGACACCCCCCCCCCACCGCCCAGCTGAGCCCTCCAAGGCACACACGGATGACAGAAATCCGGGGGGGGGGGGGGGAGCAGTGGGAGCCTCTGCGGGTTTGTTTGCCCAGGCGCAGGCGGCGATCACACCACCAGCACCCGGCACCATCAGCCCGCGGGAGATACGGGATGTGGTCTTTAGGCCATTCTTACGGGAGAGCCTTTAAACAAACAAGCAAAGATGATAGCACATAATATCGCTTGTCACCACGGGGCTGGGTGGCAGGAACAAGGTGGGCACACAGACCATGGCGTGGCTCCGGGCTGGCTGCCCGGGGGCTCGGCGGCTCACAACCACTGGGCTTGTTGGGGCTGTAAGCGATGAGCCGGCCCCGGCGAGTCCAGCCCTGCTGCCCCGGAACATGGAGCATCTCTGAGCAGCCCCGGGTGCTTCCAAGGGAGCCCACGGTGGGCTGGGGAGAACAGCTGGATACAGCAGTGCCCATGGGGCTCCTTCTGTCTGTAAAACAGGCACAGCAGTGCCGATCTTCAGCTCTCGTAACGGTGTTGCACGAGCTAATCCCACTCCCCTTAACAAACCTCACGTCTTTCATGCAGATTGAAATGGGGTAAGTTTTATCCCTCCTCAAAACATCGCCGGCATACCCCATTGTCTCGTGAGCAGCTCTTTCCCACAGCAGCATGCCCAGACATGGGCATTTTGGCGATGCCACGTTGCCCCATCGGTTTGCTCTGAGGCTGGTGGCTGCTGCCAGCCACGGCGGGGGCTCCTGGCACCTATGGCCCTGCAGATAAACAGCATTTCTGGTGATAGCTCCCGTCTCCTTCCTCAGCCGAGCACACCAAGTTTCAGCCGTCAGACTCCAGCACATACCAGGCAATAGGGACCCCCTTCTCCATCCAGTACGGGACCGGCAGTTTGACGGGGGTCATCGGATCTGACCAAGTGGTCGTGAGTCATCTTTGGTTTCTCCTGCTCTGGACAACGCGCCTGGGACTTGCCTACAGACTCAGCATCACCATCGAGCCTCCTCCTCCCTGCAGGTCGAGGGCCTCACCGTGAGCAACCAGCAGTTTGCAGAGAGCGTCAGCGAGCCGGGAAAAGCCTTCCTGGATGCTGAGTTTGATGGGATCCTGGGGCTGGCTTATCCCTCCCTGGCTGTGGACGGGGTCACCCCCGTCTTCGACAACATGATGGCACAAAATCTGGTGGAGCTGCCCATGTTCTCCGTCTACATGAGCACGTATGGACACAGCTTTGCTGCAGGCTGTTGCTTAGACTCAGTCATTGTTTTCATGGGTGGGCTGCCAAAATAAGGGCGTTCTACGGAGACAGTAAAGGGTTTTTTTGGTACCATGCTGAGCATCACAGACCTGAGGCCTTACGGGAATAAAGTGAATGACCCTAAGCGTTTGTGGGAAGAGAGTGGGTATAAATCCACCCGTTTAAAATGTTATGTGCAAAGTAAAAGGGATAAAATCCCTCACATCTCCTCCTTCTCCCTCCAGGAACCCCGAATCCTCCCTGGGAGGAGAGCTGCTCTTTGGTGGCTTTGACCCCTCCCGCTTCACGGGGACCCTGAACTGGGTGCCGGTCACCCAGCAAGGGTACTGGCAGATCCAGCTGGACAAGTGAGTGGTGCTGGGCAGGGAGGGAAGGGCTGGGCTGGGGCAGGGGACCAGGACAAGTCCCTCCTCGTCCTTCTCCTTTCCTCCTCCTCCAGCATCCAGCTGGGTGGGACAGCAGCTTTCTGCGTGAACGGCTGCCAGGCCATCGTGGACACCGGGACATCGCTCATCACAGGTCCCACCAAGGATATAAAAGAATTGCAAAGCTATATTGGTGCCACGCCTGTGGACGGAGAGGTGAGAGTGAGGGTGGGGAGAGGAGGGGGCAAAGCCCTGGGACCCCCATCCCGCCGGGAGGGACCTCCCGTGGAGCAGCACCGCTGAGCTGCCCGGCTGTTTCACAGTACGCCGTGGAGTGCAGCAACCTCAACGTGATGCCTGATGTGACCTTCACCATCAATGGGCTCCCCTACACGCTCAGCGCCCAGGCCTACACCCTCATGGTACGGCTGCGGCTCCACTGGTGCCACCGCTCCCAGTTCCCATCCACTGGGCTGGAAAAGTGGCTCCGGAGACAAAGGTGGCCCAGATCCACCATGGGAGATGAGCCACATGTCCCAGCGGGTGACGAGCCCCACTGCTTCGTGCACGGGACCTGCAGACCTCGTTCACGTGTGTTTCTGTGTGCACGAGGCTCTCGGGTTTGTCCCCAGCTTTGCAATTCTCCTTCCGCAGGAGTACAGCGACGGCATGGCCTTCTGCACCAGCGGCTTCCAGGGGCTGGACATCGCCCCTCCCGCTGGACCCCTCTGGATTTTGGGTGATGTTTTCATCCGTCAGTTCTACTCCGTCTTTGACCGTGGAAATAACAGGGTGGGGTTGGCCCCCGCCGTCCCTTAGGGCTGCAGCATCCCACGGGGCAGGAGGGGAATGGAGTCACCGGGCCGCTGCCCTCGGGCAGGGCAGGGGACTTCACTTCATCAGTGTCCCTGGAGGTAATGAAGACACCCGGGGACCACGGTTGAAGAGCCCAGCAGAGGTTTGGTCCACGCCAGGAAGCCATTTCGTAATGAATATAAAAATATGTCTCGAGCAGCTCTGTGATCTGCTTCGCGGGTTCTCTTTTTTTTAAACACGGGTCAATAAAAGCTTTAATAAAACAAAACCTGCCATGCTCGTGTTGATTAGCACAGCAGCAACCCTGCAGATCTTGGCTGGGATGCACAGGAGCCTTCCCCAGACCCTGCCCTCCTCCCCGGCGAGCTAAAAGCCTCGGTGCACCCATGGCACTGCCAGGGCTGCATGCTCGCTCTTACCGGAGCAGCAGGAGATGCTGGATCCGAAAGGCCAGCCTCTCTGGTCCTTAGCTGGGATTTCCACACGGGCAGAAGAGGACACTTTGCCCACATCGAGCAGAAAGTCCCCCGAGGTGGCTGTGGGCATCCCCGAGCTCCCCACCGAGCCCCAGGCGACGGCTGCAGGCAGGGGCAGGGCAGGGGCTGGGGGAGCAGCGAGTTCACCGGGAAAACGTGTGGCTTCAGCAGGTTGAACCGATGCTGGGAAACAAGAAGGTGACAAGGAGACTGGGGAGACCGGGGAGACCCTGGGGCTCTTTCTGTGGCACAAAACTCCCCGAACAACCAGTGATTTCCAGTGAATTTTGCTTTGATTCCCCGGGGAACTTGTGAAGACAACGTGGTTGTGGGTGCACAAAGCAAGAGAGGGCAAACCAGCGGCGTTCTGCCAAGCTCTGCAGCCAGCAGCTGGCTCGAAGGGTGGGGGGTCCAGGGGGCCTGGGGGGTCCGAGGGGCTGCGGGGGGCTGCAGGGCTCCCCGTGAGTCACTGTGGCGCATGGGACTTGCTGATGGTGCAAAGGATGCGGGACAAAGCGTGAGCAATCGTGACTCATGCATGATGCGTCCCGAGACACACATGGAAGGCAGCGAGAAAGGGAAGCACGAAGAAGGGTTATTTTTATCCGTGCCTTTGCTCTTTGCAAGGCTCTGCAGCGGGCTGCCGCCGAGGCCGAGGTGCCGGGGTCGCCGCAGCCGGGGGCCAGGCTCCACAGCTGCTGCATCTTTCCCAGCCCAGAGCAAACTCCAGGGCTGAGTCTAAAAGCGCTGGAAAATTCAGATCTGGTTGTCAACTTTGCGGCTTAGCCTTGTCATTTGCAATAAAAGAAAATATCTGCCTTACTCAGAAAACATTGATTGTGCCACTGACCAACATATGGTTTCTGTACCCGGTTCCTGTATTGACTTCACCTCAGCTGTGCTTTCCCCAGGCACGGTGCAGATAAGGTGTGGGGGCAGCTGGACAAAGTTCTCCTCTCCCTCTTCCAGCTTAACTCTTAGCACGCCAAGGTGCTGCTGGGCACCAGTCCATCACCGCGACGAGGGACTGCCTGGTGTCCCCGAACACCGGCCAGCAGCAAGAGGTGGACCAGCCTGGACTCGACCAGGAATGCTCCGGTGCCGTGTGCTCTTGGCATCCCAGAGCATCCCATGTCCTCTCGGCAGGTCTCTGGTGGTCCTCTCCAGCCCTCCTCCTCATGCATGGGGGATGCTCCAGCAAATACTGAGCATCCCAACAGGGAGCAACCAGGCTCCCGCTGTCCCCTGGGGAGCAGAGGTGGCCAAACAGCCATAGGAAACAGTTTAGTCACTTGGACGCCTTTTGCTTTCTTCTGCTTCCCTCACTCTCACTGCCCCGCAAGCTTTGCCGCAGGGAACAGCCCGTCCTCTCCTTGTCCACACGAGCCTTTCCTCTGAACGTGGTAGTCCCCAGCCTGTGTTTCGTCGTCTCCTAGCTGCAAGATCTTCCTCATAGTCACAGGGCACAAAAAACACGCTCTTTTCCTCAGAATTGCTGACTTGGTGAAGCAATCAGGACAGGATTGTAGCTGTGGTTGCAGGAGCTGCTGAGCAACGTCTTGGCTGTCGCCTCCTCTGCACCACCACTCCCACTGCCTTCACCCAGGGCAAAGCTCACACGGCTGCACCAGGAGCAGTAAGGAGAGCAGGAGCTTTTGGAAAATCCCTTTTCTTGTGAAATCAAACAAAAGCCAGAGCCGGCACTGGGACCAGGCTTGGCACCCTGATGGGTACGGCCCCTCCTGCCCAAAAGCAGAAGTGGCTGCAGGCATTGGCTGTAGCAACGCAACAGCAAACCCCATCTCCACTGGCGTGGAGAGGCATCGATCATCTGACTGCGTGAGCAACCTCCATCCCACCAGGCTTGGAGGGACACGTGGAGAGGAACGAGGGCAGAAGTAGTTGAGGGGGGAGGCTGGACAACAAAGTCTCATTGCAAGGGCAAAGGTGAAGCAGCACAACAAAAATAGGCTGAAAACAGGGATTAGGAGAGACCTGCTCTGGGGAAACATCAGCCTTTTCCCCACCACCGGTGAGAACTGGCTCAGGTGCTTCTCCTGCCTCATCCCAGCTCCTCCCTGCACTTGCCCTGTGGGAGGGAAAAACAGATTTTTCTGGCCAGACAGGTCCCCAAATTACACCTGGGAAGGAGGAGGAGGGTTTGTCCTGCTGAGTGCAGTGATCTTCCCTGAGATCCCGTAAGGGATGTCTACAGGGGAAAAAAAAAATCTGCAAAAATGAGGCCAACCAGTGGAAAAGCAAAAGCCAGTAGCCTTGGAGGGACCCTGTGCCCGGGGACGTGGGGTGACATAGTGGTCCCGCGGGGTCCCTCCGAGGCCACCGGCGGTTGCTGTTCAGGGTGAGGGGGCCAGGAGAGTTCACAGATGGGGGGGACACCCCGCTCCCAGTGTAAACCCCAAATAGTATCGAATGCTTGGTGAAGGCTCAGGACCTGCCCTTGCACGCTGCAGGGTACAGCTCTGCCTATGCAGCCATGGCCAAGTGGGTTTTCCCATGCCACCAGCCTGATGCTCGGGGAGATGGCCAGAGGCTTTCTCGGTTGCTCCATGGTGGCAGCTGAGATCCCCAAAATCCCACTTGCCAGCTGAACACACCCTCCTCCAGGAGATGCCACTGTCTCTGCTTCCTGGGGCTGCCATCCTGACGTGGTCCCCACCTTTTGGGGTGCTCCTGGGATGCTGGCGCTGGCTGTGGGTGCTGGGTGGGAGTCCCTAAGGACTGGGGGTTGCAGGGGTGCAGCATGGTGTACCAAGGGGCTGCAAACGCTCCTGCTTCCCACCCTGCCCCTCTCCTCCTGCCTGCAAAAGGTGACAAAGCCTCACAGAGCTCACAGCCCCCCTCAAAGGGACCCCTGCCTCTCCGCTTCCCCCTCTCTGCCAGACCGAGCCCCCAGCCCCACCTCGTCTGCCACCGTGTCCCCGCTGTCCCCGGCTCCCGAAGCTGCTTATCCTGTCCCACGCTATCAGAGCTGCTGGAGCAAAGTCCGGGATGGCTCCCTCGGGGTCCAGGGATGCTGCCGATAGCCCCTCCAGGCTTTTGTTCTCAGCCCTAAGTAATCCCCTGGCAGGAATGCAGATAAGGGGTCCCAGGGAGGTGGGTAAAAGGAACCGGGGGATCCTGAGCAAGAGAAGAGGCCAAAAGTCAATCCCAAACCCCAGCAGACGAGGGGACCTTGTTCTCTTCCCCCTACCGGACCCCGAGCCGGGGAGTGCCCAGCAGAGCTCCAGAGCCGAGGGAAATGTCGTGACATCCCAGCACCCGCTCGCGGCTCCTCTGCCGGCTCCGGCAGGATCTCGGCCCCTTTCTGCTGATGTCACGGCACGGGGCCCCGCAGCCGCCTTCCCCGGGTGGTAGGCAGGCGGGAATCAGCGCCGGGGACGGCCGCCCTTTCCTGGATCCTCCTCTCTTGTCTCTTCCCTCCCCAGGACGCCGGCTGGAACAGAGCCGAGAGCCTCGGCCGCCCAGCAGACGGATGCCCTGGCAGGTGAGTGCGCTGCGGCCGAGACCATGGTTAGGCAGGAGATCCCCGGAGCAACAGCCGGTGGGCAAAAAGGCTGGGAAACTCCATTTTGAGCTTAAAACTGCCTAGCCTCTGAGAAAGCTGTGCAGTGCTGGCAAAAGGACTGGAAAGTTTGTGCATGCTGAGACATGAGGCTCTGCCTGTTCCAAGGATGCTGCCCACGACTGGAATGGGGTGGCAGGGGGGTGCGGGAGAGCCTGGACCCCATGGCCGAGAGCCGCCCTGGCAGGGGCGATGTGCCAAGGGGGAATGGCGCAGGGCTGGCCAACGCATCGAGGAAAAATGCAGAGATGAGGCTGTCAGTAAGTGTTTCCATCTGCGCTCTGGCCGGTGCCGTGCCTGATGCAGCCATGCGGACGGGGCTGCTGAGATGACCAGAGGATGCTCGGCCCCGCCTGGGGAGGGGGTTTGCTGGAGGCTCTTGGGGCTCGTGCCTCAGGATGGCCAGGCACAGAGCACCTGGGTACACCAGGACATGCTGGGGACGCAGCCTGCGGGGAGCCTTCCGGGGTGCTCCCGGGCTGGGTGGCATCCCTGGGCTATGCTTGGGGCACCCAGGGAAGTCCAGCCAGCTGTTGTCTTTCTTAAATGTAATTTTCCCCAGGACCCGCGGTGCGTGCCAGGTCTGGGGAGCGGGATTGCACTTTAGAGGGGGGGGGAGAGGCAAGAAAGTTGCTCACAGCAGCTTTTAGTGGTGGTAATTTGGTGCAGTGCGGTGGCATGTCTAGACGTGCATCGGCACCTCGGGAGCCGGTCCCAGTCGGTGACGTGGGCTGGGCTCGGCACGGGGGATTTTGGTCCCACTACCACCAGGATGCCAGCACGGCAGGGTGCTGGCAGGGCATGGCCACAGCGCTGGCATGGTGTGGACACTGGGACGGCCAGGGTGAGAGTGGGGAGAGGCCATGGGGAGCAGTGGCTGCTCCCACACCTCCGCCAGCACCATGGGGCTCACTGGGAACCAGTCCCATCGCTACAGCTGGATGACCCCCTCTCATCCCACAGGGCCCGTCCATGGATGCCAGCAAGAAGGTGGATCTGAAGATAATTATCATAGGAGCTCTGGGGTAAGGAGTGGTGCTGGCAATGGGAGGGAAGCCCCCCGGGTGTGCTGGCCCAGGAGCCTGCGGGTGCGCAGCCCCCATCCTTGCTGCAACTGACCCCCCGAGCCCGGCTTTGCAGTGCAAATCCTCACCTGTGTCCCTTTCCTCCTGCCAGCGTGGGCAAAACCTCCCTCCTGCACCAGTACGTGCACAAGACGTTTTACGAAGACTACCGCACCACGCTGGGCGCCAGCATCCTGACCAAAGTCCTCGCGGTGGACAACACCCCCCTGAAACTGCAGGTGAGTGGGGCCGGGACTGCCCGGGGTGCTCATCCCGGTCCTGCAGGCACGTGTGTCCCACCATGTCCTGCTGTCCCCAAATGCCTACTGGTGTCACGAGGTGCGGGGCTCATGTCGTGTGTCTGTACCTGTGCCCTTCTCTACCCTAGATCTGGGACACAGGGGGACAGGAGAGGTTCCGGTCCATGGTGTCGACTTTTTACAAAGGCTCGGATGGCTGCATGCTGGCCTTTGACGTGACGGACAGGGAGTCCTTTGAGTCCCTGGACAACTGGAGAGATGACTTCCTGGAGAAGGTCATTCCAAGGGAGCAAGATTTCCCCATGGTCGTGCTGGGGAACAAAATAGACATCTGTGATCGGCAGGTAAAGGTGGAGGAGAAAGAGCAGGGTGCGTGGACTGGGACACTTTAGTGCCCCAACGACTTATAAGCACTGCTCCTTCGCCTGCAGAACCAGCCTTCTTCCGATGCTCACATGAAAACCAGGGATCCCAGGCAAGGAGCTGCTGGGCAGCCAGTGCTGCCGCCTCCCCCATGCCTCTCGGAGGGCATAAGCAGCATCCCCCCGCTGCCCTTCGCAGCAGAGATTGTCCCCACTGAAGGCAGCAGGAATTTAGCATCTCAGATAGCTGCCTGCACTGCCAGCATCCTGGCCTGGCCCAGCAGTGCCTGGATGTGCCAGGAGGGTTCCCTCCGCCACCTCTCCAGCAGCTACGGGCAGCCCTGCGCAGGGATGTGCGGTGGCTCCATCCTCCTTTCCCGCAGGTACCCAAGGAGATTGCCTCAGCCTGGTGCAAGGAGAAAGACATCCCTTATTTTGAAGTCAGCGCCAAGAACAACATCAACGTTGCAGAGGCTTTTGAGACCCTCGCAAAGCAGGCATTAACAACGGTGAGCATCGCTCCCGCACCAAGCCTGGGCCGGCAGCAGGGAATCGGGTGGGAGCTGGACTCAGTCACTGGCCGGAGCTGATCCGACAGATTCTCACAGCCCACCTCCTGATGCAGAACATCTATTTGTAATGTGTGGGAGAGCCCCAGGAAAGAGAAACGCATCAGCGTTTGATTTCCTAAAATGGATCTAAAACAAGTTGGAAAAGAATAAGTATTGCTATTTCTCCTTGCCTGTGGTGCGGGGAACAGGGCGTGCAGCACCGCACAGCGCACCAGCAGTGTCCTCTAGCGGCCATCCCATGGGGAACTTCGCGTCCCCACGCAAGGCAAGCGAGGTGACCCCACTCCTGAGCTGAACCGGGCGGCTTTTCCCTGGATTTTGTCTTTAATCATGAATCGGGACTGAATCTGTGCACTCTAGTCCTTCGGTCCGCTCTGGCTCTTTCTGAGCTGATCTCACTCACCCTTTATCTTCTCTTTTTTTTCCAGTATAAAGGGATTTTTGAGAGTTATTTAACAGACTCCATCAAACTCACTCCCAATGACAAGCCCAAGAAGAGCTGCTGCTGACCCTGGGCACGCTGCCACGCTCCGGGCTGTACTGCACGAGCACGACCCAGGCGTGCTGGACCCCACGATGCCCAAGGCGGGAGCCCTGCCCGGGGGGATCCATGCCCCCCGCCCAGCCCAGCCTGGCCACAGAGATTGGCCAAGCCAGGACACAGGATGGCCACCACTCAATGCGCCAGGGCCAGCTGGCTGCACATCCCAGGGTTTGCTGCTTCCCACATCTCTGGAGCTGCTCTCCCAAACCAGCACCCTCCCAAATTGCTGCTGTGTCATGGTGGCCCCGTCCCCCTCGATCTGCTGCCATCTGGCACCCGAGTGGGCGATGCTCCTGCGGTGACAGTGCCAGGGAGCAGGGCGGTGCTGCTGATGCCTTTCCAGAGACCATGACCTTGCCCCCACGGGTGATGCTTCCCGGTGCGTGGACGGGTGGCCCCACAGTGCTCATGGTGCGTACGGGCTGTCCTGGGGCAGGAATAGGGCTGGTGGCCACGGCAGAGGTTTGAGTGCAGGCGGGTCCCCTCCCGGGGTCAGCCGCTGCGGATGTAACCGTTCCGTGCCTCAGTTTCCCCTGCTTTCATGCACACCCCCTATCAAACACCCTCCACCTCCTGCCTCACTGGTGAGGATCCTCAGTAAAGCACTTTGTCAGGGATTCTTTTTTTAAAAAAGGAAATTAAATATTTCATTTTTATTTATAGATGTGTGTGGCAAAACACTCCTGTGGTCTGGCAGCGGGAGGATGGGGTCGGGGCTCCGGGCTCTTGTGCTGTCCCATGGCCCTGCTCCAGGCTTTCCTCCGGCAAGGCCAGCAGCTCTGAGCCTGTGCCAGCTTCTTGAGGCAGGTGGATGCGTTTTGGGGCTGGATCTTTTTTTCAGTGCAAATTTTGGGTCAGAGGAGAGAGGAGGCATCTGGGGCATCGTGCAAAGTGGGTGCGCAGTGGTGGCGTGGGGGCCTGGCTGGGGCGGCTATCGGCAGAGTGAGTCTGCTGGGAACTCAGCCAAGCGACCACTTCCCTTCTTGCATCCATCCCGCTCTGGCTTGGGCACCTTCAAGAAGTCGCATCCCGGCACAGGGTTGGGTTGGGCAGAGAGGTGGCCGTGGCCACCCTGTGCCACCTTTCCTGCTGCCTCGGGAGCTGCATCCCTGGGGCTGCAGTACCCTGCTTGCTGCAGAGCCGTAGGGCTGGACGGACGTGGGAGACCCCCAGCCGGGCACCCTGGCCTGTGCAGGTCTCCATGGGACCTCCTGCCCTCTCGCCACCCTTCTCCAGACCCATCCACACTGACCCCAGTGGTTTTGCAGAGCTTCCCAAGGGCCGTGGAGGCTCTGTCCTGGCATCATCCAGACCTTTCCATGAGCAACAGCCCCATCACGGCGGTTTCCCACCCAGGACCTCTGAGTCTTGACACAAGCTGGGAACAGCACCCATCTGTGGCAGTGGCAGGGCACGGGGCCAGCGGGTGCATGCGGGCAGGATGAAATCTGAGTGAGAGCTCGACATGGAGGGCACGGGGGTCCACAGTGCCGTAATTAACCTGCCAGTCTCTGGAGAGGCACGTAGAGATCTTCCCACCCTCCTCCTTAGGAAATGCTCAGCCTGTTTATTTGGGCACCACGCCGGGGGAGAGGACTTGTCCCTTAATATCGGGAGGAGAGGGGCATTAACTATTTCCTCTCTAAGCTCCGCACACCCTTTCCCGCAGCTGGACAATCCTGAGCACCCCTCGTGCCCAGCATCACCCACGGGATGCAGCCCCCGTCCCTGCGCAGCCCTGGGCTGAGCACCAGCCAGCGTGCTCGGCCAGGTCTGTTTGGCCGGCGGGTGCTCAGCACCATCCGTGTCAATAGCGATATTGTTTCTAATTACACCCTTTTTCCAGCAGCTCTCAGCGCTGGAGGCGGATGCAAACTTGATCCGTTTTATTCCAGCAAGCAGCAGTTTGGACACCCAGAGCTGAGCAGCTCAAACAATGCACCCAGCGGAGCGGGTGCTCCCTCGGCTGGGGCTGAGCAGCCGCTGGCGTGTGCCCAAGGCTGCCGCAGGTGCTGAAGCCCATGAGCCGGAGCCAAGCGGGAGCTGCAGGCTCGGCTCAGGGTCTGCCTGCAGACCGGGCTGCCCCAGCGAGGCACGGCCAGCAGCGTGTCGCAGCACCCACTCGAGCTGGGCTCAGACCTTTGACCACAGGCGCAGCCCACTCCAGAGCCCTTTTTCGGGCTCTGAGACGCTGCGCTTGAACTAAGGGGGATGGAGAATAGCAGGACCCCAGCACTTGTGCGGCCATGGAGCATCATTCCAGGCACAGGAATTAAGACTGCGTAAGAGATTGCAACCTTGGGAGCTGCCGGGATCTCTAGTGGCATCACTCCCCTATAGAGACCCCGGCTAACCCTCCTTCCAGATGTGCAGCACCAAGCTGGAGCCACCCGCAGCCATCCAGCTTTTCCTCTCCCTCCATCCCCCCTGGGTAGGAGCACCGGCGTGGTCCTGCCAGCCCGGCAGCCCCGGGATGATCGGGGTCACCCCAAGAATCCTCCCTCCAGGAGACCGGGAGACTGGATGGGATGGCACTGTGCCAGACAGGATGCTGGCAGGAGCAGCCAGAGGTGCTAAGCTGGTAATACTATCCCCCGGCCGAAACGCGATAAAGGACAGGGGGAGGTTTGCAACACGTAGGATTAACAAGGTCAGCTCCAGATTTTCTCAGGGTGAAAATCAAAGCGAAAAATATTTGCCTGGTGTGACTCAGTGAGTTCCTGTGCAGCCAGCGGTACCAGCTCACCCCGGCAGGGGCCTGGCCCATGGGGATAGTCAAGAAACCAAATCAACCCGCGCTCTCGCCCTCCCGCTGTCCTACCCCACGCTGCCGTATTTAATAACTCCAAGCTGCTTCCCAGCCATGACGCTGGGCTCTGCGCTTCACTCAGCTGGGCCAGCACAGCCGGGCTGCACCTCTGCCTTTACGGGTTTTCATTCACTGAGCAAAGCTACGCACAAAGATTGGTAAAACCCCAGCCTGAGGACGCTGAGCACCCAACGGGAACCATCCCCACCCTGTCGGCACCCACCGAGGAGAGTGCTGCCCTCGGTGCTCGCAGAATTAGTGCCTGACACTCAGTCTAGATCCTGGACTCCCAGCTGCAGTTCGCTTCTGTGCTTCTGAGGTTTAATTGCTCCTAAGAGCTCTTCCACCCTCTGCCATCCCATGTGCTCTAAGAATGCGGCGTGAGCTCCATTTTATCTCGTGCAACCGGACCGGTTGAGTTCTGACGGGTTCCAGGTGTGGGAGTCTGGTTGGAGCGGGTGGATTTGCGTTGCAGACTGCCTCTCTGCAGGCTGCGCTGCAGCTCCCTGCCCGCAGACACGTCCCGGCAGTCTGGGGACAGGCAGCAGTGTCCACCCGCCCCAGCCTGCGGCACCTGGCGCTGGCTGCAATTAAATTCTCTTACTCAGCTTGCGATCGTTACAATAAAGTACCTTAAAATCCGCAGAGCAGATTTTGAAAAATCAAGTTTTTCTGTTCCAAGGGAGAAGCCCCGTTAACCTGGAGCTGGGATTGAGAGTAACGCAGCGGTTTCAGCAAACGTGATAAACCCCAGGGGTTCAAAGTTACAGGTAACCTTTCAAGAGCTGCAAACATGAAAAATAAAATCACGGCATCGAGCAAAGCCTTACCTCTGCCCTCTAGTGCCACGGGGCAGCAGGTATGTAACTGCTTCTAGAGCGTGCCGCCGCACGTTTTTGCAGGCTACGTGTGCCGTGCTTGGATGTGCCTGGTCCCCCTCGCGTGCGGCAGCACCAGCCCCGTGCCGGGTCCCGCTTGCTAATTAATAAGGGTTTGGCGTCGTGGCGTGGCACACGGCTGGGCACGGAGCAGCGCTGGAGCATCCCGCAGCGCGCTGGCACCTCTTGTTCTGGCAGACACGAGCACTGCTGATGCTATTAATTATTTGAAAGACTATTCTTTGTTTCCTCGATCATTGCCCCATTATTCCACCTCAGCCGACCAGCAGTGAGCCCGTTTTGGGTGACACTAATGGGATTTGTGTCACTGTCTGCCCCCCCCGACTGCCAGGGATGCGCAATTAGCCCCTGCTTGAAGCAGAGTCAGGCGGGAGCAGACGCCGTCCCCTCGCCCTCTGCTTCGTTGTCCACCTACACACGGCAAATATCAATGCTTCTCCTTCAAACTCATCACACGGGAGGTTCTGTCACTGTGTTCCAACTGCGGTGAGCGTCCCCATGCGGGGTCATGCGGGGCCGCGGGGCTCTGCCCGGCCCTGGGGGCTGCGAGCGGCGGGGCTGGGGGACACGGCAGGTCTGCGAGCCGGCACGTAGAGAGGATTAGGGGCTGTGGCCAGTCCCCCAGTCAGCTAAGGTACATGCTGAAGTCAGCAGCCAGCCTGAGCCTCAGGCGTCCTCCAGCCACGTGTGGGACAGCAGCAAAGTGCAATCTGCTGCCAGCCATCTGCTGGGACCAGTGGGTTTGCTCCTGGCACGGGGCTGCGCCGTGGTCCCGTGGGGCACTAGGGCGGTGTTCTGCTTGGAGGGTTTTCCACCCCTCGTCGCAGTCGATGTGCATTTTGCAAAGCCCTTCAGAAACGCCGAGTGCTGGGGCGAGGGTCCTGTGCATGGGCCGGACCCAGGGGCAGGGCGCGGGCAGGAGGAACGGCAGCAAAACCGACTTGGAGAAACCCGGGAAGGATGGGTTTCACCGGGATGGGACTGCTCCCTGGGCAAAGGGCCAGCCCAAGGCCAGGCACGGGCAGTGGTGGTGACCGAGGCAGGGCCAAGCAGGCAGCGGTGCTCCCAGGGATGTGGCCCTTGGCGCAGGGGTGGACATTGTCTTCGCTAAGGAGTTTCGGTGCTCTCTGCACCTGGAAAGCAGGAGCAGCCTGCTGCTGATGTGTTCCTGCTGCCCAATGAGGAGCTCACGGCCCCCAAATTTCCTCGCTTTTGGCTTGAGACGGGCCAGACTCTGTCCGGCACGAACGAGCAGCTCCTCAGAGCGTGGACAGACGTGAACCGTGGCGACTTGCAGCCTTTCCCTCGCACTGACCGAGGGGAAAGTGCAGACATCTTCTTGCTGTCCTGGCTGAGCACCCTTGGGTCTTGCAAAGCACGGTCTCCATGAGGCCACCGGCACCCCTGGGCACGTGGCCAGACCAGACCAGGAGCCGGGGCACGTGTGGACCAGGACGGTAGCCTCCCTCCGAACCCCGGGCAAGGTGCAGGGCAGGGAATCTCCCACCAGATTTCACCCAGGCATCGCATCCCTCTGGCCTGAAATGATTTATTCAGCTTTAAATGCCCGCTGCCCGCCAGCTCTTTCGAGGCAGACTGGCAACCCCAGCTGGCTCCTGGCCTCGTGCCACCGGCGCCCGACCATCGGTGCAGCACGGCAACACCCTGGCCTAAAACTTTTCAAAAAGGCAAAGCAGGTTGCCGGCTCTTTCATCTAAAAGGTGGATCCTGATCTCTCTAACCAGGGGCGACAGGACCTCCATCGCAGCCATCCTCACTTTAAACACCTGAGTACTTCTGACGATATCGACCTCAGAGCCCTGAGCAATGAGGCGTTTTATTTCCAGGCTTATCTCCCATCACTGAGGTTTGAGCATTTTGGCCTTAATGAGTTGCCCAAGGCCACATAGCAGGCAGCGGCGAACAAACGCGATGGCTTCGGCCATGGCTTTTCGCCCGCATCCCCCCTGCTCCGGCGGCTTCCCCGGCTTTGCAGTGCCTTGCACAAACGCTGGCATCAAGGAGGGAGAAGCTGCGTGTTGCTGAGCTTCTCCCAAACTCCTCCACACNCTTTTCTGGAATTCAATTGTTTGTATGAAAAAACCTCATTTTGGTTGTCTCTCCTAATTCAAAGAGTGAACTCGAGGTGGGGGAAGCAATGTGTGGTGGGGGGAGGCACAGCCCGGAGCAAGCCCCAAGCCCGGATTCCAGGCGAGCGGGATCCTCCGCATGGCAGCCTGCGGGCTGGGGGCGATCCCGAGAGGCCCCCACTGCCCCGAGCTGCTGCGACGCCGTGCATTTTTGACTGCAGGTGTGGGCTGGGGCTGCTCCTCCCCACCCAGCCCCTGGGAGCAGCTCTCCCCGCTGCTGAGCGCTGCTCGTGTTCCCGGGCCTTGGGCAGACCTTGCTGAGCACTTGCCTGCTCCCCGGGAGAAGGCAGCTATCTTGCACCTATTTTACAAATAAGATAACCGCCCGTGCTCAAGGTCACCGGAGGCAGAGCTGGGAAGAGGGCTGTCAGGAGAGCGCCGTCCAGCCTCAGCACTTTGCCAAGGACAAACAGCCCAGCGACTGCCACGCACGGCCCACGCCTGCTCCACGATGCTCGCCGGGGGCTGCCCCTTGCGCTGGACAGGGTCTCCTCCGGGGTGATGCTTGCTCTGGAGGCCCTTGCTGTGCCCCAGAGAGAGATGAGAGTCCGTGGGGTCGAGTCTAACCAAGGGAACGTGCTCTGCTCCCTGAGCCAGGACGTCTTATGCTGCAAAGCCTTCAATCCGGGGATGCGCTTGTGCAGTGCGCTCGTGCCAGCCCTGTTGTTGTGGCCCAGGGCTCTCCCGTGACGAGGTCTCCCTCTGAAGACAAGGGCCAGCACCAATGTGATAGGGCTTGTTTGACAGACACATGCAGGGGACACGGTCTCATCAGGAGGCCACCCCTCCCCTTGCCTTTGGAGATGTTCCCGCAGGGCTAAGGCAGGTTGTAAAGGCGGTGAGCAGACGAGACACGGCAATTCCCTCCCATGGATAACCAGAAGGCTGCAGTGCCTCTCCCCAGCTTTAAGTTCACACCATGAAATAAACTGCATGAAACGTCCGCATGGTGCTGAGCCACAGGGGCAGCTTTGAACCTCCCGACGCCTTTCTGCATTCCACCCTTTATTTTGGTGCTGTAAATAATCCCGCTGTCTCCCTCTAGGACATTGTGTTCCTCATTCCTCCCCGGATAAAGCCATTGACCCCTGTGCCAGCTGGTGAGACCAACCGTGGGTCCCTGCAGCGAAGGGGGAAGCTTGGGAAGCGTTAAAAGTTGGCGGTTCCCTTTCAAGTGAGACCTGTGTCTCCATCGCCTGGCACCACGGAGCCAGCGGCTTGGCCACGTCTGCCTGCGAGAGCGTGGCATCCGGCCCGGGCGCTGCATTCCTGGGCAAGAAGGAAACGATGATAACCAGCCGTGGGAATCTCACTGCTCCAGCCAGGCTCTGTGTGGTGACATGGGGTCCCCGTGGGTGACACGGCTCGCTGTGCTGCAGGTGCCCAGAGGGTACCAAGCCCTGCTGCGCTCCACCCGCAGCCAGCAGACCAGAGCATCCTACAGCACTGGGCACGTCCAACACCTTGCTCCAGGAACGGCCAACTCATTCCTGTAGGAATCTGGCAGCTCAAATCTCTGCTTTCCCCTCTAGCTGAGGTACACTACTGATTTCAAAAGCTCCTGAAGGGAGAGACAGACCGACAGGGAAGAAGGACACCCCATCTAACTTCAGATGTCCCCTGTGCAGGTGTCACAGCCGGAGCGACACATCAGCCACATGCGGCAACAGCCCTTCAGGACCTCCCAGATCCATCTGGAAGCACCAGTTTCTCTCCACTGACCACAAAGTCTGCCCCTGCTCCACCTGCAGCATCTCCATCCCAGACCCTGGTGCCTCCCCACGCCTGGGGCTGCACAAGCCCCGTTTCCTTGGCAAAACCATCCGAAAGCAAGAAGCAGCTCCGGCCGCAGGTCCGAGGGAGGGAAGCGGGGTGGGGGACAGGCTGCCTGCAGGTCCCACCACCGGCAGAGCTCCCAGGAACCAGCCCCCTCCGCCCCGGGGGCTGCGCTGCCTTTCCCCGCTGACTCTAACCTCGGGGCTCAAAGAAAACTTTCTCATACTTTCCAGCAGTAAATTACCACTGAATTATTACCCTCATTAAGTGCAATATAGCTGCTAATATTAATCATCTGCAAATAAATCCCCACATTCCAGCACTTGGTATGCTGTTATCGGACCAGAAGATAAACAGCTCAGCAGTCCGTGCACCCAGGGCTCCATGTTTGACTCAGGGAAATCCCTGTAGTGTCTTTCCATCTCCCAGTGCCTCCCAGGTTTCTGGGCAGCCTTGGTGCTCCCTGGACACTTGACTGTGCCCTGCACGTTGTCCTGGCCAGTCCGTTGGTGGGCATATCCCCACAGAGTGGCTTGGGCCACACAGGGCGAGTTTGGCCAAAGCAGAAAGATGCAGCATCAGAGTTTTATTTATAGTTACTGAAAGTGGAATTTGACCATGACTGCGCCTCCTGTTGCAAGAAATGCCAAAGGACCATCAGTGGCTCTACGGGGCTGGTTTCTCCACAGGGCAAGACCTTGCAGTTCCCTGATCACACCCACCGGGACTTTGGAATAGCAGCTCCTGTAACAGGGAGCTGCCAGCGCTCCCACGAGCTCACACATCCCCGCACGCATGACTGGGGTGGTGAGTCTGCCTGTGCGGGAGGGACATCTGGATTTGAAGGGGACAGAGCAAGCCTGAAGGTCTTGTGCCAGTCATCCCCTGTGGGCAAAACTACCTTGCACAGCATTGAGGACTTCCTCGGGTTTTGCCAATGCTGGGTGGGCAAGAAATCCAACCAGTCGGACTTCTGCCCTGCCGATGTCCCAGCCCAAGCCCCAAGCAACCGCACCACTGGGTGTCTTTGGCCGGTTTGGTTTTGCACCCCAGTGTAACTGCATTTTACTGTCTGCCTGCCAGGGAGACATGCCCTTGGACCTGGCATCCCCACTGCTGACCTTGCTGGCTCCTACACAAGGTGCCTGCCCAGGGCTGATGCAAAGAGCAGACAGGTCGGAGGATGAGGAGCACCAGCAGCCTCCTCGCCTGGAGCTGTTCCTCTCATTCCTTGCAGTGTGGCAGCTTTAGGATTTTACTTTTCGTACCAGCTGGATTGAAACGAAGCTGACGTTGCTCCCAAAGCTCAGGGCTGGGCTGGTCCCCGAGGTGAGACCTGTCCCCTCCGCCACGTGCCTTGCTCTGGGCACACATGTGCCAGCCTTGCCGGAGCTCTGGATGCACAGACTGGCTGCACCAGCCTCTCTGCTTGGCAGCTTCTCTTTTTCAAAGGCAGATGGCTGTGATTAGAGCGGAAGCTTAAATTCAGGGCTCTGTGGTCCTATTCCAAGCCTAGATACTGATCTCAGACAAGTCATTTACCCCCCCTCCCCGTACCACTGGCCACTTCTCCAGCTCCACAACTCTGCCCACACTGGGATGCCAGTTTAGGAAAGTGAGGGGAAAAAAATCTTTTATCGGTGGAGCTCTGCTAGGAAAAGTGCCAGTTCAATGATGGCAAAAAAGTCCCTCTTAGCACTAGTTGATTGTCCAGGCAGTTTAGCAATGCCAGCATCGCCTCTGTAGCAGAGATGCTGTTTCCTCTCTTTCTGCGGTGCCTTGTGAGCAGGACCCCCGTGGCTGGGACCTTTGGGTGCTGGTGCTCTGGGCTGCCTGGATTTGCCCCGTGGCAGGGACCACTGCGCGCACTTGTGGGCTGGTCCTCCTGCCATGTCACGCGTTTCCGTTTCAAAGGGCTCCATGCATATCAGGCTGCCCTTTAAAAAAAAACACTTGATATGGGTTATTAATATTTACAAGATAACTACTTGGCAATTATTACCTCTGTCTGTCAGATGGCAATGAATCAGCCCCCTTCCCTCTGGCACCCTCCGGCAGGGTGTTCCTCTGGCATGCTCCGGACACAACGATTGATTTCCATAAGATGAGGTTTCTTGGCAGTAAACACCGACGCCTTGGGCATGCACAAGGTACCAGAGATTTTCACTCTGACAGCCTCTGGGAGTGAGTGAAGACCACATCATCACCTTCTCCCTTCCTCCCACCCCCAGCCACGTCTCCCTCCTTTTCCCCCTTCTCTCGGTGCCCTGCCTTCTCTCCCCCCTCTCCCTTTTCCCATCATTTTCCCCATACACAGGCCAACAAAGGCTCAGAGGTGGCAGCACATCCCACCAGCCCTGTTTCTGCACTTTGGGACTGAGCCCGGAGCAGGGAGGGCAGCAGAGCTGACCCCTATAAACAGCTCACGCCAACCTGTCCTTGGGGACAGCAGGAACATGAAAGATCAATTCCTTCCACAGCAAATAACTCCCTACAGCTCCCTTCTAGTGACCTATTCCTTCAGCAATGTCCCCATCTGTCTCATTATCTCTGACACCCTGGCTGGTACTCGGCTCCTGCACCCTCAAATCCCTCAGGAGGAGAGGAGACCATGAGCCTGGAAAGAGCCCAGCGCAGTGATGCCAGCGCAGGTCGGGGAGGGCACGAGCCCTTTCCCCTAGGCTCAGCTGGCTGCTCCCTGCCAACATGCATGTCACACCAGTGCCTTTTTGAGCACAAAATGCTGCATTTCCCGAGACATCAGCAAATTCCCAGGCCAGAAGGTTGACTGACACCTTTGGGGGGTGGCCCCCAAGTCTGCAGCTCCCGGGGCAGCCCATCCCGGCACCTCCCTGCTCCATCCCTGTCCACTGCCAGGGGCATCCGAAGAACTTGTCAAACTCTCCTCCGGACGAGCACGTGGCGCAGGTGTGGCTCCTGCCTGGCTCTGCTCGGGGACCGTGCCTGCAAGGCTGATGACAGATAGTCCAACCTGATCCGCACTGGCACATCCCCGCACCACTGAGGGCTTCGACCTCTTCCCAGCGCAGGGGAACGGAGTCCCAAGTCCTCTCTCCTGGGCAGGTAGCGGGGGCTTCGCCTCTCTTTCCCACTCCTCTCATCCCTTTGAACCTGGAAATAAGAAAGAAACTGCTTTCCCCTGCCAATCCCACCTTCCAAGCCCGAGCGGCGGGGTCCAGCGCTGGCACAAAGCGCACCATTGTCCCTTCCGGAGGCGGAGAGTCGGCCAGAGCACAAAGGCCGGGGAGACGCTACCCACCGCGCCGGGAAGCTCGCCCAGGCCAACAAAAGCATCTTCTCTCACCCCGAGTCCAAAGCAGGTGAAGGAGGGGGCCCCGGGGTGACGGTGAATATGAGCTATTGTCACCGAGAGCCTGGAGCATAGAGGGACCTGCAAAGGTGATCAAACGGCCCAAGGCTCAGCGGGAAGGGGTGGGGTGAGGGGGGACATCCAAAAAAGCCCTTGTCCCTCTTCAGATCTCTCCTTATCTCCCCTGGCTATCCTGGGCTTAGCCTGGGTGTACTTGCTTGCAATTACCTCCTCCAAGCCAATCAGGCGCCAAGCACAGCCCTCGGTCCCCTTGACTGAGGTGATTTATAAATGACTCACTGGCTTATTTGAGCACAGACCTCTGCACACCTCCTTGGGAGCACCTCTCTGCCTGGGCTTTCTTGCCACATCTGCAGCTCCCCTCGCAGAATCGGCCCTTTCTCCGCCTGGCGAGGTGCAGGTAACCCAGCTCCAACAATCGTGCTCTTTGTCTGGGTGGGCGTGGGGGATTTACACTCCGGTTGCACAGCCACTGGGTGTGAGTTTCAGTATTTGGAGAACTGGTACTTCTTTTTATCTCCCCTCCCCTTCTCTTTTTCTCCCTCCTTTTGCAAAGGGGATTTACGGCAGCAGATTTACTCAGGAATTAGCAACACCAACGATCCAAGAGCTTGATTTATGAAGAGAGGCTGGAAGAGCCAAATATGTGAATTAATTATTACTAGAATAAATCCTGCCATCTTATCCTGGCTGGCTCCCGCTGAGATCTGTGGGGGGATTTGCCTGGTATACGAAAGGCAATACTGTTGAGAGACCCTCTGCTTCTGGATCCTTGTTATGATCAGAACTTTCTGTGCATGGGACTATGTAAAGTGGTCCCTGCCGCAAGGATGTTGCAGCCCAAATTAGACTTTGCACGTACAGGCATACCGAGAAAGGATGTGGAGCCCAGTGCCCGGTTGAGGAGCACTGGTTGTGCACAGGAATCTAGCCTAGGCAAGGGGTCTTTCCTGCACGGGACATCCTGGTGCATGGATGCATGGCTGTGGGCATGCAATCAGATTAGGAGGGAATTTCAAAGCTGGGAAGGAGAAGTGCTCCCAGACTGAGACCTGTCAGACTGGGTACAGGGTCTCCAGCTCCTCCCAGTACCATTCCATCGGATGTTTAGGTCCAGTTTGGGCAGACTCCCTCACATAATATCCCCATAAGCCCGCAGTAAACTGCTGTTCGTGCAGCTAGGATGCTTTCTGCTCTGCCCTGATAAAATTTGTCCACACCTTATTTGTAAGCAAGCTGAAAACTTAAGCTAGGGACCTGTCCTCCCTTCCCTTGAAGATAAGTCCTTGAAGTGACATTTGTTGCTGGCCACACAGTATTTCTGCCCCAGGTCAGAGATTTCCAGTACAGAAAAGCTCTCCCATGCTTCACCTCTAGGGGAGGATGGACTGGGTGACCCCAGAGGTGTTTTTCTACCTCCACAAGTGAATCCGCAGGGGCAGGGAGCGTGTGCAGGAGCGAGCTCTCAGCAGGCATCCCGGCTAAGTGTTCGCAGGCAGAGCAAGAATGCTGCAGTCTGCAAACTTTTTAATTCCTTGGGATTTGCATTGCCCACCCGCTCTTCAAAGGCGGAGGGCAAGGTCTGTGTCAGAGGCATGTGGGGAGCAGAGACTCACGGCAGCGAGGGACGCCGAAGTTTCACTTCTCCTTCTTTTAAGTGCACTTTCCAACCTTCCCTCCTCCCACCCCAATGGCTCTGTATGCCCAGGGAGCAGCAAGGGGACGGGGAGGATGGACACACCACTTTCCAGGGGACAGGCTCAGATGCCGTTACGGTCAGGCACTGCTCTCTGCCTGCCAAGGAGCTGGCAGGCTGGTCCCAGCATCACCGGGCCACCCTCAGCAAGGTGACACCTCCGGGGGACGGCAGGGCAGGGAAGCTGGTGGCTTTCGGAGGACTATGATGGGGCCATATCTGCATCCCGGACCGCAGCACCCCGGGCCATGCGCCCGCTGCCTCCCCCAGCCCAGCCCTCCCTCGGGGAGGTACGGCGCTGGATGCAACTGCAGAAGTCGTGGAGAGTGAGGGTGGGGTTGAGAACAAGTGGGTTAATCAAACAAATCACAGAAAGAGCAGGCCAAATCTGGGCTCGTTTACCCCGGTGTCAGTGCAGAGCCGGTCCCCTGTGCCCACGGCATTTGCTGCATTTACAACAGCATTAAAAAGAGCAGAAGCCGAGCTGCTGAATATAACTATTTTACTTAATAAACGCCCTTGGAGCCAAACACTTTGGCTTCACCTTCAGTAGCTGGCAGATGTCTGCAGATCTTATTATTCTGGTTACCAAGCGCAGAGCTAGTTTGGTTAGAAACTCGTGTGAAGTGGTACATCAAACATTGGCACCAGCCCAGCGACGGCAGAACAAGAGCGCAGGGCAGCGCTCCTGCCCGGTGCCTGCGCTGGGCTGGGTCGCTTAAAACAAGAAAAGGGCCATCTGCCTTGTGGAAATCACCTATTTAACACCCCAAATATTTAATCAAAACAAAAAGAAAACATTGATTTAATACCTGGCTGCTCCGTGGCAAAAGTGCAGGAGTGGAGGAATGGGATGTTAGAGCCGAGGCTGCAGCACGGTGCAACGAGATGGGAAGGTGGGAGCCGGAGGGAAGCAGAGACGTCTCCTCCCTGCCCCTGCGCCCGCGGCAGACGGCTCCCTCTGTGCCACACCACCGTCCGGCAGGGCCAGTCAGCACCTCCCGGCACCTCTCTCCCTCCTTCGCCTCCTCCCTCCCTCTCTGGCTTTTATTCCACCAGCCATCACGGTGGTTCCTGCTCTTGGAAAATTGATTTGAAACAGCTAAGTTGTGACTGAACTTTATGGACTCTGGCATTTTGCCTTTTCTGAGGCTAAAAGCCGTTTTCGGGATAGGGTATTTTTCATAACTGATCTACATGCCCTCCTAGCAGCAGCCTCTTCTATTTCCAAAGGGCAAAGGTTAAGCAAAAGTTCAACCCCGTGGCCAAATGTTGTGTGTATTCAGTGCGTGGCACCGTGCCTGCAGGCAGGCGCTCAGCCCCCCGCAGCACAACCACCGCTCCCCTGCTGCCGCCTCTTCCCCTTCCCCGGAGTACCAGGGAAGATGTTTTTACCAATATGCTTGTGCCAGAAACGTGGGACTATAAATCTGGCTTTACCACCGCCAGGCGCTTTCTTCCTCAATCAGTTCATTTGTGGATGAACCCTACGGCGATTCAGAGCCAAAGGTAAAACAAAACTAAATCAGATCAAAGCAATTTTAACTGTGAACAAAAAGGGAAACGGCCCGGCTGAAGACGCTAACCTGAGTGAACGTGCAGGGTCCCTTGGTGACGAGCTCCTGGTGTGGCCCATCAGCCGGACTCGGTCCTGGCCCATCCCTGATGCCAGGAGGTCGGAAAGAGTGAACAGCCCGGGAGCGCGGGGGCGGATCCGCTGGGCTGATCGGCGCCCGACAGCGGAGGTGAATTATACAACATCCTTTTGAAATACCTGAACTGACTGACAGCAGAAACCTCCTTTTCCTCCTGCCTGTGTGCTTTGCGAGCCCAGCTCGACACCAGAGGCGTGAAAGGGAGAGGGACGCGGGTGTGCGGCAGGAGGGTGAGGCAGAGTTCAGCCCGGGAGAGCACTTGGCACTGCGCATCCAGCACTGCAGCATCCGACACTGCAGAGCACCTGGCACTGCGCATCCAGCACTGCAGAGCACCCAGCACTGCAGCATCTGGTACTGCAGCATCCAGCACTGCAGAGCCCGGCACTGCAGTGTCCAGCACTGCAGCATCTGGCACTGCAGAGTACCCAGCACTGCAGCATCCAGCACTGCAGCATCCAACACTGCAGAGCTGGGCACTGCAGCATGCAGCACTGCAGCATCCAACACTGCAGCATCCAACACTGCAGAGCCGGGCGCTGCAGCACCCAGCACTGCAGCATCTGGCACTGCAGCACCTGGCACTGCAGCATCCAACACTGCAGAGCTGGGTGCTGCAGCACCCAGCACTGCAGAGCACCCAGCACTGCAGCATCTGGCACTGCACAGCTGGGCACTGCAGAGCCCAGCACTGCAGCATCCGGCACTGCAGAGCACTCAGCACTACAGCATCTGGCACTGCACAGCTGGGCACTGCAGTACCCAGCACTGCAGAGCACTCAGCACTGCAGCATCTGGCACTGCAGCATCTGGCACTGCAGAGCCCAGCACTGCAGCATCCGGTACTGCAGAGCACTCAGCACTGCAGCATCTGGCACTGCACAGCCGGGCACTGCAGCACCCAGCACTGCAGCATCTGGCACTGCAGAGCCTGGCATTGCAGCCGCCCTGTCCTTCCCCATGCCATGCCTCGGCGAGGAAGCACAGCACAGGTTTCAGGGGAGGAGGTGACGGCTTCCTCGCCTGACCTTGCAAGACCTGGGCCCTTTCACCATGTTGCCGCAGGGCTTCCATGGCACCTGCAGCTGGAGCCGGGAGCGGAAGGCTGGGAGTCGCGGCAGACGCAGTGCTGAAGGCACTGATTCAGGGGAGCAGGAGTCAAGACCTTGTCCTGGTGTCGCAACCAAACCCTTGCACCTGTGCTTGCCTTCTCCAGGCAGACCTTGCCTCCTGGGGTAGGGGAGAGTTGCGTTTTATAACCCTTTCTTGGGCAATGGAGCTGGGAGGGAGGTGTTTTTCATGAAGATTCACCCAGGATTTGGAAGGGACCAGACCTCCGACCTCCATCTGCTGAGCAGCAATCGGGGAGGAGATCTGCGAGGGCATTGCCTTGTGCGAGGAGAAGGGGGGATGGAGAGGGGGCAGACAACGGGGGAAACAATATTGCCAGAGCACTGAGTTTTTCTCCCTAAAACATAGCAGAGGCATTCCCTGAATGTCCAGCTCTTGCACTGGGATCAGTTTGGGCCCTTATATTATGCATAAGGCAGAGATCAGATTGCTTTCCCACTAAATTTTGACTCACAATTCTTGGACCCGAGTCCGTCTTCTGTGCCCGTGCCAGCACAGGAAAGTGGCTTTATGCCAATGGCTCCTATCAGCAGTAGCCAGAAACCTCAATGTGACTTTCCTCTTCCCAAACACAGCTATCGCCAGCGCAGGGACGGACGATAAGCGCTTAGTAAGTGCATTTGCAAGACGAACGCTGGGAAGAAAGGTGCGTGCCTGGCCTGCACAGGCTGGTTTGAGACTGGCAGGGCAGGGATCAGCCAGGTAGGAACTGACGGGACTCGTAGCTGACGACCTCCTGGGACAGTATCTTCCACCCACATCATATTCTTGGAGTGGAGCAGTTCTGCCTTATTTGTTGCTTGCTCCAAGTATCCCATCACAGTTACGTACTCAGTGTGTCCCAATTTCTCCAAGACCCCAGGCTCGGTAGACTTATCAGTGAGGCCAAACTTCACATCTCTCAGCATCACCTGCTCTAGCCACAGGAGGAACGGGCTTCCTGAACAGCTTGTACCAGGGGCTCCGCACGTGGAGCTCTTCCCCCAGACCTTGTCCTTTATTTCCATGCCCAAACTGGAACAGAGCTCTTGAAAAACCTGGTCCCTGCAATGCAGCAACTTACTGGCGCTCTGCTTTTCTCTCCACGCACCTCGCACGGCTTCAGTGTCCTGCCCCAGCTGCAGGATTTAAACCAGCTCTGCAGCTTGCGTGGCCTTATCCCATCAACACCAGGACAGCTGGTTTTGCCTTTTGTTCAAGGAGCAGTCACACAGCTCGTTCTCTTTAATTCCAAAATCTCAAAGGTTTAACCTGCTGTTTGATGTAGGGCAAGGCCAGTGATAAGCCAAGTCAAGAACTTGACTCTGTCCGAGACGCTGACATCATTAGCCTGTTTGTTTAAGATGGAATTTAATCATGGGGATATTTTTCCCTCTCTACTGGCCGTGTTTATTATTTTTCCTGATTGCCAGCACTTTTGCTCAGCAGGGGAAATTCATTAAAGAGCTGTGATATAATTGGCTGATTCAGGCTGTCTGATGGCAGGCACGCTGCTTGGCAAGTGATGGAGCGAGAAATAAAGCCGAGAGACTTCTTGCACCAGGAACTCGGGTGGGTTTATCACCTCTTAGAAGCATGTTGCTGAGCCTGGACCTGGGCTACAAAATATTCACAAGGGAGAACTGGAAATCTAGAGCGGAGCTGTGGGGCTGGGACCCGGAGAAAGGCTGGGCACGGTGGGGACCTGCTCAGCAACAGGACCTGGAGGCAGGGACAAGACTTGCACAGACAGACGTGGGAAAACCAGGGAATGACCGTTTATCAGATGAGCTTCCAGCATGAGTGTAGGGACTGGGAAAGAGCCTAGGACACTGCACAGTCTCGGCCTGCACCAATCCTCCAAAAGGTAAAGCTTGTAATTGCCCTTGGAAGGATATCTCTAGCTGAAAGGGAGCAGCAGGAATGCCAGCGCGAGTAAGCCAACAGAGGGCACTGGATTAAGCACCCAGTAATGCAGGAAGAGGGGCATGTCTCCTCTTTCAGCTCCCTGGCACCGAGCCGGCCCCCAGAGACATAGGCTGGGGTCCCTCCTGAGTCAGTGTGGGCGCAGATCGGAGCCTGGAATCAGAAACACACCATTGCTGGAGCCGTTTTACAGCAAACTGCACTCGATTGCCCCTGTGATCACTAAAGTATCCGCTGCAAGAGTGGGGTTGATGACCTCCCTTTCTAAATCCATTAGCTTCTATTTGCATAATGATTCTGTTGACCTAAATTCTGCCAAAAGTTTCGGCTGCCTGCATCATATTTTCCTTCCTGCCCTGGACTGCTGGGCCACTCTGCTACATATTACTCACGTCTTCCAGCCCTCACTCCGAGGCAACTGCTTATCAGTGAGAAGTGACATTAGTCCTGCGGATGAACATTTTGCTCATGCTGGTTCCACTGGACGCGGTGTCAAGGTGTGCACTGACTTCAGCAGTGCTCACAGTGCCAAGAGAGGAGGACGTGGTACATTCAAATCACTCCATAAGCTCTCAGCAACCTGGATGTTGTTTCTTGATACGTTCTCCTGCCTGAATCACCAGCTTTTTCCACCCCCTCTTCTACTCCTGTGTTGGGCAATGACCCACTTAGATACATGCAATACCACAAATAATTACCAAGATCCTTGTTTTATATCTGACCACTTCCTCCCTCTACCTCCAGCCTCTCCAGTCCGTAATGATTCTCCCTTCTTCCCAGGCATCGCTGGTCATAGTGAAATAAGGGCTCTCTGAAGTTCATCATCTCTCTTTGGTAAGACACAGATACCGGGCAGGACTAGTCCATCAGGATGTTTTGGCATCTTCATCACTGAAATGAATTAGAAACGGTTATCTTTCTGCACATCACTTCCTAGAACAAACCAAGGACAAGTGAGAAACAGCAAGGCTGCTGAATGCAAATGAGACCACTCAGCAGTGTAGCAGGAACACCTCGGAGGGAAACTGCCTTGAATCACGGCGCCAGTATCTACCATTGCAAACTGTGTCAGGGCTGCCCAGCCTTGCGAAGTCTTGCCAACCCCACCGGCAGATGGTGAAACTGAGGCACGAGAAAGCTCAAGTGACTTGCCCGAGGCAAAAAGGCAGTCACTGGCAGAGCTAAGATTAACACCCATGCTCATCTGCCAGGCAATCCAGGACGCACTCCAGTCCCCTTCACACGGCATCGCTCATTAGCATCACCTCAAAATAGCTGGTAAAAACTCCCTGTGCCGGGGAGCAGCAGCCCCCGGTCCTGGGTGAAGCCACTCCCAGGACCTGCCTCCGCGCCACGGGGAAACTATTTAGGGTGGAGATGTTTGGGGAGGGCTCCCAGGCGCTGGAGGTGTCCGGTCTGTTATACTGCAGGTGGGGCCAGCTCCAGTCACATTCTTGGCTTTGCTTTTTCTTTTTTCTGGGAAAAAATTTAAATGATCCAGAGATGAACCACGCCAGGCCTCGCTATGTCATCGAACGTCCTGCATATTCGGTCAGCCTCTTCGACGAAGAGTTTGAGAAGAAAAGCAGAAGTTACCCCGTTGGGGAAAAATTGAAAAATCTTTTCAGGTAACATAGAATGCTATAGCTGGGGCAAATGTAAACCAAATTTGGTCTGGAATTGGGATATGATTTGGACCTGGGGATACAGTTCCCATTTTTATCCTGGGAAACCTTCTCCATGATCTTCAGGGCTTTGATGGATGAAAGGCACAGGAGAAATGTAAATTGTACTGAAACAAGTGAAACTGGTTACTCTTTTCACTGCCTCAGCTGTTACGCTGTAAGGCAAATAAGCGGAACACTTTGCACCAAGTGCATTTTGGACTTGGTTTCTGTTTTCCAAATTTTTTAATAATGAAAAAGGTATAATTGGTGATGTAGGTATGAGTGTGTGGATTATTTCTTTAAGCTTTCCAGCTGGGGTTTCCTTTCATCAGCTTTCGTGTTAAACACAGTACAAGGTTTCCTTAAAGAAAGACGATTAATCCTGCTGATTTCTGTCTTGGAAATCTATCTCCATTCCTTGGAAAAATGAAGACAGTAATACAGGAAAGAGAGAACATATGTGTTAGCAGGCAGAGACGTGAGATGTTGCACATGCCAACCCAAAAGCGGTCTTCTCTCAGACACACTTAGGGTTTTTTGACCAAAGATCTGAAAAAGTACATCTTTGGCTCCGTGTAACTGCCCCGTGAATCTCTGAGCTGTGTTTCCTCTCTGCAGCTCACCTATCCCCTATCTGAAGGGTATCAAGACACTGGGGAGCTAAATCCTTCACTCTGTGCAGGCTCTCCTTCCAGCTGTGGCAGCACCGGGGACCTCCCACCAAGTCAGGACCATCCCCACATTAATCCTCCTTAGGATGTCCAATTAGTTAACTGCAAGAGCCTTGCACTCGCAGGGTAGGGCTGTGCACCAAAAACTGGGCTCAGGATTTGGTCTGAGAGAAAGGTTGAGATATTCATACAAATATCCTTCCTTGCTTGCTCATTTCCCGGCTCACTTGCTTCCTTCCTTGTTTACTTATATGCTCTTTTTTTGCCTCCTCTAGATGTTCAGCTTCCAGATTCAAACTTACCCTCTTTAGCCTGTTCCCAATACTTGTGTGGCTTCCCAAGTATAAAATTAAGGACTACATTTTGCCTGATGTTCTCGGTGGGCTCAGCGCGGGGACAATTCAAGTGCCACAAGGTGAGACGCAATGACTTTCTTGGTCACTGAGAAGGGATAGCACTTTGCCAGTTCAAGTAAAGGTCTGCAGATGGCAGCTGATGCCCAGCCTGGGGGAATTAGCTATCTTTACTGCTGACACGTATAAATCCAAGCTCCATCTCCTACCTGGTTGTCCCTATATTCCTCTGTGGTGCCCTTCCCTGCCCTCTTTGGCGTCTCCTGCCCGGAAAGCAGCAGTCTGTGCTGGTCGCAGCACCTTCCTGGAGCTGACGTGGGTGTGAGCAGGGCAGGGGGCTGACGCCAGATGCACAGACCTGGATGACCTGCCCATTTCCCTTGTGTTTTCCAGGGATGGCCTTCGCGCTGCTGGCCAATCTGCCTCCTGTCAACGGGCTCTACTCCTCCTTCTTCCCCTTGGTAACATACCTCTTCCTTGGCGGTATCCATCAGATGGTCCCAGGTAAGAGTCTGCAGAGCAATTGTCTGCACAAGGCAGTAAAACACTGGCTGGGAATAGTCGGTGTGCCCCAGAATAGAGATGTTTGGGCACGTTTGGTCCGTTAGGCGTTTATGGGATCCCTGATTCTGGCTGCACAGCAGGATCTCACCCCAATGAACTGCTGCTGCATCCCGCCGCGGGGCTGGCTGCGGTGATGGGCTGGGTGTCTCCGTCTGGACAGCCTAACCTGTCCAAGTGCCTTTCAGGACAGGACGCTCTCTAGAGAAAACCACTGACATCACTGTGTTGTGCTGTAGGTACTTTTGCAGTCATCAGCATTATTGTTGGCAACGTCTGCAATGAGCTGGCTCCAGAGTCGGACTTCCAGTACTTCAACCATACTACCAATGAGACCAGCGTGAATACCACAGCCCTGGAAGCGGCCAGGCTGGAGATCTCTGCCACGCTGGCCTGCCTGACAGCCATCATACAAGTAAGGACTCGCTGCACCGTCTGTGCTGTGTCCTCTGGCCAGAGCCGACCCACATGGAGTCAGCCGGGCTCTCTCCCTGGAGCAGGGATGTAGAAGAGGCCCCACTTCTAAGTGGATGATGCCTCAGCATAGAGGTTTGGGAGGGGATTCTTGGTGTGAAATTCTACGAATGGACTTGCCAAGGGTGAGGCCAGCCCCCGGGGCAGGACCGCAGCCAGTGATGACACCCCAGCACCTTGCAGCTCTCCTCTCCCCATCCCTGCTCCGGGCCAGTCTGTTCAGCCCAGCCCTTGCCGTGGCTACATGGGAGGGATGTGTCCTCTCTCCCGGCACAGCAGCCTGCCCGACACGGGCACGCTCAGGCTCTGCACCTCGTCCTTTCAGGCTGGCATGCTTCTAATAACGCCTTGTCTGTCCTACCCTAGCTGTGCCTGGGATTCGTGCAGTTTGGCTTTGTTGCTATCTACCTCTCAGAGTCTTTCATCAGGGGCTTCATGACAGCAGCAGGGCTGCAGATCCTCATCTCCGTGCTCAAGTACGTCTTCGGCTTGACAGTCCCATCTTACACCGGGCCCTTAGCTATCGTCTATGTAAGTGGGTGCTCTGGACAGGGGCCTTCCCTGCACCTCCTTCCCCAGTGACCACCACACCGCAGGCATCACTGCCACCCATGGAAGGGAAAGGGGGGCTCGGAGAGAAGGAAAGGCGGGAGGGGGTGGGGGGAATACGGCTGTCTGCACCACTCCCAGCCCAGCACACCTACGCTGCTGCCATGGTATTTCCTATACAGTATTATCTGAGCCCTTGTCTGCTAGTTTCTAATTAGAAATAATGAAATGGGTCTGGGTTTGGGGGAGAATATGGACTGTGTTGCTTTACAGCAGGAGCCTTGCACAATTGTTAGCAACAGAAACGTTTCCTATGAGCAGGTTTACCCATTCCTGGGCTGTCCTGCATCTTCCACGGATGCAGCCTCCATTAATGCAGCTAGAACTGCATTTAACCAGATAGCACAGACCCAGGGCTGGTTGCTGATCTCTCAGCAGCAGGGTTTCTAGCACTCTTCCCACCCTCATCACATCTCAGGGTGTTTGCAGTTGATTATGGTAACAATTGTTCTCCATTGTGCTGTCCACGTTGTCCAGAGTCTCTGGTTCCCCATGACACCTTCTCCTTTTCTCCCTCCTTTAGACATTCATTGATATTTGTAAAGGTCTGCCCAAAACCAACGTGGCCTCCCTGGTCTATGCCTTGGTCAGTGCTGTGCTCCTGATCATTGTCAAGGAGCTCAACCTAAAGTACATGAAAAAGATCCGGATGCCCATCCCCATGGAGATCATCATCGTAAGTGATGCATGACAGTCCCTCCCCTCACCTTACAGCCCTGGGACACTCACTTCTGCTCACAGAATGCCCGTCACATAGAGCACCTACACAGTGAATGTGACGTGACCCCCACATGGCTTGGGGTCAGAAATTGGGCCACCCTCATGGAGGACACCTCTGACGCCCAGCTCACCCCCATTAGACTGTACCTGCACCCTGGTGATGCTGAGGACGAGGAATATAACTCATTTTGGGGAGGTTTTCTCCTTTCCTAGCCCAAATTTGGTGCTAATTTTCTACTGTCCACCCCAGGGGCACAGCAAGCTTAGTGCTTCTGAGAGAGCTCATGCTCTTTGTGCTTACTGTTCTTTTATTCTCTGGACTTTCAGGTAATAGTTGCGACTGCAATCTCTGGCAGCTTTAACATGCCTGAGAAGTACAGCATGCCGATAGTTGGGAAGATCAGCATGGGGTAAGTGCATGTGCAGGTCTGACACAACTTCCAGATAATTTTCCTTCCTCCTCCTCCTCCTGCAGTCTGGAAAACACCTCACTCTTCCCTGCTGTAAGACAGTCCCCTTCCAGGACTGTCAGCCAGCACTGCTGCACCCTGTCACACAACTGCCACCATCCACTCAAGCTGTCCACAGCGTGGACATGGATTATGTCATTCCTGAACACACGAGCTCCTCACCCACTGCGCCAGCCTCCGGACACTAGTGTCACAACTGCTTCTCGCCTCTGCTCTGAGTGCAGGTTCCCAGCGCCAACCCTGCCCCTGGTGAACAAGTGGAAAGACATGATCGGCACAGCTTTCTCGCTCGCCATCGTGGGCTACGTGATCAACTTAGCCATGGGGAGAACGCTGGCAGCCAAGCATGGCTATGACGTGGACCCCAACCAGGTAACGCTTGGTCTGGAAGGACGCAGCCAAGGACCGTTCCCCTTGCTCTCAGGCATGAAAGGAAAACCTCACTGCATGAATGGGAAGCTTTCAAACGTGCTCTGCTTCAAAGAGCCGTGCTGCTCCCATGCATGCAGGCTCACGTGGCAGCTTGCCATGTAGGGGATGAAAGAACGTGGCAGATCCATCTCCCAGGGACTGGAAAGAGCCTGCAAAAGAGAAGAAAGCCTTAGGCTGAGCTCTCTGCTTTGCTCTGCCTCCAGACTTGAGGCTTGAGCCCTGAGCGCTGGCACAGATGGCATTTTTGCAGGTTGTTGAAGCACAACGAGGCACATGTATTTCCCACTGAGCAGAGAAAGACCTGGATTCCTGGTGTGTCACCTAGGTACTGTGAGAGGCAGGACATTAAATAATCCTCTTTTGTCATCACTGGCACAGTGGCAGCTTTCAATAACAGCCACGCATACCACACGAAGCCCTGCCCTTAGTGTGTCAACAGATGACAACGTGTTTATGTGGAATTGTGCTTCCAGGTTTCCCTGCTATGCCAGAGCCTGTCCCAGCTCTTACTGGAAGGAAAGGGTCTGGGACACACTGCAGGGAATCCAGGTCCCTTCCCTGGCCACACAAACCCCAGACTCGAGCACTTGCACTCCTGCCTGGCAGCCCACAGGCGTTGGCAGGGCAGGACGGGCAGTTGTCCTTTCTGATGACCACGTTCCCCCATCTCTACAGGAAATGCTGGCCCTGGGCTGCAGCAACTTCTTTGGATCCTTCTTCAAAATCCACGTGATCTGCTGTGCTCTCTCCGTCACCCTGGCCGTCGATGGGGCAGGAGGGAAATCACAAGTTAGTACCTCCTCTTCTCTTCCCTACGTGACCCTACTTGACCACAAACCTCTGTAGCTGCTGCATGCTGCCAGCCTGACATCGCTGCTGCAGGTCTGGAGAAGCTCCACACATGAGTGCTTCACATTGCTGTTGTCAGAAGCAGAATTTCCTCCCTCCCCAACCCCATTTTGTTCCTTGGATGGTTCTTTGGATTGGTCACAGATGTAGGGCTGTAAATCTGCATTCCCAGCCTGGCTCCCCCAATTGAGCAGAGCTACCAGGTGAGGGAATTTTGGGGATATCTGTGAGATCTTCAAAATCCTAGCCCATTTCTCAGACGCAATTGTCTGCTCACATTAAATACTGCAGTGGCCAGCAGTGCTGTTGGCTGAGGCAGCTGGAGAGGAAAGACCCAGAGGGGGTTTAGGAGGACGCTGATGTTTGCTGAAGCTATTTCTTTCTTTTTTGCAGGTGGCAGCTTTCTTTGTGGCCTTGGTGGTCATGGTGACCATGCTGGCTCTGGGGATCTACCTCGAACCTCTTCCAAAGGTAACACAAACATCTGTGCAAACAGCGCAGCTGTTGCATCACATACTCCACACACCCAAGCGAAGGCACGGCCTCGCTCCAAAACCCCCTGATGCAAACCACTGCGTGGCACGGTTTGTTCCTGGCCTGGGGTCCTGTCTGCAGTGAGTCTCTGGGAGCAAGGATAGTCTAAATTATCATGCTCGGATCCAAGTAAGCTCTTTGTGAGCGTCACCCTTTCCCACTCCCCTGTGGTAACCGGACCAGCGAAGGCAGACACCGCAGAAAGCATCTGCTGCAAAGCGTGGCACGTCCACCCTGCACATCCACAGCCTAGCTGATACCATCCTCTCCCCTCCGCAGTCTGTCCTGGGAGCCCTCATCGCGGTGAACCTGAAAAACTCCCTCAAGCAGCTGGCTGATCCCTTCTACCTGTGGAAGAAGAGCAAGCTGGACTGCGTGAGTGCCTGGGGACGGGTGGGAGGCATCCGCCTGCCGACGCCGGCAGCTCAGCCCACGGCTGTGCCAGGCAGGTTTTTGGGGGCAGGAGGGTGGTATGAGCCCCCCGTAGAAGATGAGTTTCACTCTCTCGGTGCGACCGTGCTTCCAACCCCTCGCCAACAGGGTCCCGAGCAGCGGTGGAGCCTGTCCTGCCCAGCTGAGCACCCTCATGCTTAGCGCACATATCGGAGAGGTCTGAACTATTACCTGCTCTGTTTAAATGCCAATCAACTGCGGGAGCCTGTTTGCCCAGAACTAGCCAAACCGGCCCTGCTCAATATCTAGGAGTCATGACTTAAAAACTCACACAATAGCCCTCCAGGGTGAGGAGAGCCCTTCACAGCGATAAGGACTCCAGGCACTGGTTGATGTATAAACCCAGGCAGGGGGTGCGGGGGAGTGAGAACGGAATTTGGAAATGTCTGACATAAAAAGACAGTGTTTGAACAGGACTCCCACGGCTGAGTGGTGTGTGTGGACACTGAGCCAATATCCTGTCAGGTCCCGACAAACCACCTTATCGGAGAAATCAGGAGTCCAAAGGGGCTGACCTGAGTCATCAAGAGCTTTCCCAAAATACTGTTCAAACAGGTGCTGGAGAAGAGATGGGTTAGCAGTCCAGGCAGAGATTTCACAGGGGTGTGATCATGACGTGAAGGCACGCTCCAGCACAGGGCATGAGCTCCAAAAAAATGGTCCACGCTTCGGACTGAGCCCGGCAAACTGAGCGGAGCAGGGATGTGCAAGCTCTGAGCTGACACGGTTATGCAGGCAAGGAGCGGCAGAGAGGGAAAGCCGCTGACGGGAAGACACCATTCTCTGTTGGCAGTCGTTTATAGCAACTTAAGCACATGTCTGCATGGGTTCTGCTGGTGCCTGGTGGGTAGGATGGAAGGTCTGGGTTGGCTCTGGCCCTTCACATGAGGGCAGGTGAAGTTACTGCCCTTTGTCAGAGCTCGCAGAAGGGAGCACAGACCGACCCTGTGGGGTCCACAGCCCCCAGCCCAAAGTGCGGGCAGACACCGGAGCGGATGATGGACTGAGCAGAGACGCATGGTGCCAGCGTGTCCCTTGCCAGACGTGGTCACCACAGCGGAGGTGAATGGCTGTCAGAAACCTCTTTGGTTTGCCCAGTGTGAACAATCTATCCTCCACGGCACAGCCAGACCCATTGCCCCGACTGGGCTGTGTTTCCACCGAGCTGCTGGAACAAGGCTCTTGCTACCAGCAAGCACGGACAGCCTACAGGTGGAGGGAGCGTGGGGACCAGGCAGATGCCAATGGGGTGAACTGCATTCCCCTGACCTTAATCTCCCTGGAATTTGAACTAGATTCAGTGTCCTGTCTCAAAACGGGGAACACTGTTTCTGGGTGATGTCAGACCATCGGTGTTCGTTACCTCAAGTCTGGTCGTGTTTCAGCGCCAAATGCAGGGATCGGTCCACAGATACAGCCCGGTGTGAAGTCTGGATGGAGGGAAGCCCTTACTTGCCATTTATATGCACCATGCATACAAACAAAGATGCTGAAGTCATCAAAGTTACGCTGATTTGTCCAAGGTCAAAGTCAGGTTTTATCAGTCTTGAGGCTGGGATTACAATAACCTGATAATGATTCTCAGAGGGCATGTTTATATGCTTAGGCAGGACTAATTTCATCTGGAGGGAGATGCTTGAGTGCTAATATATAAAAATGACAAATGACAGAGCTGTAAGGTGAGAGGTGGAGTAGGTTTTGGTATGCTCTGTCATACTTTGTCATCGAATCTGCTCTGTGTTCAGGTCATTTATAGTAGGTGCTCAGATGGTTTTCAGATAGATGCTCGTTCCTTCCGAAACGCTCTGACTGACAGCAGGAGCCTTCTCGGGGCTGGGAGCCGTTCCTGAGCAGCGGATGGTCTGATCCGCAGGAGCCCTTTCTAGATTAGTTAGGCTGATACTTTTTGAACGAATGAGTGGTGCGGGTGTTCATGCAGCTGTGGAGAAACGCGCTGCCTGCTTTTACAGCTGAAAAACTGGGGCTTCTGGCAAGCTTCCCAGCAATGATGTTTCACACGAAAGCATGCAATAAACTGTATCATTAGAATAGCTGCAGAATTCAGGCCTTGGTCTTTTGATCCTCGGCTGTGTAGTTCTTTGGGTCCCGAATATCAGCACAGAGCCATTTTCCATCCATCGCCGCGCTCTAGCCCATGGTAGAGTAAAATGACCTGCCATGCTCTTCTCTTTCCGCAGTTGGTCTGGCTGGTGAGCTTCCTGTCCGCTTTCTTCCTCGGCCTTCCCTATGGAGTTGCTGTGGGTGTGGGATTTTCCGTGCTGGTCGTGGTTTTCCATACCCAGTTGTAAGTACCACAGTAGCCACAAAAACCAAAAGAGAAGGAAAATCTCCCAGTTGCAGCATAAATGACAGATTATTTTTATAACCGACCTCTGGCCCATGTTTCGAAGGAACGTGTGGCAGGAGCCTGGGGGAGTGCAGGTGTCCTCCCCGGCCCCTGGAATGTGCAAACAGGAATGGCAGGCGCTAATTTACTGCCTGCATTCCCACTCCTGCGCGCGGTCAGCGACGTGCACATCCCAAGGCAGGGGGAAGTCTGAAGGTATTTACTTCAGCACGAAAAGCTACCTGCATAGTTCCCAGCAGAAAATCCTGCTCATAAAAAGAGCGAGCCCCGTGCATGTGCGGAGACTGGTGTGAAGTTTACACATCATTTTTAATCCATCAAAGCCCTTTATTAATATTTCCCAGTCTGGGATCTCAAACTGCTGACTCTTTTTTTGCCCTGTATACTCTGCAGGGATGAAATCTAAGTATTTTCATAAAGCAAATTTTCAAATCCTGGTACGGAATGTGAAGCAAAGCAGTTTTCTTCCCCTGCAACATTTACTCTAATTCTGTTCGCCTCTTTTCTCCTAGCCGTAATGGCTCTGCCCTGGGCCAAGTAACTTCCACTGACATCTACAAGAACCCTAAAGCCTACAACAAGGTAAGCAGAAGCTAAAGCATCCTGAGAGAAAATGCTGTTCTTTGCCACTGGTACCCAATGTGATCAGGAAACTCAGGTCCGTGTTTCTGTCTCGGTGAGGCTGTTTGCTGCTTGTTTCAGGGGTAGCAGGAGAGCTGCTGTTCAGTGTGACCTTCCCGGTTATCTGCTGCCCAAACTCCCAGCCACCCCGCACCCCACACACAACCTGTCAGGTCTGGTTTGAGCTCTTGTCTCTGTTACAGGTACATGAACTTAATGGGATTAAAATTGTGACCTACTGCTCGCCTCTGTATTTTGCCAACTCAGAGATATTCCGTGAGAAGATTATAGCCAAGGTGAGCAATGCCCAAAGAAATTTCTGCTTGCAGAATCCCAAATGGCCCTTGCTCTCTCCCGAATTACTACATGGAGACAATTAAGCCTAGGATGATCACAAAAGATGGTCACATCCATCCTCTACTCTTCCATCCTTTTCTCCCTGATCTTTGTGACTGTTTGTAGACCTCATTTTAGAGGTTATGCCTGAATCCTGCCAAAGCAGAGCCATCCTGCTACTGCAAGTCTCTCCTCGCTGCATGTGCAGGTACCCTGAGTTACTGAAGATGTTGTTGTTTGGTTGCCATCAGGATCACCTCACTCCAGTGTACAGCTTGTGCTGTCCTCCTGTGCCACGTGCCACAGGCTGGGAAATAGCAGGAAAGAAATGGCAGCCCCTGATTACGGGGCTGAACAGACTTTTTCAAAGAAAACTTTCTCTCTTTTCCACAGACCGGGGTGGATCCTGGTAAAGTGTATTTAGCCAGGAAGAAATATGTGAAAAGGCAGGAGAAGGGGACAGCACAACCACCAACAAAGCTACCAAAATTCTTACTGAGGCAGAACAAGGTAATTCAGTTTGGGTTCCTGTGTTGATGAATGAGATCCCAAGTCCCCATCAAACAGCTCTTCTTGATGTAGGATTTTCCGCACTGTCTTCCTAGCCACGTTTACCACCTCTCGCCTCCTTTCCTTCCCACCCACAGCTCCATTCCTCCCAACAGCCAAAACTTTAAAATGCAGGAGAACTGGACATGGCTGGGAGCACGAAAGCCGTAGAGATGGCTAGAACGGAAACATGGTGAACAATTTGCTAGAAACTGGGCTTGCCCTCTTTCTCTAAGGAGGCATCTATGTCAGCATTTCGGTTCAAAAGTGCCCTTTTGAAGCATATTTCCCAGTCATCCCAGCTTTGTTTGGTCTGCATTGCTGAGCAGTCTTGAAGCATGTGAACAGGGATCATTTGAAATTAACCTAATGTACTCCAGCCCCAAGGGACATTCCGTCTAGCACCAGGCTGGAATTAGTCCAGACTAAAATGCTGCATGCCACTGAACGCTTTAGGTGCCTGCACATGTCAGGACCTCAGCTGATAGTTGTGCCCTGCCCTGACTGTGCATTTCTGCTTTGCTGTAGACCTTGTCTTTGCAAGAGCTCCAGAAAGACTTTGAAAGCACCTCTCCAACAGATACCAATAACAACCAGACAACTGCTAATGGTGCCAGCATCTCCTACGTCACGTTCCGTCCACCCACCAATGGTGCTGGGCAAGTGCACGCCTCCAGCGAGCTGGGCAGCACTACTACTCTGCAAGGAAGCACTTTCAGCGTCATGCCTACAGCAGATGTTGACCCTGTGATGACAGCACCGCCCTATATCAGCTTTCACACCATCATCCTGGACATGAGTGGAGTGTGTTTTGTTGACCTCATGGGCACAAAAGCACTGGGCAAGGTTAGTTCTGTACTACAAACATAGCCAAGCAACGTATCACCCAGGTACTTCCTACGCTCTCAGGCAGCTCAGATAAAGATGTTTACCCTCCTCAATAGAAGGTTTGTGTGGCTTTCTCCTTCAGCATCCCCAGGACACGTGTAAAGCCCTGGATAAAAGACTTTATGTATAAACACAAAGCTGGAGCAGCAGCGTTATTAATCCTCTCTCTCCCTTCTCGTCCCTTCTAGTTGTGTTCCAGTTATCAGAAGATTGGGATTAAAGTGTTCTTGGCAAACGTGCATGGTAAGAATCCATGAAGAACACATTTCCATGTGATATTCCTCCATTTATGTGCTCCTGACAGACAGGAGATCTTTCTGTGTTCTTTATGCAAACTGTGCAAGCTGTCAGCCTTTTGTTAGACCAAGCCAGAACAGACGAAAGAAGAGAACAGAAGAAAGGAAGGAGAAACAGTGTTCTCTGTGTGTGAAATAGGTCCTTTCATTTGCGAAGCATGACTGGAACATCTCCACATTTAGCATGCAGAAAACTAGATGCCTACTCTCCCCTTTCTGCAGCAAAGTTGCTTCTTCCCTGTGCATCCCAGCCTTGCTTTAGCTCAGAGGACTACTGTCAGCCACGTGCACTTCCAAAGGCTTCCTTCTTCATGTGCTTTTCCTTTCTTCAGCCCAGGTGTACAATGACATTAGCACAGGTGGAGTCTTTGAGGAAGGGGGCCTGGACCGAAATCACATCTTCTTGACGATCCACGACGCTGTTTTGTTTGCACTGGCAAATATCAAAGAAGTTGTCCACCCGCCCATCTTAGAAGAGGTAAATTTGCCCCCCAGTGTTTCTCCAGCTCACAGTACTGTATTATTAGCTTTACGCGCTGTGTCAACACAAAGGAAGAATAAGAACTCAATACTGCACCTAATAAAGTTTCTTGTTTATCTCAAGTGGTAAAGGTCTAAATCCAACAAAATATTTCATCTTCTAATTCTCACGTACGGGCCAAGTACCTACTGACTGAATTGATTTCAATGGGAATTCAGAAGTGTAAATGTCTTCTGCAAACCCCTAGCTGGGAGACGAATGTTGTCCCAGCCTGGAGGAGCCAAAAGAGCTGTTCCAGCACTATGGCCTCAGTTCGGTGTTGGCTGGAACACACAGCTGCACACAAAGGCAGAATTTGGCCCTCGGAAATAAAGGCAAAGCACGTGCCCGCCCTTGATTAGCCCCAGCATCCATGAATGCTTCCCTCGGTGGGAGGAGAAAAGGCCGAGGCAGGAATGTGGTACATGCTGACAACACAGGGTGAGACCAGCTATTTCCCCAAATATGGGTTGGTTTATTGCATGATAATTGGAGTTGGGACCAGGGCAGTGTTAGCCAGTTATCTCACAGGAATAAGTTAAGGTACCTCATATCTCGGCAGAGAGATACGTAAATGCCAGCTCAGTCAGAGGAGATAACAATTGAAACAGGATTCCTTCTGTGCCCCTTCTTCCTGGGCATTTTCCCCTTTGAGTACCTGTGATGTTTTAAGCCTGGATTAGTCATTTTTTTTCTTTCAACTTTGCACTCTGCTAATGTGTGGATTTGATTCTCTCCTGCACAGAGGCCGAATCAGACAGAGCTCTCCATCTATGACGAGTCTGTGGATGAAAGCAGTGCAGAGTTCAAGAACTTGGAGGAGGTTAGTCCTAGTGCCAGGGGTCACTTCTTCAGCTGTGGATGTAAGGGGGAAATCGGAAGTCGTGGTCGGAATTGATTAGATGGGAAGTCCCCTGTGCCATTGCCGGGCAAAATGCTAGCAACAGTAACACTTCGAAAACTTAGGTGCAAAAATAATGGGAAATTCCTTCCACAAGGGGCTCTGGCAGCCACCTGGATGAAGGAGCAGCTAGGTAGCCCCACAGGGCAATCCTTTAATCCATTCTGGGCCACATAGCTCAGGTTCACAGTCAGATCCGTGGCCTCCACACACTGGGATGGACTTGGAGAACCAGGTTTAGCTCAAGCCCAAAAGAAGGGTCAGCAGTCAAGTTTTCAGCACAAGCTTTGTTCACGCTGAAGCGATCTGCACCCACTGAATCCAGGTACCTGGGAGCAGATACCTTCCAATGCTGACCTTCCCCATGCTATCCACGCACAGCTGGAAGCTGAGCAACCTCCCCACCGCCAGCTTTCCCTTGTGGAGGAGGGCTGGGAAGGGTTGGAATTTCTGGTGGTGTTTCTCCGTGCGACTGAATGACCGCTGAGCTGCGTTGCCGGGTTGCTGCCACGGCACCAGCCCTAACCCAGCGTACCTTGTGTGCCCTTTAGGAGATGTTTGGAAGCATGTTCCACTCAGAGACACAGACAGCTCTGTGAGCGCACAGGGAGCGTCAGCGTGCGGGCAAACCCTCCCGAACAGACTTCTCTCTCCCATCCCTTCGTGAAGCGCTGCACTTCTACCTGGGGATACAATAAGTTTGCAAAGCAAGAGGCCATCACACCTTTTGAACTGCTAAATTCCTCCCTCCTTCCTGCTCTGCTTCTGGTATTCGGAGCAATGGACTCTGGAGCAGGAACTCAGGAAATGCCACCTCATTAATTACAGAAGAGAAGCGAGTTCATTTGAAGGCAAGTGCCTTAACACGTGGGACGATCAGTCATTATTGCCACATGCTCTCCTTCGGCTCACACAATCGCACTCTTCTGCCCACATAGGCATGACGTAATTTGGGCATCCCCCTTCTCGCTTTTCCCTCTCCCTCTTTTCCTGACAAAGTGAAACACAAGCAAATATTAAGAGCCTTTCAGGGCTTCAATTCACGACCCAAAGCAACTCTTGCAAGGTGTGGCGGCGCAGCTTTGTAAGGTAATGTTGTTCTAAAATGTGCACTGACCTGCGGGGTGTCTGCGCAGTAAGTGCAAACCCCCGAGTTTCCCTGCGTGTCTGTGTAGCACCACCCCTGCCTCTCCCGTGGCCCCTCTTCTCCGACCCCTCCACTGCTCTCTCTGTGACCCAGCGTCCCAGGAACCACTGCCTCGAACCCCTGCTGTATTTCTGATACCCCAAAGACCTTGGTACTCTAACTCAGTAGGGCTACTTTCTGGATTACATTTTTTTTTTTTCCTCCTAAAAGGACTAGTTTGTAATCAGAAATAAGGATTCCTTGTTACTGTGTGTTATATGCACATATTGTGCTGCCTGCCCAGTAGGTTGAGTACATGTTCAAAAGACCCAGGGTCCAGTTCAAATCTCCTCTGAAGTTTTTTAGGGATCTTTCTACTGACTGAACGGCGCTTCAGATAAGGCTCTTGGACCGTGAATGGCATGAAAGCATTCATCCCAAGGGTGTTCTCACTCTTCCCATCCTCTTGTTGACTGGAACAACTACAACGTTTAGTCCAGAACACGGATGAGTGCTTCGGGGAGACAAGTTTTTCCCAAATCATTTTGATCACAAGTAGCACATTCAGGGACAGGGAAGGAAGCCCCTCCTGCACACTTTTCATAATGCCTCAGATCCAGAGGAGTAAAACTGAAATTTGAGTGTATTTTATGCCTGCAACTAGGGAAGAGCCCAAGTGACACCCTGTGCTATGCAGGGGTTCTGGTGAGAAGCTCTCAAATGGTCACTTGTGCAGCAAGAGACAACTCTTGCATAGTACGTGATATTTCCGTAACAATTCTCTACTGCATGTTTGACGATTTTCATTAAAATTCACCACAGACTGATGCTACCAGGACCATCTACCTCTCAGGCAAACAAGCCTGCCTCACTAACCCAGAAACAGACAGTCGAGATCTTAATCATTTCTAAAAATCTGACATTCTTTTATATTTGAGTGATGCTAATAACAACTTCTATTTTAGTTTCCCTTACTGATGCCTTCCCTTCTTACCCAGTGCTGATGTTGTGACAGTAATGACAAGATGACAATATAAAGCCTGAAAAATGTAAGCATAAGCCAAAGGTTCAAGACCCTTCTTCAGTGCATTTCAACCTCAAATATGGCTTTTATGAAAATATGGTTATAAAAAATTTAAGATAAAGACACGTACTGATATGTCTTCAACTGCAATGAGAACAATTTCTATTGTTTGAATTTCAAAACTTCCTACGAGGTATTTCCAGCACTGGGACAAAACGCAAGAGTCAAAAAGAAAAAGTGAATAGTAATGGAAGTAAAACTGGACAGTCTGTTATCTTTCCATGAATGCAAAAAATAAAGGATGGCCTTAATAATGAAAGTAAATTATATTTTTACAGGTTATTTCTATTTTATTACTCTAAGATATTAAAAATATTAACAAGCTTTAATGTACAGTTTTGGACTACATATACATTATTGAGCTGAGTCACTAGCAGATTGCTAGTGAAGGTTTTCGGAGGAAAGTGGGGCTTTCCTGCAGCTCCCAGATATCTCATTTTCAAGGCAAACAGAGCTTCATGATTCATCATAGGTAGACAGCCATTAAAGGAAACATCAGGACCCTGCCAATTTGCTTTTATGTAACACCTCATTAACTAAGTCACTATTTCTCTACCTCAGTTTCTGATTATGCGGTGCAGGAGAGAGTAATAAAACCAAAGGAGGTTAGTTTCCAAAAGGAAAACCCCACTAACTAATGGTTATTACTTATTTTAATCTTAGACAGCAGTGATTTTTCCAGAACCATTTACAGCTTGTTCTATAAAGTAAAATCAAAAGATTAATTCTCTTAGATTATCTTTGAGGGTGATTACTCATGGTCTTTTGTTACTGCCTGAGCGTTCCTTTTACTTGCTCTTTTGAAAAAAGCAACAAAGGAATTGGTGCAATGGAACAAGAAACTGTCCTACAGTAGCTAATCAATATTTCTGCATCTCTGAGGTGGCATCACGTTAAATGAGGAAAATTCCAATTTCCAGTTCTTCATTCGAGCTTAATTACAGGAGGCTGATTTCCCAGTCTCAGGGCCTGACAGGCCGAACGCAGGAAGCCTCAGAGCAACAGACCATGTATAAAAAATAGACTGTATTTCTTGGGAGTTCCTACGAGCATAATAGATGGGCTGTCAAACGAGACGGCTTGAACGTAGCCGCACTGACTATACGCTCTGCGATTCTGATGACCTAGGAGGAAGGATACCTCATTTCTGCAGCCATAGGCCAATTCTGGCAATAAATGTAGTATCGGTGGGCAAATGGCATTGCTGGAGGCCAGTTCAAAGTCTTAATTTCCAAGTGCCCGGGCAAAAGAATTAGGGAAGCTCAAATTCATTTTATTTCATTTTATTTCCAGTGTCCCTTTATTGCTCTTAAAGTAACAGTGATATTGATGTGTAATGGCTCTGAAGCCTTACTTGATAAGTGCATGATGTATAACCAGCTCAGAAATGTTTGTAATTTATTTAATTTAATATTGGTTTCGTTCTTTTTTTGATAATAAAGAGTATGTGAACAATCATCTGCTTCTTCTACTGATTCCAAAGCAGGCTTTCCACGGCAGCCCCCACCCAGTATTAAGCATCTCAGGACAGCTTACGCCACGGGAAAGACAGGATAAATCATCAAATTCAGTACACGACAGTTGTAAAGGAGGAAACAACGAATTTCCCGTCACGCTCCCGGGTAAAACCAGTTAAGAAGTAACGCCTTTTGAAAACCAGGTGGATTTAAACCCTTCCAGGAGTGGCGCTGGCACACGCCACGGCACACCCCCATGCACAATTCGGGCCCGTCCCTCGGCCCGGTCCTCACCGGCGTCCTCCTGCCCGACTTGTGACCCCACTGAACCTGGGGGTGGTTATTCCCCACGGGCACCCCTTTTCCCACCCAAGCGCACCCTCATTTTGGGAGCAGCATCCTGAGCCCCAGCACCTCGGCCTGCCAGCGGGCTCCAGGCACACCCCAAGCCAGGGTGAGGGGCCATTCCCATCATTGCTTGCTACTGCGTGCCGGGAGCCCCTCATGGGTGCCAGACACCGTTCGCCACGGCTCCTAAATGTCCCCTCGAGATAAGAAACGTGAGAGTTCATGGAGGGGAGAGAAAACCCAGCCACCCTGCCCACCCGCCCGCCGCCGCCATTTCCACAGTGCCGCGGCGCACAACTACAACTCCCAGTAGCCCTCGCGGAGAGGGCGGGCCCAAGCCGCCCATTGGCCATCCCCCTCGGGCGGGTGCGTGACGATTGGCGTTCGGCCACGCCCGTCCGCTNGTTTCCCCGGCGTCGCGGCTGGGGCGGCCCGAGCTCGCCCTGGGGCCGCGGTGGCCTTCTCCACAGGGAGAGGGGTTGGCGCCGAGGGCCGGCCGTGGGGCACGGGTGGGAAGGGGGCTGCAGCGAAGAAGGATGCTTCCTCAGGTGCTTTCCCCTTGGAGGAAACCGGTTGTTTATTCTCCTGAAGCCAGCTTTCTTCCCGTGCTGGTTTTCTTCAGTGTTCCCCTCTCCTACACGCGGAATGCTGCAGGCACCCCGTGACTGCGTTTGCTAGGCATGGCTTTGGCCACCGGATAAGTCACGGGTGGGTTTTTCCCCCCTTTCTGGCCGGCTGAAATCTTGGGCACCACCTCGCTGCGGGCAGCCCGTCCGTAACAAGTTGTGGTGTGTTTGTGCTTTCTGACACGGTCTTCTGCGGAAGACTTTGAGGATATTTAGAGCTCACGAGGGTTGGCGGTTTGCAGGAAGCCACAGTCTGGCATGTTGGTCCTTCACTGTTCAGGTCGGGGCTGGGCTCCGTAAGTCTCGTGTGTTGTTGGTTTGGAAGATTTGTTGCCTAGCAAATTCTGTTTACATACTTCTTAGTGGGAAAACGCAGAGGTAGAAGAGATACTTATTTCTGTGTTTCTTATTGAAGAACACACGGCCTTTAAAAGAATCTGTGACCTCAGTTGACAGATGCTCTTAGGAAAGGCAGCTGTGATTGGGTCGAAGTTATACCCAGATTTTGTATGACAGTGACTCAGTGTTGGGGAGCAGCCTTGTCTGACCCCGTTTAAATGACGGAGCAGACTAAAAGGAGCAACAAAAGACCTGTCTGTATATCTTTAAGGATTGGAGCACTATGAAAGAAGGTGCTGTAAGAGTCTTGCCATCACAACCTGACTTATTATTGAAAAAGAACCTTGAACTGCCAACTAAGCTGCCTGCTGAGCTGCCAGAATAGTTTGTGACTCTGAGGAATCAGTTCACCCTAGCAAAATGCAGCTGCTTCTGAGAAGTAGCATTTCTAATAACATCCTTCAGCACTTCAAGATGAAAAACGGAGTTGAAGTATCTAGAGAAATACCTTGGCTGAAACTGGAAGGAACTACTGGTGTGCTGCATGTGCACAGCTCAGCTGAAGTACATCGGTCTTTTTTGATAGTGGCAGCTCTTACTATCCTTTGAAATAGTCTTTAAATCCTGGAAAATATTCAGGAACATAAATATTACTTTTCCTTTTGAAATGCAGTTCAAGTATTGTAAGACTGATTTCTGTGTCGAATGATTTCTATTCTGTATTTCATTGAAGGTGCTATTAAAATCCCAACTGTTTCCATATCTCCAGAGGACTTGAATACAACTGCCATGGCAGAATTTGGGAATTACATTCAGGAAGGTATTAAAATTTCATTCTTAGCCATCTCTGCTGCTCAATTTTATCTTTGTAAACAAATTGAAGAGAGTGTGTATGGTTCTTGAATATAATGAAACAGATTTTTATTTTGTTTTTCCTCAAGAAAGGACTGGCAAAAATGGCATGCGTAGGCCACCTCTGCAACAGTGTACTTTGGTGTAGCAGTGGCCAAAGCTAGAACACAGAATGTTCAAATGTTCTTTTGCAATGGTGGTTTTTGGTCCTTGAGAGGGTTAAATGACCTTGCCATTAAAAAAAAAAAAAAAAAAAAAAAAAAAAAAAAAAAGAAAAGGAAAAAAGAGGAAGACTACCCCTGTTTCAGGCTGCTTTTTGGCAGTCCCATCATTGCTACCTGGAAAACAGCTGCAGCACTGGTGAGCAACAGTTGCTGGTTTTGCTTAGGAATGTCTTAAATACAAAGTGAGATGAATTGGTAGAAGTGTGAGAACGAAGCTGCACATCTGCTTCCTGAAGCAAAGTTGTTGTGGTCAGTCTTACTTACAGTGCTCTCCTCAAGGCTAAATAGATGACTGCTCTATGGAGTATATAATGATAAAATTGGGCATTATTGTTAATTTTTCTTTGTGATGTGTTTTTAATTTTTTTCTTAACAGTCTTCCCGGCTGTATTTTCTTCAAAGTTCATTCAACATGAAATTGTTGGGAAATACAGCCATCTCTTTACTGTTCAGGGTTCTAACCCTGAATTGATGCCCTATATGCTGCTTGCACACATGGATGTTGTGCCTGCTCCCCCAGAGGGCTGGGATTTCCCTCCTTTCTCAGCTGCAGAGCATGAAGGTTTCATCTATGGACGAGGAACGCTGGATAACAAAAACTCTGCCATAGTACGTTGCCTTGGTAATATCATTTCAGAGAGATAACAAAGCCTGAGAAAGGCAGATTGGAGGAATCTGTTCTCTTGAGATTTACTATCTTGTCTCTCTTGCCACTCTTTAAATGCAGGATGTTAGTGATAAATTCCAAAGCCCTGCAGTTTTCTCCCAACTTTTCCTAGAGATGAAGTGGAGTGGTCTTTTATTTCTGAAGAAAGCAGAGTTAAAGCTCTTAGAAGTTACAGAAAAACATATTCACAGATGCAGATGTATTTGGTTAAATGCCATATTTAAATTTTATGTCAAATGCTGTGTTTGAAGTCGGGGATAGACCTTTTACTTTTTCCCAGGTGTCATATGGGCATTCAAAGCAAAATTTGACCCTTTGAAAAAGCTCCAGTTTCAAAATAAACAATGTTTATTTAGTATTACGGTCAAATAACCTTGTATCTTTTATTAGCTAGTCTGTGGCAGAGCTGTTGTACTAGGTACATTTGGGAGGAATAAAGTACAAAAAAGATTGATCTGTGAAGGATTTCTCATTTGGGAAAAGATTGATGGAAAAATTGGTAAGGAAAATAGTCCTTTGTGACTCGCAGGGATTATTTCCATCACAGTCCTGTATTTAAATTTAAAGAGATGTTCAGCAAACCACTGTCACGGATGCTGTGGCTGCTTATTGTGGCATAGGCCATGCTCCTAGAAAGTTTCTTCAAGTTGTTTAATCATCAATTTCAAAGCCTTGCAACTTAAAACTTTGCTTTGGTGCTTCCTTCTACTGTGAACTGCACAATTAACTCCACAACGGACAATAAAAATCAAGAATTTCAGTGAACAAGGCAAAATGGGTACTGACAAGGTGGAGGCAATATAATTTCTGCTGAAATGTAGAAAATTAACTAGCTTAAATTACAGGGGAAAAAAAAAAGGTGAGAGGAAACAATACAGCAAATCAAGTTTCTCGTTCTTCTGTTTCTGTCTCCTTAGCACGTTTTGTACAAAACATACCGCTTATTAAAATAAGTGGATTTGATAGCTCAAGTCAGAGCCAAACTGTGTGTAGGATAGGCAGTTTAAAGGAGCAGTGAATTCCTTGGATGATTACGACTCTGTCGTGCTTCCTGTGCAGTTTGTCACTGAATTCATCAGGAGCAAGAGCAAGCTTACACTGTATTTTGTGTATGTACTCTGAGACTGTGTAGCACACCAAGTCTTAAGCATTATTGATCAAAAATACTGCAGTGTGTTTTCCAGAGAATATGAATATCATCAGTAGGAGTTGTAGAAGTAAAAGCTCAACTGTGCACAGGACAAAATCTCCTTAAGGGCTGTGAATGCATCATACATCTTTTACATTGCACTGCATTCTTTTGGATTTATTCTCCTTGCTAACACACAGGAATAGTACAATACGTTCTGCTTTTTTTTTTTTTTTTTCTGCAGGGTATTCTGCAAGCCCTAGAATTTTTGCTGAGAAGAAATTACAGACCCCGCAGATCTTTCTATGTTGGCATTGGACATGATGAGGAGGTATTTTCTTTCATTTCATCAAAACAACTAGTTGTTTGCATTGTTCATGTATGTAACAAGGCTTAATTTTTAAACATTGTTTAGCTAGAAAGTCTTTCCTGTTTTTCTTGGTTATGTGAGTAGGTACTGTGTGAGGCACGTGGTCGTAGTTACATATTGATTGTTTGGCTTTAGGTGACATTGACAAAGGGTTTGGTGTGATGAGCAAAGAGAAAAGAACACAGCAGAGTGTTATTTCAAATTCTTTTCTGCATGGAAGGTGCAGCAGGAGTCACGTTTTGGACTATATGTAGTGCATGAAAAGCTGGCTGTTCCAAATGATCGCTAAACAGTACGAAGAGACAGATGAGGTGGTTTTGTTTATTCATTTTCAAAATATAAAGACAAAGAATTGTTAATAGTTAAAATGAATACCTCTTTAAAAAGACTAATTAATCTGTGGAGCTTATAGCTCTGAGACACCGTTGTGTCCGAGAACTAGTAGGATTCAAAGCAACAGTCAATGACCTGTGAATGGGAGCATCCCTCAGTGTGGATATAAATTCATTTGCTACTAGACCATTAACAATCTCCAATTAATTTTGCTAGGAGGAATCTTATATTGACAGGTTGCTCTAGAGCTGTTCACTAGGGGTTTTCTTGCATTCTTTGCATTGTAGCACTGGTCATGGTCAACAGCAAGATGTTTCCCAGTATTCTTCCCAATGGCATGGCTTAATCTGACCAGTTCCTCTGACTGGATTCTCACAGGTGTCTGGTCGGAAGGGAGCAATGAAGATTGCAGATCTGCTGGAAGCTAGAGGAGTGAAACTCTCCTTCTTACTAGATGAGGGAAGTGCAATACTAGATGGCATCATTGCGGGAGTGAAGAAGCCAGTAGCTGTGTAAGTAAAAGAGGACACAATTCACTGTGATGGAAGTGATCCTTTTTCGATAATTAATTTGTGAGAAATGACCTTACTAATGTCAATAAAATACGTTTTCAAGGCATGTGGCAGTGTTGACGTTGCTAAAGCCACAGCAGTGGCACAAAGTGCAAGCAAAGGACCTCCAGAGCTGCTTGCTGTCCATCACAGCTGTGCTGACAAAAGCAGAATGTTCCACTTATCTAGCGCAGGCATGTTAATTGTATGCTGTAGAGTTGGCTCACTGGAGAAGCAGCCAAAGACATTAGTCCTCCGATCACTTAAAGATTATGTTAAGGATTTGTTGTTGGTGCTGCTTTGGTGTTTTTTATTATACTAAAAATATGCAGAGTTGTTCTTTTTATCTGTAGGCTGTGCATGTGTGTTTGGAGTTGCATTAATCATTTATTTATTTATCATTGACCAGAATTGGTATCACAGAAAAGGGTTCCATAACACTGAACTTCACTGTGGAAAAGGAGCCAGGACATTCATCCTTTCCTCCTAAGGAGACGAGTATTGGCATTCTTGCAGCAGCGATGTCCAGGTGAGAGCTTCCCTGTCATGTAATTTTGAAGACAGTCGAGCAGACTTCTAAGTCACTGATGCACAACTTTCTTTTTTAATATTTGTATTTAGAGTATTTTGCAAATTCCCCTTATATGTTTGAAATTGAAGTTTGTGGCTGACCGTGAGGGGCAGAAATGCAATCCCCAGCAAAGGGACAATTGGCAAATGTCTGGAGTGTCTTTTCACTGCAAGTGTTCTAGTGTCAGTTGATTACTTGAAACCAAGGCAATTGGTGCACCGTGATGTCTATCATAATTTACTCCATAGCGGTAGAGATTGCTTTGTTTGGGTTGCAGAATTTCTCTGGAATTTATTCTTGCACATACCTGCTACCTCTAGCTGGTAACTATCCAAGCCAGTAAACGCGGTGTAAAGTCAGAATGTGACTGGGTAAAATCATCTCATTACATGTCTGTGTAGGTATCAAATTGGCTAATAAATATATATTTTAGAAAAACTTAATGTGTACAGATATGATGGAATTTGATGTGGTGTTTTTTAGTTTTCCATGTATTCTTTATATGAGTCAGGCTTTTGGATTTTTTCAGCTGTTCTTGAAAGAAAATCTTTGCGTGTGACTAGAATGCTGAGAAATGCGTCACAGAGCTGCGCTCACAGATTTACTTGCCAGGAGAGGAAAGTGTGGTTGCATCTCAAATACATGGATACATTTCACAAATCAAATTCCTATCAACCTTCTGGAGCAATAATAGCCAGAGAGTTTTTTTAAATTTCAAATGTTGATTTGCTTTGCCGTAGACTGGAGCAGAATCCCTTGCGCAATCTGTTTGGCCATGGGCCAGAACTCATGACTATGGAGCACCTTGCATCAGAGGTGAGGAAAGAACTATAATTTGATTCTCGGAATTTCGTATTAATAAGTAAAGAGTAACGCAGCATATGAATTTAGAGCATAGTTACGTAGTTCCTGGAAAGGAAAAGACTTAAGCTGGCCTTTCTCCCAGAGAGTACTTTCTGCTGGAGTTATTTCAGCCATAGCCAAGTGACTACACTGTCTTCTTCAAAATTAGAAACTTCCTGATTTGTGGTTTTATTTCTTCCACTTAGTTCAGTTTTCCTCTGAATCTCATCATGAGCAATCTATGGCTGTTTTCACCTATTGTCAGCAGGTAAGAAGATATATCCTTGGTGACCATTCCCAGCCTCTCACCCCTAAAAGATGAAGACCACTAGCCATTTCTGGTCTTACCGTTTAGACAATGTCAGGGCTTTACCGTTCATAACCGCATTGTTAATTGAATAGGCCATCATTCAACTTATTGCCTATGTAATTGTGGCACTTATGTTTTATCTATTTTCAGCTTCTTTGAAAAATGTTTGTTTGGCTTTTTTCTTTTTTGTAAGAGTGCTTGCCTGGAAACCTTCCACCAATGCCTTGATTCGAACTACAACAGCAGTCACGGTGTTTAACGCAGGAATCAAGGTAGCTTCATTTTGATTTTTCTCCATGTAGTACAATGAGATGATTAGGACATTTGGTTTCCACCTGTTTATATCCAGTTGTAAGATTATAAGGCCATGGTCTTGGACCCTGTGTGATGTCACTGCCAGTCTCATTTTTGCTTTAGATGTGGCTTGGATTTAGCTACAGTCAAAAATCACTTCCTTTCAGAAGTGTCTGACCCCTGTCACAGAAAGATCTCTGTAAACCACTGTTAAGATTGTTTACGTTTCAGGATGGACAAGAAAGAGTGTTTTCTGTGTAATCGTACAAAGTATCGATGACAGTATTTAAAACTGTTAGATGTTGTAAACACTTGCCTAGCCCAGATGGGGTCTTGTGTTTGTGAGCACAGGTATGGCGTTTACCTTCATTCGAATAGGGTTGGTGCGCACCTTGGACTGGGAGATAAGAGGTTCTGGCTGATACAGCCAGATCTTGCCCTGATAAGGAGGTGTAGCTATCCAAAAACAGTGTAGCCCTGGAAAATAAACAGGCTGTTTGGTGTGTCCCTGAAAAAATATGTTACTGGAAAGCATCGCTGGACAAGAAAACAAGATACAATGGCTGAACAGTGACACTGAGTGGCCAGGAGAGAAGTGACACCCTCGTTTCTTGGGTTTTTTTCTAAAGATTATACCTTTTTTGTTTAACAAAATTACAAATATTCATCTTCTAGAAAAGAAGAGTTATGCGTCTTCAGTAAGACGATTTGTTAAGTGATTTACATGTCTCATACTTGGGGAAAAGTAATATGACAATAAGGTAAAAACATTGTTTAAAAAAAACAAAATAAACTTTCAGAATTTCTCAATATAAAGTTTCTGAAGGAAGAGGGCTTATCTCAAGAGGAAAACTTCTGTATAACAGCTAACTTTATTTTTGCTGAATTGATGACCACTTCCTTGTGTAGTTACCTGCATTATAGATGAGATTTACAATATTTAAACACAGAGTGTAGCAAGAGATATCACATGTAATGTTAGTGGAAACAGTGAGGCCTGGAGTTGTTTGGGCAGTTTTTGAGTTTGCAGTTGGCATTTCAATCAGGTTTTTAACTTACTTTTAAGTTTTGTTCCTTGTTTTTTTTCTAGATAAATGTCATCCCATCTTCTGCAAAAGCAACCGTGAATTTCCGCATCCACTCTGCAGAGAAAGCTGCTGAGGTACTTACTGTACCCCCACGTGCGGGGCTGTTCTCCATCCCTTTCTGAGCAGAATGGCACTTGGCCATTTGTGGCAGCAGATCTGTTCTATAAGAATACTCTTTTCATCTTTCCCTGTATTCATATAAGCACTAGAAGGGGAAGGTTTGGGAATTGCCTATTTATGGAGACTGTCAGAAACACAGTTTATCTGATGTCTTTGCAATCCATCTCAAAGGAGGAGAAACGTGCATTGTTTACTATGGCTTCTGAATGTGGAGCAGGGCAAGAGGCAGACCAAACTTGGAAGCGTGCCTTGCAGTTCATCGAGCAGTTTTCGCAAGTTTTTTTGTGCCAAAGAGCATGTGGATCATAGGTGATTATGGAATGGAAGTGTTAAGGTTTGTGACCTGTGAGAATATGGCAATCTTGCTGTTACGGTTTGAGAAACCCACAACAATTTGTTGTCGTTTAGACAATTATTCTATCACCCGATGACCCCTCCCTAGCCAGGAAGGGGAATCGGGGGGAAAAATAAGGGAACACGAGGGTTGAAATATAAATAGATTTAATAGGATAAGACTAAATAATTAACATTAATAATACTAAAGAACCAGTATTGATCCCGATAGCAGTATAAAATACAGAAGAATTATACTCAGCCCATGCTATCCATAGAAAGCTGTGCACTCCCAGCAGTGGACAGCAAATGTTGGACAGTGCGAGCACTACAGCTTCGGGAGGAAGGGAAGGGCTCAGGGGTCCATCACCGGGGAGAGAGAAGTTCTTGGGATGGCAGCCGTCACAGAAGGGAAAAACTCCTCATCAAACTTTCTAATTTTTATTGAATGGAACGTTCATGGTATGAAATAATCCCGTTGGCCAGCTTGGGTCAAGTGCCTGGGTCTTGCTCCTGCTGGTCCCTGCACCTGGCGAGCTCAAAAACACTGAGACCTTGAAACCTGCATACCATAGCTGGCTATAAAGTAAATATTTTCACAAATTCAGACACTAGAGTCTTCTAAAAGTGCAATTTCCCCAAGCATTAGAAGAAAAATTAGTCCTCTGTCACTCAAACCGGGACACTTGCACACTTCAGCTATGAAACATTGTCAGTAAATAGTATCTTCCCTTCCCAAGCCTTTGCTGAAAGTTCACCTCTCTGAAAGTTTTTTCTGGATTATTTACTTGAATGACCTAACTACCAAGTAGCAGCAAGTTGACCACCTGCCTTTCAGGACTGAAGCAGTTCAGGAATACCTTGAGACAGTGACGTGCATCTGATTGCACTGGGGTTAAAAAAATTTCCTTAAGTATCAGCCGTCCACTGAGTAAGAGGAAGAGAGACTGCCACGCATTTTCAGTCCTAACTATGCATTTGTATTTGCAGCCACAGTTGGCAGATCACAGACAAATGTCTTCTGGAAAGCGGAACATTTGCTGACACGTAGAAGGGATTCTCTCTCACTTCATTTGCTTATTTAATCTCTGTGTTTTACCCATAGGTGCTAGAGACAGTTCGAAACACTGTTGCTGATCACAGAGTGAAGATTGATGTGGTAGAGGCCTTTGACCCACTCCCCATCAGTCCTTGGGATGACCAGACATTTGGAGTCCATATTTTTCAAAGAACCATTCTGGATACTTTCCCAGATGTTGACAGTGTAGTCCCAGGTAACAGCAAACACCTGATGATTATTGTTTCCTTTCCAGCTTCCGCCCTGCTTTTCTCTCCGCCATCCCCCAATATTGACTTGTTTGCATTTTCTGTGTACTTCTCCACCCCAGCTGTTAACTACTGGAAACAGCTGTTTTTTCCTCTTTTTATTCCATTCCCTCTTTATGTTTTACAAGTTTTACTGTTGTTTTTCAGTAGTGGAAGTAAAAAAGCAAACAGGAAACTGACAGAAACAATAAGCCTTGAATTTGACTCCCTGCACATACAAAGGAGTCTCTTCAGGGAAGAAAGGAACTGTGAGGGAGAGTAGGAGGTCTTCTTGCTTTAGCTCTTCTTTTATTGTTCTCATAGCTGGCAAAGCCATTCCTGCTTTTCTGTATTGTTCCTTATGATTCCAGCCCCTTCCCTTTCTCACAGCTCCTTCCTAGTTCTGTGCTGTTTGTTGGAGTGCAGTCTGAAGCTTAAACTTTTGTGGAGGCTGAGTGTCATGGCTGTTGTTAGAATGATTGAATTGTATGTTCAGCTCCTCCTGTTCGTGAAGGAGAGTGTTCTTCCAGGATGTACCAATAAACTGTTTCCAGTGATTTTACTTTTGGGTTATATAGAACTGTTATCAGATGCCTTTCCTTTCTGCTGGGAAAAGTGTCAGTCATTAAATTACTGCTGTCATGCAAAGTAAACCTGAGGTTTGTTTTCCAGGCACGTGTATTGGAAACACAGACAGCAGGCATTTCACTAACGTCACAAATGCCATTTATCGATTTAACCCACTGCTCTTGAAATCAGATGATCTTCCCAGGTACTCTATTCTGTCTGCATGTGGGCAGCTGTTTGGGGTGGGGACTAGTGAAAGAGAAAATCGATATGCGGTAGGCAGAAGAAGGAAACCCAGCCTTGTATACCTTGGCGTGATGGTGGTGTTGCCTCACATTCTGTTAGGCCACCCATTTCCTGCAGATCTGGGTGCTGCGCAAATAGGGGATGGTAATTACACTGGGAGAGTGTTAGCCCTGAAAGTAAAGATCCTACTCTTCTTTACTTTAGACCTCATTTAGGTGTCCCATTCGGTAGTACAGCAATGCTGTGAAGCTAACTGGAGCCTTTAAATAGTGCAGCAGTGTGAAAGGTGGTGTTCTGGTGGTTGGCCTTGTTTCAGAGATTTATCCGTATGTTTGGACACATGCCACTCTGAATTTATTTGCTCCTTAAAGCTGGAAGTTAGGTTTCCTGGAGTAAAGTGATAACAGAGAATGTCATCATACAAGGGATTGTTTGTTTAGCATTTAGTTTGTTTAGTACTAGGTTTGTCATTTTATTGAGGTGCAGATGACACAGGAGTAGAGTGTTCTCGTAGCTGTATAGGATAGTGACATAAATGGCCAAGAAATGGGCAGAGAGACGGAATACTGTTTCTTCTTTTCCACATACACCATGGACTTACTTGTGCTCTGAGCCTTAGAATCAGTAAATTTGGTTGGCCTGAGGAGCAGACGTTGCAGTTACAGTGCAGTATTTGGTGTACATTGCTGTATTTTTATGTTGTACCTTGCTTTATGAAGTGAACAGGCAAGTGCTGGGTATATGCAGGTGGGTCACGAATGCACACTGGAATGAAAAACATTCTTCTTTTTGTCCCAGGATCCATGGGTTGAATGAGAGAATCTCAGTTGACAATTACCAGAAACAGGTCGAGTTCCTCTTCCAGCTGATTAAGAACTGTGATACTGACAAGCTCCCGGAGCCTCACGCAAACTCCCATGAGCTGTGAGAAACACACCCGAGAAGAGCAGCTACTCAGGTGGACTCTGGGATGGCAAGGGTCTGGGCCGTAAGATCCAGTTGTGTGTTATGTATTCAGCTATGCCTGGAATTTGAGGTTTGTGTATTGTAGTTTACATACAGATGGAAAAACTGCTGGTTGCTGCTTTAGGCAAATGTATGGTTTGCTGGAAAGTGATAAGAACCTGGACAAAACACAACAAATAACCCTAATTTCTGTTCCTCCCTGGTCTGACATGCAGCCGTTAGTCTGATGGTATTAATTTTTTCAGCGCTTTCTTTAAGCCTCTGAAATTGGTCGTCACTTAAAAATCTAAGCTATAATCAGCAGTCATTTGCTTATCAGTAAAAGAGGTGAATCTTCCTTTGTATGCTTTTGACAGACTCGTTTTATACAGTTAATTGATTTTTCACAAATGATGTGTCTGTCAAAAGCTCACATGAAGGTTTTGTGGCACGGTGTAGGTTTCGTGCAATTGGTAGAGTTACACTAAGAGTTTGTTGCACTGCTGCTGGGTATGGGCTTCTTCCCCAGGTGATGGTCTCAACCAGCATCAACAGTGCTCTCAAACAGTATCAGTGTTAACTTGATACTGCTGAGTTCTCCCATGCATGCACTGATTTCTGACTCTATTTTAAAATACTGAGCTCCAGAAGTTCTAGCTATGTTGCTTTAACTGATGTTCCCCTGATCTCAGAGGTGCTGAAAACTTTTCTTCCTGTCTTTTCAGTGACATTTCCCCGCCCCCCCCCCTCTTTGGTATGGCCCAGGGTATGTTGTGCAGCTGGGTGTCAGAATAAGGAATTGCAGCTGTAAATAAGAAACTAAATCAGCATTGTCTGCTCATATATATTCTCTTTTCACTGAATCAGTTCTGTAGTGTATGTTTCTCTTTTGCTTCTCTGAGAACTTAATTGTGAAAGATGGTGAAGCCCTTCAGTTTGTTCCACTTCAGTGGGAGCAGAGAGTCTTTGTGCCTCCACTGCCTATGTAGGCAGTTTTCACTCTACTGCAGCGCTTCTGTTGGCTCAGCTCTTTGGGAATCCTAGTGTAGACAGGCCATTGATGTTGACTCTATTTCATCTTGCACTTCTTGCACTAGCATGCCTATCTGTTAGCACTGAAGGGTTAAGCATTCTTTTGGCCCTGATAGTCTCTTTAGTTGGAGTTACCGTTATTAGTTAAACAAAGAAAGAATTAAGAACCAGATGTTAGCCAAAATAAAGTCTGGGTGAAAAGTGCTTTGTTATACGGACATGCAGACTGTGCTGCAGGTACTAGTGCAATTCCTCCTGTTGCTCTGTTGCAGAGATGTGTGTCTCTTTTTCAGAGTTTGAATTGTATACTGGAATGCTCTAAATTCATATTGTAAAATGTACTGGAATGTACAGGAAATACCCTGAAAAACAGTGATGGAACTGGGATTCCTATTCTTTCCGTTCACGGTTCTCTATTTATTTGTAGTCTGATCTTATCAGTATGGCCAATGGGCTAGAACTGTATTAATCTACCAATTAATTGAAACCAGATCAGCATTTTCATCTAATAAAACAAGGAATGCAGATTCTTTTCTGATAATTATTTAGTCTTTTTATGTACCTGGATAATTGCAATGAAGTCATTTCCACACCTGATTCTACACTAGAGCAAGTCATAAAGTTTCCATCAAAACAAATCCACATATTTTCCAGCCTGCTCTAATCTTTGCACCCTCCCTTCTGCTCCCCTTTCTATACAAAATTAGCCAGCTCTGTTTGTGCATTATTAGGTAGTAAATAGCTTGCATCTTTTACGGTTTATTGCATTTTGTCTGTGTGCCCTAACGTCATTAATTTGTTTAGCCACATGTCTATGGCTCTTTTGTGAAGGTGTCATTCCTCTTGCAAACTCCCGTTGCAGACACAGCAAAAGTGATGTGTCAGGGTGCAGCACAGAATAAAATACATCCCCGGGAGTGGGAGGCAGAGGAAAATTGTTTCGGTTTGTTTTGTGATTTTTTTTTTCTGGCAAGTCTGTAGAAAGACAACTGAGTCTAAAGCCTTCAGTTTGACTATGGCAGTATGTGATCAATGTAATTTAACATCTTCTTTAATGACCTGAGCGATGAGACAGTGCATCCTCAGCAAGTTTTGCAGATGATGTGAAACTGGGAGGAATGATTGACTCACTTGATGGTTGTGTTGCCATTCAGAGGGACCTCGACAGGCTGGAGAAATGTGAAAACAGGACTCAGGAAGTTCAGTAAAGGGAAGTGCAAAGTCCTGCACCTGGGGAGGAATAACCCCGTGCTGGGGACTGGCTGGCTGCAAAGCAGGTTTGCAGAGGACACGGGGGTCCTGGTGGACAAGTTGAACATGAGCCAGTAATATGCTCTGGAGGCAAAGGAGGCCAGCAGGGTCCTGGGAGTGAGGATTAGATGATGTCCCGAGGTGCCTTCCAATCTCAGCCGTTCTGTGATTCTGTTGTAGGGGACAGGTTGCAAAAATCCTAACTTGGGTCATGCTGTTGTGCAGTGAAGGCTGTGGTGTGGTGTGGAACGAGGGATTTGTTGCCTGTTGTAATAGCAAATGGGTCCTAAAGACATTAAGCATCCTTTATGTTTTGTAATCTCCTGTCCCCAACCAAAAGTCACTCATCTCTGTGTTTTGGTGAGGATTGTTTCTTTAGAGGACATCCATCTGAAGATTCATTTTGCTGCTGAAGGAAAAGTGAAGGGCAAATGGTGCTGGGAAGGCAAGGTTGTTTTTGGCAGGTACTGTGCAAATGTGTGCCATGAGGTTTTGCTAATGCAGCTTGTTTCAGGGCCTCATTAAGTGCTGCTCATCAGCTAGTGCTGAAATCACGCAGTGCCTCTGCATTGAGTAAATGTTCAACAGAGCTTCGCTGCAGCCTGAAGCCGCTAAACTGAAGTGCTTGAAACAGATCTGTCTTTCAGGATCCAATGGCAAAAAAGCATATTCCCCACCTCAGCCCGTTTCTTCCAGTCACCTCTGATAATCGCCTGCTTTTTTCTGTGCAGCACCTTTGCCCTTTGTATTCTCAAGTCTCCTTATTTTATCATGTTAGCTGCCATGTCATGCTTATCTGGCACAGTTCTGAGGGGTTGCTCAATGATTTGGTATCTGTACACCTCTCCTGACAGAAGAGCTTCCTTTCCACCCCGTTTTACTGTTCCCATGGTATGTTTTCAGAGAATGTATCTCATCTTGAGTGGTGTTTGAAGTCTTAGTGTCATCACATAAATAATAGTGTCAGGATGATGCGCTGGCCTTTTCTGCCAAGATCATGTACAACTTTGCATTGTATGAGTAGTTACTTGATAATGCCAAGTACATCATGAAAACGCAGATTAATAGCTCTGTGAGCTATTCTTTTTTTTTTTAATGAGTCACTGTGCTTTGAGCATGTAGAGCAATTACCTCTGATTCATGAGAGAAGGCAAAGCCTGATTTTCTGCTCTGGAGACACATAACCTGGTGTCATACCTAATGGGGTTTTGAACGCTGTTTGTATTAGTCCGGTTCAAGTGTGTTAACATGTTCCTGTGTTGTATCCATAATGACTTCCTTTTTTTCCCCTTCTTTGTAGCCAAGTCTACGAAGCTGCCATTCTTCTGACAACAGTTTACTCAAAGTAACATGTTGGTAGTTGTCCAGCCACAGCAGCCTGCTAGCTAGCAGACCAGCTGCTTTAGGCTCATGCGGGCCTGCTACATGATGGAGAAAAGGTCACATTCCACACCTGCATTTGCTAAACAAAGCTCTGTTGCTGGCCTCTATTTAAAAGGACTTGGTTTATTTTCGGCCCCAAGTGACCATGGAGAGTTCAGGCACAGAGCTGGAGGAGAATGCAGGAACAAGGTATTTACAAAGTTGTTTCCTCCAGCCTTGCATTTGACACTTGCATTCTTGGCTCTTCTTTTGCCATTTTGTTTGTTATTTCATGGAGCTGGTGAAATGCGTTTTCTCCCTCAGGTGCTCTGAAAGCTTCCCCACTCAGCTCAGCCCATGCCACCGAGCGCTAGTCTTATCAGTGCCATAGAGAGAGACATCCACTGAGGAATTTGGAGGCTGCTCAGTAATAGTCTGCGATATCCTTTGCCATTGTAGGGAAGCAGTCCTCACCTGGAGCTCAGCCTGTGACCCTTAATCCTGACCTTCAGTCGTCCTCAGTAGTGCTTGCTGCTGCCAGGTTGAACCCTGCATGGATTCTTGCCGAAGCATTCAGTGCTCATCTGCAGCTCCTATGCAGAGCTTGCTAGCAATCTGAAACTTTTAGACATGTTTGTCATTTTAGTCCCCAAATTCAGGCTCTCGCAATAACCCTTTAAAGAAACTGTGCTGCCATGACCTTTGAGAGGTCTCTCGTACAGCATTGGTAGTTGCATGCCAGCATCTCTCAGTGCCCATAGCAAGGCCTAGAGGCGTGCAGAAGTGCTTCCCAGGGAATTATTTTCCTTAACTGAACAACACAGTGAAGGCTGTGTGTCATCTGAGTTGCCGTGCAGGGGGCTTGGCTCCGCTTTCCGGTTCCACAGCTTCCCAGGGCAGCAGGGGCGGCAGAGATAAAGAGCTCAGCATGGTGGGGAAGGGAGTGACCTGCTTCACTCAGTAGAGATCGCTCTGGCTGATTTAAGAGCTGTGATGGTGGGCCCCAGAGGAAGCTGCAGTCAGTTCTCAGCAGGAAGGAAAATGACCACATGGAAGGGTGGTTAATGCAGGGGGCAGGGGACAAAGGGTAAATGCTCTTTGTCACTGATGGATTTACCTAGGAGTTGGTCACGGCTTGGGCAGTGGGGTATGAGAATCAACATGCAAGTCATGTAGCATGTCCCAGGGGGCTTTTCACACATCTTTTAATTTATACTTGTCCTCCAACACCATTGTATGGGTTATTGTAGCCCTGTAAATAACTCAGATCACTTGAACACTCTGCCTGATCTTGCACTAGAAAGGCAACCACACGGAGGGGCCTGGCTGCAGTTCAGTTATTTAACTGAGTAACCAAAAAACCTCCTTCTAGTTCGTGGCAGTAATCCTCTGCTTGGTGCCTGTGCTGACTGTGTCAGTGCTGAGGCTTTCTGCGTGCTCTCTGTCCAGTTTCCACAGCTACAACACGTTATTTTAATGTTTTCTATATGGTGAAGATGATTAGAGAAAGGCAGCAGTGGATTACCATTGCGGATTGATCCAATGGCCAGAGTAAGGGACATGAACTCCTCCAGAAAGCTCATAGGAAAAAACCTGAATGTTTGGGTTTTTTTTCCAGATTCTAACTATTTTGGCTGTACTGCAGCCACTATATCTGGTGTGTGCATAGCTAAACTATCCTTAAACTTACTAGCTCACCTATTCATCTTAGTCTAGCTTCAGCATAGCTCTGAGTTCAGCTTACCTGACAAGCTGTATAAATACTCGGGGAGAATAATTACTTGCCCTGGAGCACTTTTCTCTTTCCAAGTCCACTTGGATTTTTAAACATTGTTACTACAGCACTGCCTAGTTGTATACAGACATCAGAAAATGTTAATCCAGTGTCCTCTCTGGGATTTCAGGAAGTGAGAGGGTCTTCATAGGGTAGGAAATAGGGGGGAGTTGAGATGATTTTCATTTATACTTTTTTTTTAACGTCAGTCTCTGCTCTGATCAGCCTTTTTGTGTTAACGCTTTCTTCAGCCTAATTTCTGAATATAAATGAATTCGCAGCTTATATCCGGAACAAAGCAGAAATGTGAGGCATATCCTCAGTCCCTCCATGACAGGTGTCCATGCTATCGCTGGGTCATCAGCTGCTGACACAGGAACTGCTGGCCTCGTGGAACGCAGGAAGCGAGGACCTTTCAGCTCCTCTCTGCCAGATGCTCTCACGTGTCAAAAAGCCCTAGGGATGTACCTGACTGAGGTTGACCTGTGTTTGTCGCAGCAGGCACAGCACATGTGGGTGACACATGAACACGGTTGGGAGCGATAGTCATTTGGACCTTGGAAAAAGGATGGTGATGGTTTTGTTTGCTTCCAGGGTGGTAAAACAGAACTTCCGTGGTCTGCATTTCTTCTCCCAGATCAGGACCAGATTAGGGTCAGCTGCTGACATTATTGCCTGCCCTCATGAACTGCTTTTGCTCTGGACTGACATCTGTAGGGGTAAGTCATTATCCATAACCTATTCAGTCTTTGAGTTTTTCTGTTGAGATTCCTGGTTACAAGAAATTCAGAATTAGGTTTCCTCAGAATCCTTGGTCGAAGGCAGCTGGGACTCCATTCAGATCAGTGTTTAGATGTGACAGGCAGTGATGGAGCTAGAACGGGGAGCAAAGGGTTTGATAGGATGCTGTCAAATTCTGTGTTAGATAGGTTTTTTGAGTGACTTTATCCAAACCCTGCTTTATTTTGCTGGATTCTTCTGTGAAAAGGGAAAAATCCTCCTATTCGCGTTGTGGCCTCCTAGGCCGTTACCGAGTGCTTGCCCAGACCTGGACAGCTTGGTAGTGCGAAAGTCAGGTGGCTGCTGTAAAACACGTGGGCACGACATTCCATGATCTAGTGTAGCTCAATGGTAAACTCTTTCCTTTCCAAGCATTTTGTTGCCTTTGGTACCTGCTGCCCTGCAACTGGAAACCCATTTCCTGCCCTTTCATCCTCTGCCTTTCTGATCTCTGCGCGTCAGCGTCGCTGGTGGGGATTTTATCTATTTCTGTTTTCTTGTCTCGGGCAGCTTTTGTCTCCACGCTTCCACTTCCTGAGCGTGCAGCTGGCCGGAGTGTTAATCAACAAGGTCACATTTTGGTGCGCGTTGTTTTTAGGGGGGTGGGGGAAGAACGGTTGCTGTGGGGGAGATAGGGATTTTCCAAGTCAGGAAGGAAAGATGAAGGCGGAAAGAGAGCCTTGCAGACCAGGTTGATTTGGACAAAGGAAAAGGGAGACTAGGGTTGGAGGCAGGATTTGGAACTCCACTGCCAGCTTAAGTGTGGAACTGTGCTATGGCTTTAGTTCAGACATCGTCTCTGTGTGTCTCAAGTTTTCCCTGATGTCTCTTTGCCCGTGTCGCAGCAGGGGGTCCTGAGAATTACTTAAATGACTGCAGATGCTCGTCACCCCTTGAAATACCGGGTTCGAGCAGACTGGGTAGCAGCAGTTAGGTACAAAGCCTAGTGCGCTTTGCCAGTTACTTCATCACAGTTGAAAGCGGCCCTCTCCTCGCCCGCTCGAGAAATTCAGCTTTCTTAAAAGAGACACGTTTGCAAAGGTTTTTGGGTCTGAGGAAGTTAAACCCACTTCAGTCTTCTATCTGAGCAATCTTCATGCTGCTTTATATATGTCCTGCTCTGCTTCAAGTGCGCCGGTCACCCTTTTCTTCCAAAGCAACACGTATTTCAGGAAAGAAAGCTCAATTTTAAGATGAGCAGAAAGAAATGAAGTAGCACAGCCAACAACTTTAAAGGGGTCTCGATCACAATGGATTTCTTGCTGCCATTGACCATGACTACCTTCATTTCCTTATTTTAAGAAATGAAGTCACCAGCTGTAGTCACACTTGACTCGGTATATCCGTGGGGGAATGCAGTTCCTGCGCCGCCCGCCCTCTTCCCCTGGCACGCACCCCTGCATCCCAGCGGCCGGCATTGGCTCAAGAGCTGTCTCCAAGGCATGGAGCTGGGGCTCACGTAATCGCTCCGGGTAATAACTTGCTGGTGACTGTTTCCTGGGAGGAAAGGAAAGGCAGGAAGGAAAAACAACAACTGGTCAAAAGTTCCACTCATGCAAAAAAGAAAAGAGAAAAAAAAAAAAAGAAATAAAAGGAAAAGATGAATCAGAAGAGCTGGTTTCATTCAAGAATACACAGTTCTGCAGAGCGATGAGGCACTGATCTCTGTAGCAGGATTTACTGCTCTTTACGTGTGTATTTGTTGTGGAACAGTTTGGCGAGCAGAGCGAGTACGTGACGATATTCCCTGTTTTCTTTGCTGAACTACGTCAGCGGAGCCCCTGAGCCTGGCACCGAGGGCGGACAGCCAGGGCCTACCCCTGGTACCGCCTTGGTGCTGCTGGGCCTCGGTCCGAAACGAGGGCCAGCGTGCCACAGCTGTGCTTAATTAAGAACTTTGGGAGTTCGAACGGCGAGTGCTGTTTCGCGTTCAGTTTAAGAGGACCCGGCTCCATGTGGGCTCGGCGCCACGTGACACCCCGGGCCACGCCCCGCGCGCCGCTGCGTGGGCCGTGCGCCGTGGTGGGGCGGGGCCAGGCGTGACGCCACACCCGGCCGGCCAATGAGTGCGCCGCGCGGCGCGCTGGGGCAGGGCCACCATTGGCGGGCGGTGATGTCAGGGCGGCGCGGGGCAGCCCGCGGAGCGGAGCGCGGCGGGTGCGCGGCGGTGAGATGCCCGGCGGCACCGGGCGGGGGGACGGGAACGGGTCCGCAGCAGAGGGAGCGGGGGGCCGCNCGGCCGGGGCCGCTGGAGAGGTGGTGGCTTGCGGGGCTTTGCGGCACCCGGAGTCGCAGGCCTCCTCCGGCTTTGTCGCTGGGCCGGGAGGCAGCGCCGGCTGCCGCCGTTGTGTCCCATGGCTCCGTGCGGGGCTTTGGCCGCCGGGCAGCGTGCCCGTGTCCTGCGGCACCCTCCTGGGTGTTCGCTTCTGGGGCACGGGGAGCAGGGAGTTGCTCGTCCCCTGGCACAGCCCCCTGAAGTGTGCAAAGGGTTGTGAAAGGAGGCTCAAAGCATCAAGGGGGCAGCCCAGCTAATGGCTGTGCGTTGGAGGCTGTACCTTCAGCCTACGCTGGAGGAGAAGGGTGTTGAATGAATGAGCCGTTATGCTCACTGCCACGAGACCCAATCTAGAACAGAATGTTTGTTTTCCTCCCATATATTTCAGGTGAAAGACGAGTTCTTGGAGAGTAACGTTAAATCTAAGGCTGTCCAAATGCCAGCTCCCACCCTACAGCCTGCTCAGCTCAGTAAGTAACCTTAGCTGGGAACTCGCTGTTACTTTAAATAAGAACTCTCCTTGCCTTGTGCTGTAAGGTGAGAAATTCTTCTGGAAGAGGAAGACGACAGTGACACTTGGAGCTTGCTAGTATTGCTGGCCATTTTGGCAGGGAGCACAAAACAGGCTGAAACAGAGCAAAAGCCTTCAGACTCAAATTCTGCAGAGGGACAGTGCTGCTGGAGAAAGTGACAAAGCCCTGGTAGGAAGAAGAGCTTTTCTGGATTGTATCGTCTCTAAAAGCCAGTCCCTCTCATATCTACTCTCTGCTTCCTCATCCCTTCAAGCTTCTATGTTACTTGGTGGTCTTCATCACTTTTTCTCTCTGCCGTGTGTGCTCCGTCACAGCAGTTGTGCTGTTGGAAGACGACCTGGAGAAAAATGTACTAAACTGTCACTCATCAAAGAAGAAAAGCTTGGATCCTGTCTTGGTGGCTGCTGTACTGCACAGCGTTGGAGAGGAGGTGAACAAGAGTGAATTTGCTGTAGTTCCTAGTTCCTGCAGTCTTCCCTGCCAGCTCAGTGGTTGGTGTCCTCCATTCCTGGACTTTGCTTGATGGGGATCTCTGCTGCAGGAGAAGTCTCTGCACTCAAAGGCAGGCAAGCAGGGATAGGAGAGGTCGGCTCTAGATGCCGGAAAGGCCATTTGTATAAGCTCCTGGCAGATCTCTTCTGGAACAGCTGCTGGCTGTAGGCCCACCAAGCCAAGGGTCAGGATAGCCTCCCTGCAGCATGTCTTCCAAGCCAGAGCAGAAGGAGACCCACCAGGCCAACGGGGCTGTGCTGCCCATTGTGCCCGTGAACTGTCTCACTAGTCCGGACCGGGGGCAGCTGGTGGAGCCCTCAGATTTCCTGGGACCTGATGGTGACGGGGTAGAAGTGGTGGTGTTGGAGTCCCGTGCCAATGCTAAAGGGGTGCGAGAAGAAGATGCCCTGCTGGAAAATGGCAGCCAGAGCAATGAAAGCGATGACACCAGTACAGACCGAGGTCCTGAGCCAGCCTCGCCCCTCAAGGAGACCTCCTTTTCCATCGGGCTGCAAGTCCTCTTTCCATTCCTCCTGGCAGGCTTTGGGACAGTTGCTGCTGGAATGGTGCTGGACATTGTGCAGGTAGGACTGATGCTTCCCTGGCATGGTACTGGGCTCTGAATCCTGTTTCTGTAGACCATGGCTTGATCCCAAGCCAGGAGGGACTTGAATGCCAAGGCTTGTTCAGCAGATAGCAACTGTGAGGGGAGGAGACCTGTTACCTCACATGCCGGTTGGGGTAGGGGGAGACAAGGGGAGGCCTCAGTGGTGTCTGGGGTGAGGGGAGGAGAGGCTGCAGGCACCCCTGCGCCACAGCTACCCTGCTCAGAGGAGGAGGTTGGAGCTGGCACACGTGCAACCAAAGCACCTGCCTGGTAACTGCAACCACCCTGTGCGTTACAGCTTGAAATAAGCGCTCCCCTGATGGTGGCTGTAGGCATCCCAGCTCCAGTTGCTAGTTCCACAGGTCCTGTGTCCCCTTTTCCATCTTCGACGTTTGCTGCACTGTTTCAGCACACCAGGCTCGTGCCAGCCAGGTTAATGTTTCGCCTGTTGCAGCATGTGTGGGACACTTGCATGGTGGCTCGCTCCGAAGGTCGAAGGTTGGCTGAGTGGCCCTTACACTGCCTTCTCACGCTCTTGAAGTGACCAGGGGCAACTGGGTTAACAGAGTGGTTCCTCCTGAGAGGTGTGTGGAGGTGATCCTTAGGAAAGGCCAGTCAGAGAGCTGGCTGTTACCTCTGGATGAAAACTGATGTGTTACCAGACACGATATCTCATTAGGTCTCTCGTGACAGGTGACACGGTGAGAACCCGACAGCCGTGCAGTTTGCTTAGGTTTTATGTGGGAAAAGTGACTTCATGGACTGTTGCTCCTGCACCGGTCTCGAGCACAGGTTTTCCAAGCATGTGTGTCTCTGGCGGCAGATGAGCTGCTTAACCTCTTCTCCTTTGCTCCAAAAGACAGGCTGTGCAGAGTTGTCTTGATGCCCAGCCCAAAATGGTGACCGAGGCACAAAACTCGATCATCCATGCAGTGTAGGTTTATGAAACTATTTGGATGGAGGGGGCAGCCATTTTGGAGCTGTGGTCAACCAAAAATGCTCTGCTTGAAGCTCCTGTGTTTGCTTAAGTGGGGTAAACAAGCCCTCACAGTGTTGGCAGAGAAAGACTCGGATGTCAGTCACTTGTCTGTATTGCTGGCAGTTACCATCATCTCCACCCAAGCTGCGTGCCAGTAGGGTAAGTCAGGCTTTTTTGTATTTGTGGGTGGTCAAGCAGACACTTCTCTTGCTTTCTTGCCCTTAATGGCTGTTTCCCTGCATGCCTTTGCACGCTGGTCATCCTTACAGTTTCTCTTGAAGCAACCTGTTGAGAGAGCTGTGAAGTGACTCAAAACAGGAAAGGCTGGCTGCACTAAATTAATCCAGGAGAGATTCACTGGCATAATTTTCTTAAAAAGAAAGACATTTTTAAGCATGTTTCCCTTTGCAAGGTCCCTATAAACTCATGCATGGCTCTTCTGGCAATTTCCCAGAGCCAGTGATTTGAACCCAACCTAAAGCCTTTCCTGGAGAAGGAGCAGCCCTTCTGGCCAGGGAGGAGCAGTGCAGGGGTGGGATGCTGCGGCATAGTGCTGTGTTCTACTGCCTTTTTTTATGGCCATTAGAAATAAAGCTTCATAATTCCTCTGTCCCACAGCAGCTCAGCATGTGGCTGTGCAGCTTGTTCTGCCAACTCCTCTAACTCCCTTTAGCCTTGGGATTAAATGAGGCATCTAAATGCCATAGGGTGGAAGAGGGGGATGGGAAGCGTGTGGTCTCGGCTTGCTTACCTGCAGAGTCTGGGGAGCTGATCTTGGTAACCGGCTTCCCAGAGACTCAAAGCCTTGGATGAAGGAAGGGGAGCACGTGGAGTTGGGTAGCGGATGCACTGGGGCAGACTGGAGTCCCGTTGCTTTGGATGCAGCCATGGTTTGCAATGGATGGAGGGCTCCATACACTCAATTTCCTCTGTTTTGGGTAAACGGACTAATCAGCCAGCTGTAATTGGTCTCCCCACTGTGAAAACAAGCAGCCCTGGCCTTTGGCCATGCTGGCCCATTAATGTGTCCCTATGAATTTGCCTCTCAGGAGGAGAATTTGCCTTTGCTCCCTTTGGGATTGGATAGACCTTTGGGCCAGGTAACATGTGAGCATACCAGCTGCTTTTTTGTGTACAGTAGAGGACTATTGGCACAGTCTCCTCTCCCAGCAGAGCCCCAGTTTGCTGTTTTCCAGACTTGCCTGCCCCCTGGAGATTCTTTGGATGGGGTGGGCAGTATTTCATACAGAGGAGTCTGCTCATTTCCCCTGCTTGAGCACCTCTGGTGTTAGCATCCCTCTGGGGTGGGTCTTAGCCGGGGCCAGCAGGGAGTGCTGGCCCTGGAGCTGTAACTCTCCCGTTAAGCTGGTTTGTTCCTTGGCATTTTGGAGGGAGAGCGCTGGGAGAAGTGCGGTATGCGACGCAGCCGCACCAAGGCAGTCATAGCTCCAACCTGCAGCACATCTCTCCCCTCTGAGCTGTCATGAATCACCATCCCGCTATAATCTGAGCGAAACCACGCTGTTACTCATGACTCTTCTAAGCCTGAACCTTGCACGCGGTGACTAAAAATGACAGCAGCTGAGAGGCAGCTGTTACCCTGGAAATATCTGTAGTCTGCAGGTGCAAAGCTTCTGAAAGGCAGTGAGCCTGGAGGAAACTGCACACCACCACCTGGGGTTTGATGTTTCTTCCTGAACCTCTGGCAGGCTGGGATCCGATCTTGCCCCTCCAGTGCTGCGTGGCAGAGACTGGGGTCTAGTGGCTCTGATATCTGGGTACATTTGTGTTCAATGGGACCACAAGTTTAGTAGATAATGAAGCTGAAATAAGTTAAACCTAGATTGCTTATAGTCTCTCTGCTCCCCCTCCCCAGAGGGCAGGGAGGAGGCGCTGGGGATGACATGCTTCTCCCTATAATTCTCTTCCGCAGCTCTGCTGGAAGCCAGCCGGGAGCCCCCTTGCTCCCCAGTGCAGCGTGTTCGCCTTTGCATGGAGCAGACTGGATGATCTTGGAGGATCTTGTGTGCTGTGTTGGCATCCCTCCTTGCCCCTGAAAACAGCTTATTTTGGTGCTTCTCAGAGGGACTGTTACTGTGGGAAAAGGGATTTTAACAGCTCAATGTCCTGAACTTGAATTTATATTTCCTCTTCTCTTTCCCTTTCTTGTCTTCCCCAACCAGTCTGGCTCTGGTTCTCCCCTTGTAGCCCCGTCGTGGGCACACATCTCTGCAGGGAGCGTTCTTCCCTGCAGGAGCCAGGGAGGCCTTCGAGACATACTAAATGCCCGTAGACCAGTGTTGTATAACATCTTATATTAAGAAAGTTGGCAGGAGCCCACGGGTCCTGCTCTTTGCAGTGAGCAAGCTGCTGATGTCTGCAGAAATCCCCTTGTTTTCCTTCCCCGAAGATGGCTTTTATTCCCTTCTCCAGGAACACCCCTGTCTTGCTCAGGGAGCTGCTTTAGCAGGCTCCAGTTACAGCAGCTTCTGGCACCAGCTTGCAGTGCACCCTCCATTAAAGGTTAATTTACAAAGCCGGAGTTGGGACAAGGTGAGGGAGGGCTGCGAACTTGTGCTAGCTATTGCCTGATCCTGCCTCTGTCATCTCTGGATCCAGAAAGAGCCAGGAAACTTTTGCACAGCTCTTCCAGCCTGCGGTCTGACTAATGACGATGTTCCTTTCATTAAGTGATTCTGGTGACACCCAGCTCGTCCTGATGGGAAGTGGGAGCGTGTTGCTTGCTGATTGAATTCTAGATACTGCTAAGGGAAGTGGTAGCAAAGGATTCACCAGTACAGCAAGCAGCAAAATAATCGTAATGCCTGCCTAAAAATAGACTGAGGAGAGCCGAGCTCGCCTGCTCCTAGATGTGACCTTAAAGGAAGCGCAGCCTGATGTGCCGCTGTGTCGGATGAAGTATTTCAGACTGATTCTCCCTCCTGCCTCTCCCATCCTGCTCAGCAGTGAGCACTGAACTCAAATGTCCCCCTGCTCGGAGAGCTGTACCCTTTCGGAGCGTCTCTGGCTAGACTGGAAAGGTCTCCCAAGTCAGGAGCTCAGGTTAGCTGGGTGCAGGGTGGTTGGAGCAGGGGCTGCAGGGACCACGGTGGTTTCCTTAGGCGCTGCCCATCATAGCGGCTGGGAAAGGACTGTTCATTGCATCAGGAGAGTCTGGAAACTGGGTATCCTCAGGAGCCTTGTCCTCGAGCAGAGAGAGGGTTGTGGCTGTGCCTGAAATAGCTGAGCAGCTTTCATCCGTGCACTTGGGAGCTGGAGAGCATGGTTAGCTTGTCTTACCAAGCTGTCTGAAACATTAAGGGAATTTTTATTCACTGGAAAACAGTTTTTTCCCTTTGAGGGGAAAAATGGTCCCAGTTCATCGATCTCGAGCACTTACCTGCCTCCTGTGATCACAGTTTTCTCTCAAATAATTTTTCAAGTGAGTGCAGCTTGGATGTGGTTTTGCAAAGGGACCTGGAAGGAAACTGGAATTTGTTGGCTCAGTGGTGAAGGCAAGCAGCACAAAGGATGGAAAAATAAACAAAAATAACCAGTCCTTCCCCACAGGAAGGTATTAGTCACACAGGTAGAGTGACTTGTACTTGCTGTAAGGTGTTGGCTGATAGCGTTCCCTGTCCTAGAAAGAAATGCATGTCCTGTGGCTGGTTAGCCTGACGGTCTGACACCACCAGGGAGAACGCTGTGAGAGATGGAGCCCGTTGCAGGTAACATTCGCAGGAAGAAAGCTGCGAGAGCCGTGGCTGTTAACGTGTTCAGCGCAGCAGCCAGCTGCTGAGAGTGCGATTCCAGCCGTGCTCGGTGTCCTTTAAGGGGTATGGCAGTCAGACAACATGGGAAGCAGGAGTTATTTTGGACACAGGGCCTGCTTGCAAAACATTCATGAAAATAAAGAATCGGGCAATGAGGTTTGTCTAGCTTGCAGGGTTTTTTTAAATGCGGTTGTGAGGTTTTTTTGGGGTGGTTTTGTGTTTTCATGGAAGCCAGCTGCTCTCCTAAAAGTCTGCTTACCCTGCAATTACCCTTCATTTTTCCTAAATAACCATGGCTGCTTCTTCTGCCTCATGCCCAAGGGAGATGACTTGACTGTAGAGCCAGAGTAGTTAGTAAATACCTGAGTAACGTAGGTGGCAGGTGAGGGAGGACGCGCATCTCCTCGGTGAGACAGGGACAACGGAGAGCATGGTGGGCTGCTTTTTGGAGCTGGCAGGAGCAGGGAGCCAGCAATGCCTTGCTCAAAAATGTATTTGTAAGACATGTAGGGAATGGCTCTCAGCTGAGACTGACCAAACTTCAGTACTTGATTCTGCCAGAAACTGCAAGTTTCTGCAAATTCTCTTCATCTTTCCCTGTTTTGGCCTCAGTATGTGTAAACATTTTGTCAGTGGTTAATCTTTAGGGGATTTTTAACTGAAAGTTGCAGCCTAAGATCCGGTTTTTAAGCTCAGCGGGAGCACGTAATCACTACTACATGAATGTCAAAAACAGTAAAATCGCTGAAAAATTCAAAGTGTGGCACCAGAAGGGGAACTGGGTTGTCTGCTCAGGGCCACACAACGGGCAGTGCCAGGTTGCAAAGGCGGGTGAGTAAGTGACGCTCAGTCCGAAGCAGAGGTTTCTAACAGCCGTGGTTATTTTTAATGGTCTTTTTTTGTTTTCATTTTGCAGCACTGGGATGTCTTCAAATACGTGACTGAGGTATTTATCTTAGTACCTGCGTTACTGGGCCTGAAGGGGAACCTAGAGATGACTCTGGCGTCTCGCCTGTCGACAGCTGTGAGTATCCAGGGAGTCGAGGGAGGGAGCGGGATACCTGGTTTGGGAAGGGGTGGGAAGGCACATGCATTTGTGGTGGCTGGGCAGACAAAAATCTCTCAGTCACTGACCACAGAAACCAGAGCCTGGAGTTTAGCTTGCTGGGAAGGTGTCTTCATCCCACTGGACTGATCAGATTTGAAGGCTTAATAGTCCTTAAGCTTTGCTGACAGTTCACTTCCTTGTCGTGGCTGCTCGTGGGCCTGGAGGCACGGTGCATGAGCTGCCTTTGGCAGTTTAATGGCTGGAGTGCCTGGATCCTGTTTTCTTCGTGAGGAAGCAGGGTGCAGGCATGTCATCAAAGCAGGCTAAAAGAAGCCAGGTTCAGGAGGGCTAGGAGATGAGAGCCTGGGGAGAATTGTACGGCAGAGGCTAAAACGGAGGAGACCTTGCAGTGAGAGCTAGCAGGTGGATTGGCAGCCTCTTGAAGTTGATGGAGAGGCATGGCTGGGCATTGCTCTTGCAAGAATTCGGTCCAATTCCTGTGAAACAGGGAGCTCCCTGTGAGAGATGGGGACAGGCTCTGTTAGCTCCTCAGCATACTGTGTTAGTCCAGCTGTAAATGAATGGCTTTGTGTTTAAATGTTTCTATAACGCAGCAGTTTGTCTCTGTAGCTGAGCGGCACTGGAGAGACTGACATCCTCTCCTAACGGGGACAATAATACTCCTTACTTCTGCAAAGCATCTTCTGCTTGAGCACGACAGCAAGTGACTGCCTGATGTTTCTGTGTGTCCCGTGGTGGGAGTACGGGTAGCTTTGAGTCTCACATCTGCAAGGTGTTAGCTGCCTGCTGCCAAGCTTTTAACTCTGCTGGCTCTGTGCTGCGAATTGCTGGGAGAGAGCCCCTGCAGCAGGCAGCCTGGTCTTGGCTTTGACAGTGCCGAGGAGCTGACTTGCCTTGGCCTGCGAGAGCTGCCGGGGAAGCGCTCGCTGAGGTGTAGGGATGGAGAACTGTCTGCCTGGATGGTAGCAGCGAGCATAGCTAGCAGAGAGCCGCTTCGTAGTCTGCTCCTTTCCTCTCAGCCTTCCTGGTTGCTGCTGGAGAGAGTACAGGAGTGTTGAAAAGGTCTCTGTATATCTGCTCTCCTGGGTCCCTTCTTGTTCTTCCACCTTGAGCAATGGGATAATGCCAGCTGCGACTCTTTGCTACTCAGTAGCTTCTTGTTTGCTTCTGAGGCCCAAGGTTGCTGGTGCATTCCTGGATGGCAGCAGAGCCAACATTTTGAGCTGCTCATCCGGCCTCTGTCACCGGCAGCCCCTCGTGCAGTAGCTCCATGTACGTACCCTATGGAGTGCTGCTCTCATCCACCGAACCACTGGCACATGAGCATCGCGTTCTGTAGAGCCTGAGGTTGTGCCTGCAGTCCTTGGGGAGCAGCAAGGCAAACAGCGTTTCCCTGGACTAGCCCTTGGCTTGGCCTCTGCACCCCAGCCCCTGCCTGCCGATTCCTGCCGGCTGTGGGGACCGCCTCCTTCTTGGATTCAGCCCTCGCTCTTGGCTCTCTGAAGGAGCTGGGCACTGAGCTGCCTGGGGGATGGCCGTGCTGGTGTTACCTGGCAAAAGCTGGGCTGTGGCTGCTTCCCCTCGGTGCTGGTCGCCTCTCCCCAGGCACTGCTGGGGAGGACAAGGCTGCTGGGAGGCTTCGCGCTGCCCCTGGCCCAGCTGTGCTGCAGTGCCAGGGCTGGCAGGGACAGAGGCTGAGCGCTGCAGCTTGTGTCGCAGGCTGAGCTTTGTTTGCCCCTTCGTTCTGGGAAACAAATGCCTTTGTTTTATTCGCTCTCTATTGTTCGGATCATGTCAGGATCCTTGCTGTCCTAGACACAGGCCGTTCTCCCTCTTGGCCTTGGCCAGCTTGCACTTTCTGACCATGGGCTTATCAGGGTGAGTGCTCAGCTCTCCTGGGACAGAGGCAGCGAGACACTTCTCCGTCTTCTTCCCGTATGGGGCTGGCACAGAGCAGTGTTGGGGCAGGCTTGGCAGAGAAACGAGACTGTGCAGAAAGTCACGGGAATGCAAAACTTTCCCCTATCTGCTCTGGTGGCTGCAGCAGGGTCACAAGGAAACTGGCCAGAGAGCACGGGGCCGGCTCGTCTGTGCCAAGCGGCTGTGGCCCTTGTACCAGCTTGGTCTCCTCGTGCCTCCTCCCGCCCCTGGGCTGACAACTGCGGGGCGGCATTAGCCTCGTGGGCCAACACCCAGGCTTTGTCCTCTGCTTTCCTTTGCCCTGAAAGGACAGAGGGCTGTGCTGCCTCTACACGAATCCCCTAGCCTTGCACTCTGCTTCCTGGTATCTGTGCACGGTGGGATAGGACAATCTCTTGGGCTTTTCTTTTTTTTTTTTTTTTTTTTTTTTTTTTTTTTTTCCTTTCCTTGCCCTGTTCTTCCCTCAGTGTGGGGGATCCACGTGCAGGCGTGCGGAGGGAGCTCCCCTCTGACTAAGGCTTCACAGCGTGGGTCTCGTGCTCTCTCCGCAGGAAAGCAGCCTGGAGTGGTTTCTCAGACTGTGGGTTTCTAATTAGTGCTGCGTTAAGGCACCTCAGAAATTCCTTTCACAATTAAGAAGCAAAACTCTCCCATTAGTTAAAGGATTAAAATCCTGTTGCCAGTGACTACAGCTAGGTTATGTTAATCCCAACCTAATTGCTATGTGGCTGGAATTTTAAGGTCAAGCTTCATATGGAGCTCAGATTCCTGTGCTGGATGTGCTCAGTGCTACTCCAGTTGACTTTTTGTTGGTTTTCCCCCATTCCTTCCCCCGCTCCACTAAACTGACCAGGCCGATTCACTCCAGAGATGGGTGCATCTCAGTGCTGGTTGAAAAGAGCTGGCAGTTCTCTCAAGCACGTGCAGTAAGGAGAACAGAAGGATTAGTTCATCACTGACTTCTTGGGTTTTTTGTGGAGACCAGCGAGGAAACCCGAGAGGAAGAAATTGCTGCTGTATTGTGCAGAAGTTTGAGTTTGACACTGTCGGCCAGTAACTCTAACATGCATTTACCACTTCGGGTTGTTTGAGCCTCTCCTTTGTTTCCTCTTCACGTTGATCAGCTTCTAACAATACAGGGTTGGATATAAGCTTGTACCCTCTGCTTACCCATTCTTTCAGCTTTCCATATACCCTCTGCTTACCCATTCTTCCAGCTTTCCATAAAGACCTAGAAGGTGCTAGGGAAGAGCAGAACCCTTATGCTCTGCAATAACCAGCAACCTGCAGTGATTCTGCTGGGTTATTTTGGATTGTACGTCAGGGAATTAAAGGAACTTTCCGTCTCTTCTGGTTAGTCCGATTAGCATCTCCTGAGGTTGTAGCAGTGCCAGATGACCCGTGTGCCATGGCTGCTTCCCGCTACTCAGTAGGTCTCCACGTGGCATTAGCCTTGTTTACTCAGCTTTTAACTGAAACAGTAGTTCTTGCTGCCAGCTTCCTCTGCCCACGTGATAGTACCCTGGCCTTGGTCCGTATGGGAGCTGGGGCACACAGCTGACCTGAGAGGCAGTGTACCCCTATGCCCCTCCTGGCTGGCTGACCTGAGGGGCAGCATGACCCAGCTGGGTCCGAGCCAGGCTTGGCATGATCACCAGTGGGCTGAATTCAATGCGTAAATAAGCAACAGTGTGTGACTCTGCATGGGGACAAAGTATATCCTGTTGCTTTTGCAAGATTTTCATCGGGCGTTCTGTTGACGTCGATTCCCCTTCACGCTCCCTTCAAAACCCCCTCTGCAGCGGGTCTGGCTCCACTCCTGCCGTGTAGGAGAGTGTCAGCCCATTCCTGCAGCTGGGAAGGAGAAGGTGCTGAAACTGGGAACAGCTTTGGTGTTTTGGAGTACAAGACCGGAGTAACTGTTGGAAGAGACACTGTAGTTACGCAGGGCGTACAGCCCAAGTGACATTCACAGAACTGCATGTCACAGACTGTTACTGCAGAGCTGTGCCCCAGCTGTACACACAAACATGCACACACGGACACACACACCTTTTCTACTGAAATGCGCTCCCGTAAGAGCTAAGGATTTGAGGTGATTATTCTCTCCTGCTCCTGGCACAAACATGCATAGCTGGAAGGCAAGAATTTGACTCTTAGCAAGTGCAAAATGCTGGCAGTCTTTAATGACGTTGCGATGTCCTCTTGCAGGCTAATATTGGCCAAATGGATACACCCAAAGAGCTCTGGAGGATGATAACAGGGAACATGGCTCTGATACAGGTAAGGAAAAGTGAAAGGAGAAGAAAGTGGGAATATTGGTAGTTGGTGCAAGCCCAACTATGGCAAGCGTCAGAAGGTTTAAATGCCTGGGCTTTGCTATTGACTGTCGATATTGCAGGTCTAATGGGAAGGCAAATGGCACCTTTTTGTCCCACAGTCATCCTACCATAACAGTTTTTGCTATAGGTTAGACTTGGTGTTTCTCTGCTGGATGCTAATCCACCTGAAATAATACCCGGGGTGGTGTTTCCCTCTTTCCTCACCCTGGAAGCATTTTGCTCTCTAGTCTTCCTGGTGACTGTCTAGTTTTTATTTCCAGGTTCAGGCTACTGTGGTTGGCTTCCTGGCCTCGATTGCAGCAGTGGTATTTGGATGGATCCCAGATGGGCACTTCAGCATTGACCATGCTGTCCTGCTTTGTGCCAGCAGTGTGGCTACTGCTTTCATTGCTTCCCTTGTTCTGGGTGAGAGACAGACCCTGCACACCCTCCGTGCACCTCTTCCTAAAATGCTGGGCTCCCCTTGGCCTCATTCTGTTTTATTCCTCTTTTTGCTTGTAGGCATGATTATGATTGGAGTCATCATCGGATCCAGGAAGATGGGGATCAATCCTGATAACGTCGCCACACCAATTGCTGCCAGCCTGGGGGATCTCATCACCCTGGCTCTGCTTTCAGGAATCAGCTGGGGCTTGTACAAAGAGCTGGGTGAGGAGCAACAAAAGGCCTTTGTCTCTCCCTGGTCCTGCCACGTGTGCAGCATCTCCCTCGCGATTCACCCTCTTCCTTCACCCTTCCTGTTCTCGGGGTATATAGGATGCCTGGCCTGGAAGCCACCTCAGTTAGTGAGACCTAGTCAGACTGATAAGGGGAGGAAACGGACCTTCTTACTGCCTTGTAGCTGCAGACAGTCTTGGCAGTGATCTGCATACTTCCTTCTCACCAGGTAAAGTGGTAAGGGAGAGGTTGTCCTTTTCCAAGTGCCAGGGGCTTGACTGTGCCTAAAGCAGTGGGAAAAGGCAACTTTGGATTTCATCTTTTGTACTGTCAGCACCAGCTGGGGATCCTCAGTGCAGAGCTGCAGCTGTAGACTCTAGACTTCCTCCTCCCTCCCCTCCACCTTCCTTCCCTGGCGGCTGGGATGCAGGGGATGTGACTCAGCCAGGTTCAGCCAAAGGTGAAGCAACACTGGGAGGTCTTGCCCAGGAGTGGGAAGTGGGAATGAGCAGTTGAAATTGAAGATACCTCAGTTGGATCTGTCAATAAAGCCCCTGAGAGTACACCAGGAGAAGGAAATACTGTGTGCTGCAGAACTGAGGCTGGTCTGGTCTAGTTTGCCTGCCCTTACTGGAGTTTCTGACTGCAGGGGTGACAGCAGTCTGTAGGTAGGCTTGATGAGCTCAGCTGAAGTAGCACCCCGCCTCACTACAGCGGGAAATGTCCTTGATCTGTTGCCTCCGCTTATTTCCCCCTCAGAGAGCAAAGCCTACGTGAATCCTTTGGTATGCGCCTTCTTCATAGCTCTGCTGCCCATCTGGATCATCATTGCCAAGAAGAATGCGGCAACTCGGGAGGTGCTGTACTCTGGCTGGGAGCCAGTCATTATCGCAATGGCTATTAGCAGGTAGGAAGGCATGGAAGAGTTCCTCTCCCCCAAACACAGACAGACAACGCACCCTGTCCCCCAGCCCTTTCAACCTCTTAGCCCTTGGTAGATACTAGACCAAGAGAGAACCAAACCTCTTCTGCTTCCGTGGTCCAGGCTGCCAGGAAACTGGAGGTCATTTTGTGTTTCCTAGACAAAGACACGAGGTTCTAGTTCCCAAGGCACAGGAGTGATTAAGCACCTGACTGCTGGAATCCAGGGCCTTAGCAATGTCCCAGCTGCTGCGCAGGGAGACCCTGGCATGGCCATGGGGTAAACACAGATCCTGTTTAGCCGTCTTCCGCACAACAGCCCTCTCTGCCCTCTGAAGGGCAGGATTGCTTTTGATTATTGTGTTGCAGTAAACTGTACATTACGCGATTTAATCTTTGATGGCTTTTGGCAACAATGAGAAAAGATCCTGCTAAAACTGTCCTGTCTTATCAAATATTGAGGCCTAAAATCATGTGCAACAACTGCAGCTGTAGGTGCATGTTAATAGGTGTATATATCACGCTTGGGTGCACACACTGCAGCAGGGAGAACCCTCGGCGCTCTGTATGAGTATTTCCTAATGAGCTTTCAGCACTGACCTCTTCAATCTTCCCTCTGCAGTGTTGGGGGTTTAATTTTGGACAGAACGGTCTCAGATCCAAACTTTGCTGGGATGGCTGTCTTCACACCTGTTATTAATGGTGAGTTCCTTTCCACTCTGATATTGCAGCTCGTGGAGGCTCTTGGCAGACAGTGGAATTGTCCTGTGTGCCTCATTTCAGGCAGATTAAGGAGACTAATTCCCTTTTGATTGCCAGTGAGACATGGTGGTCAGAGCCAAGCTTCACAGCAGTGTGGCTCCCTCTGGTGCCAGCTTTTCACCAGAGGGTGACTGGCCTGGGAGGCTGTAGCCTAAAAGACAAGTTTTCCAGGGACCCAACAAAAACTGTCTTCATTTCCTGATTCCTCCTGGCTGGTGGAAGACCCCCATCTTCCAAGACATGTGCCTTGTGGCGCCTGGTGACATAAAGATTTGGATTTGCAACTCAGAATCAAGAAACTTAATTGCTTCTGATATAAAACTTTGACCTTTCTGCCTAATGAACCAGGAAAACTCCTTTGTTTATTACTTTTTTTTTGCAATAAATTGAGTTAATTCTGAGCCAGTGCATCTTGTGCTAGGGGGTTCCACAGTGTCATTATGCCTCACGCACAAAATAGTCGCTTTAAACTTCCTGTGTCTGTTTTGGTGGTTGACTCGTCATTTTTTTGTTTCACGTATTTCTTCCAATCAAAGCTGCGGTAATAGAATTGCATCTGTTTTACGAAGGGGCCTAAGGGGAAACCCTAGAACAGTGTGCTTTGTCTCAGCTCTTTACATCCTGCAAAAGTAGAATTTGGGTCAAAAATAGACTGTCCTACATTATTCCAGCACCTGGCAATTCCAGATCTGCTGGCTGTTGAAAATAGCTTTCTCTTTAAAGTTATTGAGACATCTTCTTACTGCTCTCTCCTTATCTGCAGGTGTGGGTGGCAACCTGGTGGCAGTGCAGGCTAGTCGCATCTCCACTTACCTGCACATGAGTGGGATGCCTGGAGAGAGCTCCGAAACAGCCCCTCGCAAGTGCCCCAGCCCTTGCAGCACTTTCTTCAGCTCAGGTATCCAAGTTGGGTGTTGAAATACATTGAATTCTGCCAGCAGGAGTGGCTGCAGTTGGCTGGCGGAACTTGTCTGTGGCAGTCGCTGGAGCACTGTCATGGGAAACGGTGGCTGAAGTCTACCCAGAGGCAACTGTCAGCTCACAGATGTGGCTGGTCGCCTGGCCTGGCCTGCCCCCTAGGGACGGTCAGACATTTAGCAAAGCCTCTGCGAGAGGACATAGCCCTGCTGGATGAGGACAACATGGTGCAGAAGTCTCATGTCTAATACTGTAAATCCTCTGCCCTCTAAATTTTTTCCAGATGTGCCCAGGACACTGAAACCTGCCTTGAGGCTGCTTGAGTGTTGTAGCTCTGCTGGGCTTACAGAGCTGCAGTTACAGAGAGCTGCTCGCTTTGAAAGGCATCCTAGCAGCTCTGTTATTTGTGGCAGTTGTGTGGCAGAGCACAGCCCAAACTTGCATTCCAGCACAGAGTGCGGGCAGAGGTTGTTACTCTTCAAACTTCCTAGAGAGTCTTGATAGCCTGCAGGTCCTGGCCTTCTGGGCCAAGGCTGGCCCTGAAGAGCAAGGAGGGGTGAGAGGTCTCCAATGTGGTGGTGATCTATTAGAAAACTGATCACCAGATAAGGTACAGACAGATCTCTGAGGAAATTCAATGTTCCCAGTAAATTCTTGACAGCTCAGCACTGTCAGACATGGTCTCCTACTGAGCTTGGTGCAAAGAGCCCTTGGGTGTCCTGTCATCTGGGTCATCATTCAGGGCGCTGCCTTACAGCCTAAATCTGCAGTGCGGGCGCGAGGGTCCAGTGTGCTGGTCCTTACTTCTGATTTGACCATAGTTGTGCTGCCTTGTCCCCCGAAGCCCTGGGAGGCTGCAGAGTTGCTGTGTGTTCAAGCCCATCTTAAGCCTGAACTCCGTCTTTGTTTCCTTGTAGATGTGAATTCCCGCTCTGCTCGTGTACTTTTTCTCTTGGTGGTGCCTGGACACTTGGTTTTCCTGTACACCATCAGCTCCATGCAAGGTGGACACACTACGCTCACCCTGATTTTCATAGTCTTCTACATGACAGCTGCGCTTCTCCAGGTGAGCTGGAGCCCCTCCGGGGGCTGTAACCCTTCAGGCTGGAATAAGGGGATGCTGCCGTGTCATCGGCAGTGGGGACCTGTTCAGCCAGTTAAGTTGTAGATACACTGCTGAAGGCACAGCGTTATACCCTGTCCCTAGGTAAGAGATTTATGTGCTGGGGAGAGGTATGCCAAGTAGATTGTATTTGTCAACCGAGCCAGTATCAAACTGATAAATCCGTCTTTGTTGATACCTGTACACACAATTTTTCCTTCCCACCGTTCTTGGCAAGTTTTGAATCTGTCTTTTGTCTCTCTTAAGTCCTTCTGATAGCAGAAGTGTTTACCTCGTGTGTGTTAATCTGTCATATAAGGTGCTTTAGCAATTTTAAAACTGCTGGTGTGGAAATTGCAGGGACCATGTGCCTTGTGTGCCTTCTCCTGCCCTTTCCCTGCCTCCCCTGCAGGGTAGAGACCTGCCAGCTCTGCGGCGCGGGGCTCCCAGTCTCCTCGCTGGGGCGGTGTGAGCCTGTAGCTATGGCTGTTCTGAGGGACGTACGCAGACCGGGGTATTCATGCTGCAGAAATCCAGCGGCCGCTTGCAGGAGTCTGGCTGCCTGCATAGGAGAACAGGGAGAGACACCCCAGTTAGGGAGTTTCCTACTAAGCTCAGCTACACTCTTGCCCCGCTCACCCCCCTCCGCTTGTGGAAGTTGTGCCTGGTTTCAGTGTCCCCTAAAATCAACAACCGAGGCCAGCATGAGGAAATGAGTCAGAGCATCCATCAGAGGCAAGAGCAGAGAGCTGTCATCCCGGAGGCTAAATTTAGGTTGTGAACTCCTGCTGGGTGCTTGGGCGCTTGGAGGGGGCTTCCGCTTGCAGCCGCTCTGCAGAGCCCCCGCCATGAGCAGCCTGCAGGCTTGGGAGCACCGGAGCAGGAGCTGGCAGCAGAGGAACTGCCGTGTGCCGACTGCTGTGGTCCTGAGCTCTGCTGTGTCCTGAGTAAGACTTTCCCAGCCCCAGAGACGCCAGAGGCATTAGCAACAGGCCTGTGGCCGCTTCAAATCCTTGTCCCAGACATAAGGTTTGAGAGAATCCAATGTGGATTTCTTCTGTCATTAGATATTGATACGAGCCTCTCGCTGTGTTGAAGCAGATGGGGGAGAATGTCACACTCTGGTAGTTTCAGCTGCTGGGCAGTTGCTCTTTTACTTCTGGAAGCCAGGCGTTGCTGTCCCTTCCTGAGCATCCTGCGTGCTTCCGAGTCCCCTCTTTGCCCCACATCTCCTCAAGCTTGTTCTGGTGAGATTTGAAAACGGAGGTGCAAAATTTCAACTTTTTGGTGTTTGGATGCCAGTGTTCTCCCTCCTAAGCCTAAATTTGATAGTGACATGTGAAGCTAAAGAAGGACCGGGCAGAGGCTGTTAAGGACACAGGGGATTTGGATGCCCAGGGGCCCGCTGAAACTCACCGAGTTCCTTTTCATGCTGTGTTCATTGCTTTGGGGATGCAGCCTGCATTAAATGCCTGGAGCGCAGCGCTCAGCAAGGTGGTTCTGACCTCCCACCAGCTCTGTTCCTTGGGCTGAGGTTGTGCCCTCGGGCTGAGCCTGGCCTGCCCAGCTGGAGTTGCTCCAGCTGCTGCTCCGTGAAGACTGGGATTGCAGCGGTCAGGATTTGTAGCTGATGTAGCTCTTTTCTTCCTGCCTCCCAGGTTCTCATTCTTCTGTACATTGCTGACTGGATGGTGCACTGGATGTGGGGCAGGGACCTCGATCCTGACAACTTCTCCATCCCATACTTGACAGCGCTGGGGGACCTGATTGGAACAGGTCTTCTTGCTCTCAGCTTTCACATCCTCTGGCTCATCGGTGACCGGGACTCCGATGTGGGAGACTAGCTCTCCCTGCTGCCCTCACTTCTCACAGCTCTCCTCTTCCTTTCATTTTCTTGTTGCTGTTTCTTTTCCTCCATCCTTGCTCTCCTTTGCTTCCTCCCCCCACCCTGTCTCTCGCGAGACTTCATCTTTGATACTGGATTCTCATTATTTTCAATGGGAATTTTATGTGGTTTATATTTCAAGCCAAGTTTGTACAGAAAATAAATCTAGTTTTAGGAAGGACAAAAAAAAAAGTGTAACGAGACAATCACCAAGTGCAATTTCATAGCAGTTATGTCTGAACCAAGGTTACAGTGAAGATACTGATCAGTCAGATCACACAGGGAGCCCACCCTGTCCCAGTCACTAGAGGTGAAGGGCTGCTTTTTTCGCTTCATAAGCGTTTTAAATACTGGAGGTAAGGTTCAGATTCATTTTACTGAACAGGCAACTTCTAGCAAAGTACAACCTCATGGATGAGGGCATGGGGTATCTCCTGTCTTCTCTGCCCTGTCGCCCTCCTCTCTCATGTTCGCTCTCCGAATCCTCCTCCTGTGCCTAACATCCAAAGCAGTAGAGTCTCTGGTAGCAGGATTAGTGAAGATGGTGAGGAAGGGTCCTCTATGCCGAAACACCCATTCCTGTGTGCCCCCCAAGGAAAGTGAGTCATCTTGGGTTTGAGGACTGCAGAGCCCTGAAATCTGGCTGCGAGCAGGCTGGTCTCTGCGGACAGATTTAGGCTCCCTTTTTTGCCAACCATCCAGCAGCACCTCAAACTGCAGACTGCTTGTTCTGCCTCCCGTGTGAACAGGGTTCAGTTACTGCTGCATGCGAAGGGATGCATGCTGCGCTTTGTCTGAAGAGGCCGTGAGCTCCCCGCATCCGTCCTTCTCCCCTCCTGCCTGCCAGCGCTCTGCTGGAGGATCTGCTGGAGCCATCATGGATGCTGTGTGCAAACCTCTCCTTCGTGCTGGTAGGGGCACAGCACTATTTTCATGGCAGCCTGCGCAGTTCGGTTGGCTTTTCTTTCCTGGAGGGCAGGATGGAAAAATAGATCCTATTTTGTGTGTTAAGATTTCCTTTCAGTTGCTGGGTGCTGCTGACGGGCCCATTGCAGCTGGGAAGGAGCCACCCAGTACCTCTCCTGGTTTGAGCCTGAGGCATTTCAAATTTGGGAGCGTTAGGCTGTTGGTGTCTGCTAGAAAAGGACATCCATTTTCCGCGCTGGATTTCTCTATATGTGTGGGCACCAACTGGAAAACAGGTCAGCGGGCAGAGTCAGACTTCTGACGCCCTGGTTCTTAGTGCAGCTTTCTGTACAGGACTGTAGCAAAGGAACCCACTTGCCCTTGAGCAGGCATCTGAAATCAGGCGTCAGGGTTACAGCCCAGCTTGCAAGCGCCGACCGAGCACTGTGGGCGCAGGCTTCCCTGCTCTGTTCCTCTCCCCTCTGCTTTTTATGCTGCTCGGCTCGCCGATGGCCGAGATGCCTTCTCTTCCGCTGTTAGAGCGTGTTGGAAGGACTCTCATGCAGTCTGCAGCGGCGTAATGAGAGAAAACCTGTTCTGGCTGTGTGACTAAGGCGTTTGTAAATGATCTTCCTGAATGCTGTCGGCACTCAACACTTTTTAGTTTTCCCATTTGGCTATAAATCAATTCGGTAAACTGAGTGCAGTTTCATGTAAGCAGGTCTTACCGACTTGGAAATGTCACCCAGTTAACACCAAGTTTAAACGATGTGCTCAGGCAGACAGCGCAATTAAATGTGCTCCAATGCATGGATATAAATTGCATGCATAAGTGTGCATGGGGGGGAAACCTCTTAACATCTGTCAAGGATGGGGAAAATGCGGTATATCCCATGGAGCCTAATTTCAGTGCTGTACTGCCCAAAGCCTGGAGAGCTGCCAGTATCTTCCCAAATGCCAGGGGAATGCCTACTGTGTTCAGCGCAGTAGCACCTTGCATCCCGATCCTGAAATGACAGCAAAGCTCTCATTTTAGTTATTTGTGCAGGCCCGGAGTGCTGCAGTTCTGCCCCTGGGCTGGACACTGCCTGTCCTGCTTATTTGCAGCTCCAGAACGTAACCTGAATGCTGCTGGATTCGTGGTTGTCTGCTTTTCCTCTTGGCTCAAGTGTGTTCCGCACAGCAGAACCCACCATCCTTGACTGGCCTAATTTCCTCCTTTAGGTTAACTTCTGTGTTTCTCGTACAGACCAATGCTTGTCTTCTCCTTTTGGCTTTGTGTCCCAGCGGCGCTGGGCATCTCTGCTCCGCTGGAAAATGGTGCGCTGTGGTGCTGGGAATGCTGATCTTCATCTGAAATAAGGCCAGGTTGGAAGATCTGTTTGTTACTCTGGACAATGCCAGAACTAGCTGAGCTCCGCAAAACCCTGCCTAAGTGCAGGCAGTTTTGCTTTTTAGGCAAGGAATGATTCGTTAGGAACAGTTCCTGCCTCCCCCCAGAAAAGAGCTGAATGCACCCCTTGTGGTCCAAGTCAAGACCAAAGTTAGTCGGGGGTCGGGCATTGTCCCAACCCAGAGATCTGGTTGCAGACCTGGTCCTTACTCTGGAGACGAGCGTGTTGGGAAGGAAGGTCAGGATCAGTGAGTGGGAAGCCAGTTCTGGAAAGCCACAGGAGCAGATGTATCCAAACCAAATGGCAGTCAGGCTCTTGCCTGCTCAAGGACCTCTCTGAAGCTGTAGAAGAATCCTTCCCTGCTCCAGTGGGTTCCAGTACACTGAGTTCTCCTCCTACTGCCAAAGCTGCTCATGGTGTTCAGGAAGCCGGGATGGGATCCTTGCCCTGTCAGGCTGCTCGTGCTCAGACCCTCAGAAGAGCAGGTGATAAATTTTTGAGACTGTTTTCCCCTTTCTACCTTGCTAATGCAACGGCAGGCTTGCTTTCCTCTTCCCCATCTTTGCAACACGTCCTTTGTGGCAGTAGCTCTGAGCCTCGTACCCTCCACCCTCGTGACGTGACTGCTCGCAGATCTCGTTTGGCCAAAGCTCTGTTCAAAAACAAAAACCAAGAACCAACAGACCAACTCTCCGAGCCTGCTGTACTGAAGTCTCAGCCCAGGGACTTCTGGAGTATTCTCTGCTGCTCACCTGATTTCTCTGCCTAATGTTGAGGAATAGATACGGGACTTCCTTCCATTAACGCTTAATCTTTTATATATATATATGTATGAGAAACTCTTCTGGTCTTTTAGGTGTCACATCACTATTTAGTTCCCCAAGAAAAGATTCCCCAGAGGAAGATTCTACCATTTGTGGTCTCCTGCAAAATGAAGAGACCCAGAGGTGGCTGAGAGCTGTCACGCTGCTGGGCTGGCGGTGTCCGTACGTTTATACAAGGTCTAAGCTGGGTGCGGGGAATAGGTCAGGGAAGAATCTAATTTAAAATTGAAGAATATTGATGGTCAAAAACTTTTCCCACCAGTTGCACTCAAATGCATGCCTACTATACAGCTGAATGCAAATGAAAAATACTGGTTTACTCTTTTTATTAAAGGAAAAAGACTGTCTTAATTATTTATAGTTGCTATAACTGAATTGACAGATGTCAACTTAACTGATAAATTATATTTGGTTAAATAAAGATGACATTTATTTATGTGGACTGTGGTATCTTTCCTTCGTACACCTCTCTACTTGGTTAAAGGTCTCTCACGTTTTATGGCTTATTTTAGCTTGCACTGAAACTCTTTTGATACGCGGCGGAAAGAGAGTTAAGAAAATCAAACAAATTGCTGTGCAGGAAGCAAACTGTCATTAGGATAAATGACAGATGACCAGGCTGCCTTCGGCCATGCCCCTGGTTGGATGCAGGTAGCTGCGCGAACCCCGGGCGTCTGCTTTCAGCCCTTGCTGTGTACAGAAGCCCTGCCCTGGCTTACCTGTGGCCTCCCTGCCTGTGACTGTTGATGAAGGTATGTGGGACAAAAGGGTTCTGCGTGTTTTTGGCGGCGTGCTAGGCAGCCTCTGATTTTGCAGGAATTAGTGGCTGTCGAAGGATTCCCACCCTCCCCAGCTGCGGGATTTGCTGTTGTGGGCTGTTTTCCTGTAGAGCCGTGCCTCCTGGCTGCTCGCCTAAACAAGGATCTTGTTGGAGAGTCCTAAAACAAAGCCCCAGCAACGCCAGGGACTGGGGAGCAGCCACCAGACCCTTGCTGGCTGGAAGTTCTCCCCTGGCTCCGGGCCGTGCTACCCCCGGTTGCAGCTCGTTTCCCACAGCTGCTACAGTTCAGGGTGCTGGGACACAGGATGGGTTGTTGGGTATCTTGGTCTCCTGGGGGTGGGGGGAGGGTTGTGTTTTCCTTTTCTGGTTGGGGGAGAAGAGTGATGGGGAAGCTACTGAACACCTATGACAGAGACAAACATTTTGGGATTAATTTAAGACCTTGAAGGAATCCCAATGACGGTGTAGCATTGCTTTAAAAATACATATAAAGGTGTGCATGTTGTGGGTTCTTTTGAGTTGTCTGCTGGTTGCAAAGGGTCTGGGGGTGCATGGGGTAGGGGCTGGGGTGCAGGGCTGCATGGGGCAGGGTTTGGGGATGCAGAGGGCAGAGCCTGGGGGCATGGACCAGGGTCTGGGGAGTGCAGGGATGAATGGAGCAGAGTCCCAGGGTTCAGGGATGCATGGGGCAGGGTCCTGGGGTTCAGGGATGAGTGGAGCGGGGTCCAGGAGTGCAGAGGGCAGGGTCTGGGGTTGCAGGGGGCAGAACCTGTGGGTGAAGAGGTGCATGGGGCAGGGAGTGCAGG
>VYXH01005181.1:319869-331489 GCA_013397275.1 Burhinus bistriatus
GGGATCGGGATGGGGCAGCGCGATCGCATGTTCAAGGTGCTGGTGGTGGGGGACGCCACGGTGGGGAAGACGTCGCTGGTGCAGCGCTACGCCAACGACAGCTTCAACCGGCACTACAAGTCCACGGTGGGCGGTGAGTCCGGCCCGCAGCGCCCCTGCGCTCCCCGGGCCAGCGGGGGCCTCGGGCGGCTTAAAACGCCGGTGGAACTGCTGCGGTTGCTGCTGCTAAGCCGCCCTTGCTGGTAGGCTCTAGTGGGAAACTCGCCCCTCGCCTTCCCTGCAGACCTGGAAGCAAGAATTTGTAGAAGGAACAAGCGCCCATCGGTAGTTGCTGTGTTTCGCAGCTCTGGTGCAGCTCCTGCTGCGCTCGCAGCCCGCGTTCGCTGGCAGGCGAGTGGCTTCTGTCCCTCTTCGCGGCGGGCTCGGGGTGCCCCTTCCCTCCTCCCCTGGGAACAGCCACCCCCGGGAGTTTTAACCTGGAGAGTCTGAGCTTACAGCCTCGGTTCTTCCCAGCGAAACCAAGAGCAGCGTTGTTTTGACATACACGAAACGGCGCGGAACCACGGCTAACGTGTGGGCAGTGCTCTGCAAGGACCATGGGGGAGACAACAGCTTTGTACCACGGAGGCTGGGAACAAGGTTACGCGGGATCGGTTATTCTTTGTTTAGCATCAGCGCAAATGAATAACCTACAAGGAGCGGGAGGTGCCAAGGCTTTACTCAGGAAATCTCCCCAAGGACCCAAAATAGTGGGGGCAGAGCACGGCCGCTTACATCTTCGTATTCACGAATCGAGAGGGGACGAATGTCGGAAACGCTGGAGAGCCATGTCCCGCTGGGGCAGAGCGTTGCGCTCTGCCCGCACTGTCACTCCCAGCAGTCAGAGTTGGCAGACGTTTTTCTTTTTCTTTTTACTTTCTTTTTTTTTCTTTTTTTTTTTTTGTAAATTAAAATTCATTCCTGCCTTCAGTAAGTTCCAGCCCCGCTGAGCGTGGCTGGCAGCGTAGCTGGAGAGTTGCCCCCTGCACTGAAAACCTGACGCGTCATAATCTGCGAAAAAGGCAGCGTTTGCCCTTTTTGCTCTCGGTGCTGGGTACGGCTGAGGTGTAGGTGGTGGAAAGCGGTGGGTGTGAGGGGGACACGGAGCTCCATGTACCAGCAGCTGAATGGTTCCAGGCAGCGCAGAGCAAAGACAGGCAACAGCAGCAAATCCACCATGTTACCGGCATTTAGAGCCAGGCTCTCCAAGCAATAAGGTTTCCAGTATCCTGTTGTTTGCCTGTGGTTATTCAGGGTTATGTGCAGGAGGAATTCTTACTCCTGGAAGTTTTAACTTCTGCTTCCTTAGCTCTTGGTTAGTGTCACTAGTGCCGGCGTTACGACTCTGGAGATCAGGAAGGGGTGTCTGAGCTCCCTGCCGCAAGCGGGGAGTTGTGCATGGGGTGGTTACAGACCCTGGTGGGCCAGGATTCCGAAAAGCCCCGCGATTTGGGGGAGTGGGGTCCACCCAGCACTGTGTTTGCTGGAAAAATTCCACCTTGCCGTCCTTCTTCCCAAAGAACTGCAGAGCAGCACCTCTGCCGCCGTTTGCGAGGGCTTCGACAGCAGACGGGGGAGGAACGCTGCTGCGCGCGCTGTGTTGTTTAACTCTCTCTTCTCAAGTTCAGGAAGGGACAAGCCCAGCGTCGCATCCCGGGCAGGGACGAGATGCTGCTGACGCGCTTGACGTCTGCTTATCTGAAGGCATTTTGTGTGCATGTGGCCATCCTCTCCGCAGGGTGTGGAGCAGGTGGTGCCTGGAGCCCTGGGGATTTAACACTTATTTTGCAGCTCTCTGCGATGGAGGAGAGGGAGCAGCCCTTGCAGACCCTCCTGCTCCGTGTCTGGTCTGTGCTGGGGTGGGTGATGGTCCGGTACGACCTGCCGGGGCTGTGGAAGCGGTTCCTGGGTTGGCCTGTGCTGGGAAATGGTGAGAGGCTGTGGAGGAACAAGCCCCACGGTGCAGAATGCCACTAATTAGGTTTCCTTTCTTTTTTGGGGATTCTCTAGTGGATTTTGCTCTGAAGGTGGTCCAGTGGTCAGAATCGGAGACGGTACGACTTCAGCTCTGGGACATTGCAGGTATGTTCACACGAAGCTGCTCAGGAGCAGAATTTAAACCTCTCAGTGGCTTCGCCCTTTTTCTTTTTTTTTTTTTTTTTTTTTCCCTTTTCTTTCTTTCAATAGGAGTCTGCTACAAAAATAAATCCTAAAAGCCTGTGGATCCAAGGGGCAGGACTGCTCTGGTTTGCAGCGCTGTCTCTAGTTCGCAGTAGTAATTTAAATATTTAATCAAAAGCCCATCTGCAAAGAACATAGCAGCGCAGATGATAAACTCTATCGAGCCTTTCTTTTCCATTTCAAAGCCAGAACAAAGTGAATGGGGAAACAGGCTGATTTGTGGCTGGATACATAACTTCTCAGCTCCCAGTTTTCTGTTAAAATCCTGATTTCTGGCCTGATCCTTGCGGCTAAGCGTGGAGCAGCTCCACTGACCTCGTGCTGCTCCGGCTGCCGGGATGCGGCGTGGGGCTGGGGGATGGCGATCTGGCTGCTGGGTGCCCTGTGGGAGCGGAGCCGGCGGATCCCGCGGGAGCCGTGGTGGCAAGAGGAGACAGTGGGTGCCCCCGAGGTGGTGGGGCTGGGTGGGGAGCAGAGCACGCTCCGGGGGCCAGCGTTATATGTGATGAAGTGGAGCCAGGAGCAGCCGCTCCCCAGAGAGGCACAGAGAAATGCGGTTCCCAAATGTCCCGAGCAGCAGAAGACGGGAGGACAGGCCGGAGCCGTGGCGTCTCTAAAATGGCACCTCTGGATCTAGAGGGGTGAGGAAAACAGGGCTGTGGTTTCCTCCGGTTTCGCTGTTCAGCCGCGTGCGTCTGGGAATCCTTAAAAAGAAAACAGGAAGGAGAAGTTTGCAGCAAGAGGATTGCAGCAAGAATCTGATTTCAGTTTCAGCCCCGAAAAAGCGTTTTAAGATTTGGAAAGCAGAAGGGCCACGCTGGTCACGGTGCCCTTGTCGTGCCCCGAGCAGAAGGGGATGCACACACGGATAGTCCCTGCCGCGGGGCCTTCCACCTCGGAGGGGTGCAGAGGCGGCCAGATGGTTTGAGGTGGCTCAAAGTGCTCAGATCTCGATGGCTTCAGAGCAAAAAGCCTGTTGACCAGCTCCGGGGCTGCACGAGAGCCCACGGTGAAATCCCTCCGGTGTCAGAAATGCTGGTTTTCACCCTGCCGCTGGCCCGTGCGATGCGATGTGAATGCTCCGTGGTGTGTCCCCATCTGCACGGGCACAATCAAACCACGCGGCGGAGTTACCCTCTGGCTGCAGTTTTGGTAGTGCAGGCAGGCCGACAGGTGTAAGCAGTTCTGATGGTTTCTGTTAGTATCGATTTTCCCTCTCCGGAGAGCCTGGGCTGGAACGCTGCGCCCACGGCAGCACAAGCCCACACTGGTGGCACGGTTCTGCCTGCTGGTGGTGGCCAAGCACCCTGCTGCCAGCGGGACTCTGCTCGGGGGGAACAAGAATGTGTGGTCAGGGGACGCCAAATTTAAATGGTTACACCGGGAGTAATGCAGATATTTCTGGGACATCCGAGTGTCTGGGTCAGGATTAAGCGCTGCCCAGTTTGTTCCAGTTCCGTGGCTGCATTGCTGAGGTACCCCCCCGGCAGGATGCAGCTCAATGCCCGTATTTCCTCGTTATTTAAGGGGAGATTGTTAATGTCAGCTGAAAACATGATTTACCGTGATAAATGTGTTATTTGCATGAACAAATCTAAAAATGGTAACTCTGGGGCGGGGGATTTTTTTTTTTTCCCTTTTGATCCCAAAGGGCAGGAACGCTTCACATCCATGACCCGGCTGTACTACAGGGAGGCGTCAGCCTGCGTGATCATGTTTGATGTCACCAACGTCAGCACATTCAGCAACAGCCAGAAGTGGAAGCAGGACCTGGACAGCAAGCTCATGCTGCCCGACGGGAGCCCCGTGCCTTGCCTGCTGCTGGCTAACAAGGTGAGCAGCTCTAGAGGGGCTCCGTGTGTCCATCCGTGTGTCCGTGTGTCCGTGCACAGGAGTGCAATCTGGAAGGAGACCCCTTTAGCACTAAGCCTTGCCCAGAGCTGTCCCATAGCCTGTGGTTCTTTTTGATCCTTCCCTTAACTCATCTCGAATTTTCTTTCTCTAGCAAGGATTCTCCTTAACGAGGACGCTGGCAGGACTTGGTGCAGGGATGGCACCAAGGAGATGTTCCCAACTGCTCTGTCCTCGGATGCAGTGCTTTGTGCTGTGCTGTTGGAGCTCGAGCTCTGTAGCTCCAGGATAATAAAGCTTTTCTTTTTCTTTTTTGGTCTTTAACTTGCCGTAGCCTGGGCAGGTTGGGTATGACGCTGCAGGTAAAGTTTCTGCTCCGAGCTGCCGGGGGGATGTCTAGTTTTCATTCGGCTGCAGTGTCAAGTTTCACTGTGGAGATTGGTTGCTGCCTTTTAATGATTTGTTTTTCTTTCATTTAAAAACTACCTTTATGTTCTTCGTGCGCCAACGTTGGCTCAGCAGCCCCTTCCAGCTTCAGTTTGAGACTTGCCTAGTTTGAGCGAGCCTAAAACTGCAGGTGACTCCAAAACGCGATGGGTGGGCAGGAGAGTGGCTTTTCTTCTCCACTTCTCCACGAATAATGCTTTCCTCCGGTAGCTGTTTTAAGGTATCGGTTTTGCCGGCGTTAGGGAAATCTGCGTGACTTTTACAGGCTGTTGTGGAACAGCTTTTCTCACTGCCTCGGCGTACGTCCCATGGGCATCAGCGCAGCTGCCTCAGTGCCACCGCACCGGGGACGCTGCCTGGCTGCTGAGAGCGGGGCAGATTTTGGGTGGGTGACAACGCTTCCTTGTCCTGCGCTGGATGAACCTCCATCCCCCGCGTGCTTGGCTGGGGTGTGTCAGTATCTCAGACGAGATAAACGTATTGCTGCTTGCAACATCCCATCAAGAACCTTGCCCCGAGAACTCTATCAGCTCGCGATCTGGGAGATGTGAAGGGCTGAGCCTGCTGCCTGCCTGCTGCCTGCCTGCTGCCTGCCTGCTGCCTGCACCCAGGCAGTCAATGGCTGAGGGGGAGAAGTCCCCTCCCAGCTTAAAAATTAAAAGGCTAAACTTAAAGTGACCGATTCTTGTTTTACAGTGCGACCTTTCGCCATGGGCAGTGACAAGAGAAGAAGTGGATCGGTTCAGCAAAGAAAATGGCTTTTCTGGTTGGGTGGAGACGTCTGTCAAGGAAAACAAGAATATTAACGAGTCCATGAGGTAGGCACAATGACTGGGAGTTAATTCCCTCTTTCAGACACGACCGTCCTTGAGGTGAGGGGAGATGCTCTCCGTGAGTAACAAATAGCAGCAATAACGCACAGGTAAATCTCCCAAGGGAAAACTGAATTCTGAAAGGTCAGAAGTTTTTCTCTCCTTGGTTAAGCTCTGACATGCTTTTGGAAACAGAAATTCTTTGAGCAGTACCAGGGATGCTTTTTCATATGCTGGCCTCTGCCAGGAGGATGGGGCTTCTTCTGCAAAGATATTAGAAATTCTTTCGTGATGCACCAGTCCTTTGATGGAGAGCTTGGCCTTTTCTGAAAGGTCTTAGACTGGGTATTCACACCTCATCCTGAGGCTGGGCAGTTGGTACCTAGGCAGCCGCTCGCTGTGTCCCAGTCCTAAACTGGACCGAGGTGAGGCGGTTGCAGTAGGCGTTGGTAGTTCTCCGGTCACTGCAGAGTCTTCTGATGCTGCCAGGTAACGGCAGCAGTGCTGTCGTCAGTGCTGTGAGGTTCCTTAACTTGATCGTTTAGTCCTGAAAGTTCCGGAGTTTTGTATCCTTCTAGAATGAACTGCGGTTTCTTTTTTGTACCGCTGAAAAACTGCGTGGCCCAATGCTGCTTGTTTTAAAAAGAAAAAAACCAAAACAAACTCACATATGTTTTTGTTCTAGAGTCCTGATTGAGAAGATGATGTCTTCATCCACTGGTGATGGACGTTCCTCTGCTGCCGGGAGTGGGGATTACATTAACATAAAAGAGACGTCCCCGCCAGGCTGGGCTTGCTGTTAGATGCACTGACTACACCATCTGCCTTGGGTCTAGCAGCAATGTCCTTTTATTATTACCATAATTTTTTTCCTAAACTGGCTGTCACTGTTTTTTGTTTTTTGGTTTTTTTTACACGATCATGAACTGTCTCCTGTTTAGTGCGTGTTTGTTCTCAGCAGAGCATTGCTGCAATGACTCGGAGTGAGGAGTGGAAGGAAGAGAGGATTGAGAAGATTCCTCTTTCTTCTAGCGTAGCAGCAACCGGAATCTCTGCTGCCAGTAATGTAGCGCCGTCCGTGTTCAAGCACATGGCTTGGATTTGGTTTTTTTTTTAAATTTTGAGCACTCCATCTTCTGACATGTGATGGCCTGTCTCAGGCAGGGCGAAGGATGTCAAAGGTATATCTTTAATATTGTTGCACCTTTTCTTCCCCACCGCCTGCACCCACCCTACACCGAGGCACCGGTGCCAAGCGTTACAGTGACTTGCATTTGACACATGCAGAGGTCAAGCGGTCTCTCTGTGCCTGTGGATTCCCGGTGTTCCTTCGTGCTCTGGAACTACATACCCCTGCTTACGCGTCCTGGGGAGACCACCACGTCTCATCATTGCCACGAACTGTCCTTAGGATGTGAAGCCAGGCGTGGATTAGCGTGGTGTCCCACCTAACCAGACCTGTCAAATTACCAGTGTGCGTTTGAGAAACGGCGTGGCACAGCCCTTACTTTCGTGTACGCTGACTGGGGGGCTTAACAGCAGAGACCTCAAATTTTTGTCAAGAATTGCCCCAGTTGCCTTCTGTTCGTTCCTTCTCACGCGCCCTCTGTCTAGCACAATCCTACGTATTCCCTGCTGCTGCCACTTTCTTAGGGCACCGAGAGCCGAATGAGGGGTAGGTTGTAAACTCCTTTGTGTGACAGAACAACGGTCCTTTTCACTTTTAGAACACCCTGTATCCTACCATCTCAAATAGCTTTGCAATTGCGGATGAATGGCCTTCCCACAGGGATTCCCTAGCGATGGGCGAATTTGGGAGCAGGGATGGCGCGGGAAAGGCAGCGCTCCGAAAGCCCACCTGCTGGTTTTAGTGGTGCCAGGGGGACGCAAAGGAGAGGACTTCGCAGGACAAAAGGAAATGAAGAGAACGGCTCCCCACTTGCCTTTTGATGCCCGCTTTCCCCAGCGCGTCCCCAGGTACTCCTTGTTGGGAACGGTTCCTGCCAACAACAACAAAAAATGGGTAAAAGCACACTAGGTAGTTATCTCAGAAGAGTTAATAGGAAACGCACTCTGTGGGGCGGGAGTTGTACAGCGTTGTGTGCATTTTATATAGGCACGCTGTGCTCTAGAATTGTCTTGCCCGTGTTTTAGGTTAGGATTTCAACAAGTGGTCTTCAGTGACGTTTTTCCCCTTCTCAGGTAGTTTAATTTGAAAACAGGATTATAAATTGGTCTGTCCCCATTCCTGCAGAGTTAGGACTGCTTTGCTTTGGCAAAGTATTCCCTCTGTCTGTCTTTTCTTACTTTATATAGTCTGCGGAGGGAGAAGGTGGTAAAAACAGGAACTGATTGCCTTCACTAAGCACAAAAAATTCTGTGTTTTCATTCTCTGGAGTTGAAAAGGATTGATAAGTAAATGGTACGGACTAAGGAATTTAGAACTAGTGTTGTGTTCCACTGTTTTAATTAAAAGCTAAAATGTCTGGGCTAGGATTCCGTTGTGCAAATATTGCCAAATTCGGTTTTATAGGTGCTTAAATATACCCTTTTCTGTGCCGTCGGATTCACTGTAGAAACATGTGAAATGCGTAGAAGTGGTTAGCAACAAAATTGAACTGTCTTACCAAATTTTACTTCCTAAACATTGTGTTAAAAAAAAAGGAAAAAAAATATATTTTTTTAATCCTCTAAGTATTTCTAGCTCTTTATGGAACATGGGGAGAAGGGTCAATTTTTTAAAGGATCTGTCACGAAACCATTACGATTCCTGTATATGCACCTCAAAGCCTTTCAGCAAAGAGGTCAAGCGTGGGAGCTGTCCTTAGAGATGGAGAAACCGAGGCACGCGGTGGACGTCTCTGCCCAGGACCAATTAACTGCTCAAGTCAGTAAGAGCTCAGCACTGAAAGGAAAACGTCTAATTCCTGTTTCGATGGCCTTGCTGCTGGGCCACGCACCTTGCGGGAAAACATCTTTATGTTTTTTGCATGTCAGTTTGCATGTGCCTTTTTGGTGTCTGGACCTCTTAATCTGGACCTCTTTTTCATAAGTGCCTCTCAGAAACGAACAAAAAGCCAAAGGAAGATCTTTGGAGGTTTTTCTTCTATTATACATAATTTCTGTTCAGCCCAGTGGTTTCCGGTACCGGTGTCTGCCTTGGGGGGTTTTCCGCACCGCTTACTGCTTGTTAACATCTTAATAGACACGGTAGACAAGTGTCAAAACCCAAGCCTGCACAACAGAAACAGTCACTGCTTGACATCGGTGCGAAAACCCAACCAGACAGGAAAACGATTTCACTGTGCAGATGTGTGTGTTTTTTCAGAGCTTGCTCTGTGGCACACAAGGTGCTTAAAAAAGCAAAACAAAATAAAAATAAAAACACAAACCACCTTGATTTAGCCCTGTAAAACAAACTGCTTCAAAAGCCCCGTCTAAACACGCTCTTTGCTGGGCAGCGTGTGAAGAACAGTCGCCTGTGAAATTGATTGTGCCCAGCCTGTGCTAGCTGAAATAATTCTTGTTTTTAAAACAACTGAAAGGGAAAAACAACTTGAGTGAAGCAGTTTCTAAGAAGTATTTTAAACAAAGATAAGTCTTGTTCATGCGGGCCGACAAAAACTTGAGTCTTGCAAATATGAATCAGAAAAGCCTCGCCTTTATTATGGTGCTTCGCTAGTGTCTTTGTCAGGAATGACCTGTTTTGAAAATGAAGGCATTTCATCAAATGAAGATTTTCCCTTCTGCAGTGCCTGCTTTGACTTCGTGCTCTTTGTGTGACTCTGGGCCAACTGTACCTATTTCGCTTTTTCACATGTTGTTTCTCACTCCTATAATTTTAATTTGTGGTTATGGGACTCAAAACCACATGAAGTTTAACGGTGTACTTTATATGTTGATGACAGCGCACTATGGGTCCACATAGCTGGAAATTTTTGCTGCAATAGAATTTCAAATCATCAGGGCAGACTATAGTTCAGCAATAAGTCAACAATATCAAAACAGCGTTTTTTTTAAAAATTGCTCGCGGTTACAAGTATTTTAGAGACAGGGTTCTGATTACTGTAAAGTTGCAGTATTACCACGTTACTATAAAGAGAAGAAACTGCCGAGAGGTTTTCTCCCTATCAATCAGTAACTAATGCAGTATTGCAAAAGTTTGCAATAAAAGTTTGACATCGCTTGTGTAGTAGTTGCTGTTGTTGTTGTTTTCTTGTCTCAACAGTCCTAACAAACGGGTTCACAAGTTCAAACCAGAAACAGTCTGGCTGTCGGTAATAGGGTATGTGTAAAGCATACAGTGTGAACTGCCCCGCGTTGCCAGCAAAACAAATTAGATCCTTTTCACTGAAACATCTTGCTGTCTCAATTATTGTAGTCTTATTGACCTACAAGCGGGATGTAAGCATGCAAAACTTTCACATCTGTGAGTCATAGTGGCTTTTAATCCAATATATCCAGCTAAGAGGAGAAAGAAAAGAATTCCTTGATGTGGTGGTTTGTTAATACGCCTTCCTCCTTATGGCTCATTAATTCACACAGTGTATTTTGGGGCTGGCTATGCAGGCAGGCAGTTGCTCTGAATGCCCCTCTTTCTTTCCTGATCAGCTTGATTTTCATGAGTATTGACTTGCACGAAGGACAGGGCACTTCTGAATTGATCAGAAAAATGGCAGTAATTCCAAAGGAGACAAATTAAGCTCAAGCAAGGTATTAAATGAACTCAGACTACTCCTACAATTAGGTAAAACCTGACCATATTTGTATTGACAAACCAGTCTTCTCAGATAACCCAACATACAAAAAAAAAATGTTTTTCAGTACTGTTTTTTAATAAAACTGAGGAATGAGTCTCTCTAAAGATTCGAGTGCAAAGCGAAAGTGACTTGCTATTGCAGAAGGTGCCATTTTAATGGACTGTGGAATATATTTTATTTTTCCATGCAAAAGCAGCTCCTTTTCTAAACAAAATGAGTAATTTGAGATTTCCAGGGAATTTAAAGTCTACAGAACCCAAAACCTTCCCTGGACTTAGCATAAGTTGTGCATGTTCTTTGTATCTGCTGACTAGTACAGGGAAAAGTGGTGGTGGTAATGAAATCAGTACTGATCATCATAAGAGTCATAGAATAGAATCACAGAATGGTTTGGGTTGGAAGGGACATTTAAAGGCCATCTAGTTCCACCCCCCTGCCACGGGCAGGGACATCTTCAGCCAGATCAGGTTGCCCAAAGACCCGTCCAACCTGATCTTGAATGTTGTCAGGGATGGGGCATCCACCACCCCTCTGGGCAACCTAGATCAGTGTCTCACCACCCTCACAGGAAAGGATTTCTTCCTAATATCTAATCTACATCTCCCCTCTTTCAGTTTAAAACTGTCATCCCTCGTCCTATGGCTCCACTCCCTGATCCAGAGTCCCTCCCCAGCTTTCCTGGAGCCCCTTTAGGGACTGGAAGGGCCTTGAAGGTCTTCCCAGAGCCTTCTCTTCTCCAGGCTGAACAACCCTAACTCTCCCAGCCTGGCCTCACAGCAGAGGGGCTCCAGCCCTCGGAGCATCTTTGTGGCCTCATCTGGACCCGCTCCAACAGGCCTGTGTCATAAAATCACAGAATGGTTTGGGTTGGAAGGGACCTTAAAGCTCACCCAGTCCCACCCCCCTGCCATGGGCAGGGACACCTCCCACCAGACCAGGTTGCTCCAAGCCCCGTCCAACCTGGCCTTGAACACCTCCAGGGATGGGGCAGCCACAGCTTCTCTGGGCAACCTGGGCCAGCGTCTCACCAATGCCTTTCCTGTGCTCAGCAGCTGGACACAGCAAAATAAAAAAATTAATAAATTAACTTTCTGCATTTCTTCATAAGGAAAGTATTGGACAACAAATCTAGAGCTGATCAGTGTAACAACAACAACAAGAAAAAGTAATGTGCTGTAAAAATACGAAAGTCTGTACATTTATTATAAATCCCGTCGTGCAGCATAATCCGATCCGGTCCGGGGGTTGATTTCGGGGCACGGAGGTGCTGCTGGGCTCAAGGCACGAAGGAAGGAGGCGGTAACCGCGGTGGCGCACCGGGGACCCGCTGTGACCCTGGCGGGCCGCGGGCACACCCCCTGCCCTCCCCGGTTGTGTATTCCCCCCGGGCAGCCCCCTCCGGAGCCCGGCCCTGAATGGCGGCACTCTTCCATGACAAAGGGGCTGCCACAGGAGGCAGGGATCACCCTCCCGGGCCCTAACCTCCCTTCCTAAGCCCCGGCAGGCACGGCAGGCCGGCGGCCGGACCCG
>VYXH01005182.1:0-15331 GCA_013397275.1 Burhinus bistriatus
CACTGGCTGTGTCTTCAAACACAGAGTTTTCTGAGTATTTGCCAGTGCCTGTCAGTTTCCCACAACTCGCCCAGCTTCTTCCAAAGCCCGGCTAATGCTAGCACCCAAGATGCCCTAGCCTCCAAACTTGCTTGAATCTTTACTCCATATCCCAGCACAGAACTGCACACGCACCTTCTTCTCCTGCCTCAAATTAATAAACCAGCCTATTTCATTGCAACATGACCGCACTTTACCCATGCCATTTCAGGTCTTCTTCCAACCTTTACCAAGCTTATTGCTACACACACACCCCACTCTGCACCCCTATGTGGGGCACAAATCTTTCCCTCTTCCCTTGCAGTGCTGGTTGGTCTTTAAGAACCACCTTTTAGAAGCACAGGAGCAGGCAATTCCACTGTGTGGAAAGTCAAACAAGCTGGGCAGCAGACCAGCATGACTGAACAGGGAGCTCCTTGTGGAGCTCAGGAGGAAAAAGAAAAATTACGACCTCTGGAAGCAAGGTCAGGCTTCCAAGGTAGATTGCAGAGCTGTTGTTCATATATGCAGGGAGAAGACAGGAAAGGCCAAAGCTCAACTAGAGTTGAAACTGGCCAGTGTTGCATTAATAGCAAGAGGAGGTCAAAATAAAACATTGGACCAATACGTGTTGAAGATGGTCATCTGACTACTAGGGAATAAGAAAGACCAGAGGCATGCAATGCTTTTTTGGCCTCAGTTTTTAATAATACAGCTAGAGCTTGGGCTGCCCGGTCCCCTGAGTCGGAGGACCACGAGTGTGGGAACGGTGACTTTGCATTTGTGGACACTGAAATTGTCAGGGACCACCTATATCAGCTGAGTGTTCACAAGTCCATGGACCCTGATGGGATTCATCTCAGAGTACTGAAGGAGCTAGAGGATGTGATGGCAGGACCCCTCTCAATCATCTACCAAAGGCCATGTGAGTCTGTGGAGGTCCCCACTGACTGCAAGCTAGCCAACGTTATTCCTATTTACAAAAAAAGTGTGAGGGAAGACCCGGGGAACTGCAGACCTGTTAGTCTAACCTCAGTTCCTGGAAAAATTATGCAGANGAGGGAAGACCCGGGAACTGCAGACCTGTTAGTCTAACCTCAGTTCCTGGAAAAATTATGCAGAAGATTATCTTGGGTACTATTGAAAGGTGTTTAAAGAATAGTGCAATCATCAGGCACAGACAACGTGGGTTCAGAGAGGGAGAGTCCTGCCTAACTAATTTGATAGCCTTCTGTGAGAAGGTCACCCACCTAGTGGATGAAGGGAAGGCGGTGGATGTAGATTTTCTGGATTTTAGTAAGGCTTTTGACACTGTCCCTCACAGCATCGTTCTGGATGATCAGGTTCACAGTGTGCTGGGTGAAGAACTGGCTGAAGGGCAAAGCTCAAAGGGTTTGTGACATCTGTCTGGTGATTGGTTACCACTGTTGTTCCTCAGGTTTCAATTCCAGACCCAGGTTTGTGTCATATAGTTAACAGTGATCTGGATGCAAGAGTTCAAGGCACCATGAGCAAGTGTGCTGATGATCCCAAACTGGTCAAGCGAGGTGATTATCCCACGGCATTCAGTGTTGGTGCAGCCTCACCTTGAATACTGTGTGCAGTTCTGGGGCCCACCATTTAAGAAGGATATGATGGTCCTCCAATGTGTCCCGAGGAAGGCAAGAAAGCTGGTGAAAGGGCTAGAAAGAATGCCCTATGAAGAGTGGCTAAGGACTCGGGCTTTGTCTGCTTTGGAGAAAAGGATGCTGAGAGGCAACCCCATTGCTCTCTACAGCTTCCAGAGGAGGGGAAGTGGAGAGGGAGGTGCTGATCTCCTCTCCCTGGCATCCTGTGGTAGGACAAAGGAACGGTCCAAAGCTGCGCCAGGGGAGGTTTAGGCTGCACATGAGGATAAATTTCTTTACTGAGAGAGTTGTCAAACAGTGTAACCGGCTTCCTAGAAGTGGTTGATGCCCCAAGCCTGTCAGTGTTTAAGAGGCATTTGGACAACGTCCTTAACAACATGCTTTAACTTTTGAGGAGCCCTGAATTTGCCAGGCGCTAGATGAGTGTTGTAGATGTCTTCCAGCTCAAATAGTGTATACTATTCTTGTTAGAGGCACCAAAAGTCAGGTGAGCCATCTGCACATAAAAATTAACTTCTGACACAATGGCACTTCCCTCTGAATGGAACTCAAGAAACTCTGGAATTGTACCAATGAAAGTCTGTCAAACCAGGACAAAGTCTCAAGAAGTTTTCAAAGGGAAGGGATCTTGTCCTTCTGATCTTCTGATGTTCTGCATCAGGGGGCAGAACCACCCTGTTGTACTTTTTTTTGTCTCAGGTGGAATTAATTTTCATCATAGCTGGCCGTACGGTGCTGTGGTTTGGATTTGTGACCAAAAGAGTGCTGATAACACATTGATGCTTTATTTATTGCTGAACAGTGCTTGCACAGCATCAAGGCCTTTTCTGCTTCTCATGCTGCTCCACCAACAAGCAGGCTGGGGGTGCAGCAGAAGTTTGTAGGAGACATAGCTGGGACAGCTGACCCCAAATGACCAAAGGCGTATTCCGTACCACATGACATCATGAAGTAGTGAGCGGCTGTGTGGCACTTATCTGTCTACCAGTGTTAAAACAGAACACCCATACATCAAACCATGCTTGGATGTGAATGGTTGAGGAGCAGTCTCAAGGAGAAGGGTTGGGGCATTGCAAGATATGCTATATCTGCCAGTGTTGCTAAACAAGAATATGGCCCAGGAAAATGGCCATGAGCACACTGGGCTGCACTGGGAGGAGCGTGGCCACTCAGACAAGGGCAGTTATTGTCCATCTTGACTCAGCAGTGGTAATGCCATATCTGGAGTAGTGGGTCCCAATGTGGGTCTTCCCGTTCAGGAGGAATGGGCAGGAACTGTCCTGTGGCCAGAGAAAGTCTGCCAAGGTGGGGTTATTGGGTCAGCTGTGGAGAGGCTGAGAGACCTGGGCTTCTTTAGCCTGGTGAAGTGGAGGCTGAGGGAAGAATAGCAGTTGCTCGAGACAGCTTGAAAATTTCTTTCCGAGATGATGACCCTTTTTTTTTAGTAGTGGGAAACAACATGAGTAAGGAAGATCATCACAAATGACATCCTTGGAGGTCCAGAGTGCACCCGAGGATAAAGAAATGTCCTTCTGAGGGCAGTGCTATGGTGCAAAAAGTCCCTCAGAGGGAGTCTGGATCAGCCCAAAGCTTTGTGCTTCAAGGAACAGCTTGTGTGGGTGGAGAGACACAGGTACTGTTAGGGACACACTGAGGTGAGCACAAGATGGGGAAGCACCTTGGGTGTATGCAGCCTGCCAGGAGACAGGAACAGGCATGGGACAACATACGATGGCCTGTGGTGCAGATGGCCAAGGTCTCTGGCAAGGTTGAAAGGCACTGACAGAACAGGGGTCTTTGTCCCCTTGGCTATGACTGATGTCTCTGCCATAGAGGCCTAAGAGGAGACTCATCGTGCTCATGGTAATGGCGACTCATTGCCCCCTTGCACCCACTCCAGGGAGGCCGGGAGGTGTCACACCATTGTTCTTCACTTGGCATCGCATTCCCCACATCCCCAGGAGCGAGTCATACTGAGGTGTCAACCTTCCTTCACTGGTTTTGATGTTTGTTTAGACAGTCACTTACATCATAGGGGGATTCACGCCCCTTACCCATCTGCTGTGCTCCAGTTAGAAACAGGGCCCAATGTCATAGGATCAGAAGAGAAGTGAGGTTGGAAGGGACCTCCAGAAGTCTGCAAACAAACCTGTCAGAAACAGGGTCAGACCAAGTTGTTCAAGCCTTGATTCCGTCCACGTTTGATAATTCCTGAGGACAGAGACTGCACAACCTCTCTGGGTGACCTGTTCCAACACTTGGCTGACCTCACGGGGAAACAGTTTTCCATATGTCCTGGTTGAACCTCTCCTCTTTCACCTCCCTCCTGCTGTCTTTTATCCTCCCATTGTGCACCACGGTGAAGAGACTGGCTCTGTATTCTCCATATCCTCCTCATAGGTACTGGCAGGCTGGGATGAGTTCTCCCCCAGCCTTGCCTTCTCTGGGCTGGACTGGCCCAGCTCCCTCAGCCTCTCCTCACAGGAAGAGTGCTCCAGGCCCTGGCTGTCCTGAGGGCCCTTTGCTAAACCCACTCCAGCTTGCCAATATCTTTCCTGACTCGGGGATCCGAAACCTGGATTGAGTATTGCAGGGAATCTCTTCCCTCAATCTCCTGGCAACAGCCCTGGTCATACCGCCCAGGATGCTGGTGGCCTCCCTTCCTGCCAGGGCACGTGGCTTGCTAACCCCCCCGACCTTTCCCACAGGGCTGCTCCCAGGCAGGCAGCTGGCAGCCTGTGCCATTGCCGTTTGTCCTTCTGGGGTTTCATGAGGTTCCTGCCAATGCGTGCTCTCCTCCTCCTCCTCCTTGAACCCCTTCATTGAGCACAGAGGCCTGGGAGACCTTTTCAGGAAAGACTCAGGCAAAGGCGGCCTTTAGGCTCTCAGCCCAATCAATGTTTATTAGCTGTTTATTAGATCACCGTCCTTGTTCAGGAGCAGCCTTGCGTTTCCCCTGTTCAGCCTTGGTCTCTAACACAGTGATTGAAGCTCTTCTCTTTCTCTTGACTTTTATTGCAGCCACCATTGCCGTGTGGTCACCCACTGCTTCGTGGCCCCTCTGAGTGCCTTGTCTTGCCCTGTCTCAGCCCAGCCCTGCTGTCCCACACATGGTCCCACAGCCCCACTGTGAAGGCACAGCATGGGAAAGGGTGTCTTCGTGTGAGGAACAGCTTCTCTTGCATGATCCCCGTGACATTCCTTTGTGCCTTGTCCCTGTCTGTTCCTCCTACTTAAGACAGCCTCCCCCAGGTCCTGGAACCTACCCCGACCTATGGAGGCACCCTGTGCGGTTTTGCAGACATCCCTGCTCTGGAGTCTGGAAGAGGATAGAGGTCAAGCAGGGCTGGCTGTTCCCCCAGTGCAGTGCAGGCCCAGCAGGAGGATGGAAATGGCTGTGCAGAAAAACTCACCCATAAACCTGTGGTGAGCGGCAAGTTCTGCAAGCGGCCGATTAGCAAGGCCACCTGTGAAAGCTCACTCCAGTCCCATTCCCTAACACACTGCCCCATGCCCTCCTCCCTCAACCTATGGAGAGCAAAGCAGCACGGTCTCGTGGGGGAAATTTCTTCAGCCTATTCCTGAGCTCAGCTTTGGAAGAAGAGCCCAACCTCCAAACACTGCACTGTGGAAATCCCCTGGGTTCACGCCTGTCGTGGTTTGAGTTGACTGGCCACTAAGGTAAATGACAGATGCTCTCCCCTACCTCTGTCTTCAAGGAGAGAAGGGAGAGAGAAAGAGACTTATGAGTTTAGAAGAACCTAAACACCTTTAATGGAATATTAATAATAAAATTAAAAATAAATAAATAAATAATGAAATACATACTAGTTCCTGTATGATGTTCCCAGGATGATGATCACATCACCAGTAGGCACTGGAGAAGTTTCAGACTGGACACCGGCCATTGAAGAAAGGGAGCTGACTCTTTAATCTCTCAGCTTTTATACTGAGCATGAGGCAGATGGGATGGAATACCCTGGTGGTCATTTTTTGGTCACCTGTCCCGTCTGCTCCTCCCCACTTGTGCAACCCCTCTATGCTTTTCCACTTCTGACCCTGCAATGGGGCAAGTAACAATGGTAGTTGGCCTTGGTTGTTACAGCAATAGTATAAGCAAGAGCCTCTCTGCATCCCTTTCCTTGGCATCAACTAGAAACATGGGTCTTACCACTCTGAGAGTCAACAGTTTCTGCAAAATATGCTGTAAATTTCAGCAGTTAAAAGAGGCCTAGATAAAAAGTAAAATTGCTGAACAGAAAATTGGTTCTGTTTCACCTCAAACCAGGATATTCCACCTCTTTTTTCAATACCATTCGCATTTTGCTTAGATCACTATTACTTTTTATCTATCAAATCTAAACATTCATATATAGATAGAAATTTATGTCACATAGGTCATTCATTTATGATTTAGCTTTATACACAAAAGCTCATTACGTCCATTTAGTTCATGATTCCAGAATTTAATCTATCATAGACGCCTCTCAGGGCAGGAAAGATGGTACGAAATTCATCCTTGCTTGTGCCCACAGGTAGCACATCCATCTGGAAGAGTTTTGCTGATACCACTAGACGCAGCTAGCTCAGGTTTCATCAGTACAATGTTATCCTGAAAAACACTTATTGAACACTGAAGAAGAGTGGATGCAGATGTTCCTGGGCAAATATGATTATCACAGATAAAATACCCAAAGCACAGGAGGCTCCCCAGCTACACTGGAAATCACTTGTAAAGAGACACGAGCAGCTTATTGCTGTTGAAAGACTACCAATTGAATCAGCTCCTTCAATGCGTCTTTGAGCTCCCGGTTCCTCATGCTGTAGATGAGGGGGTTCACTGCTGGAGGCACCACTGAGTACAGCACTGCCACCACCAGGTCCAGGGATGGGGAGGAGATGGAGGGGGGCTTCAGGTAGGCAAATATGGTAGTGCTGATAAACAGGGAGACCACGGCCAGGTGAGGGAGGCATGTGGAAAAGGCTTTGTGCCGTCCCTGCTCAGAGGGGATCCTCAGCACAGCCCTGAAGATCTGCACATAGGACAGCACAATGAAAACAAAACACCCAAAAGCTAAGGAAAAACTAACTACAAGAAGCCCAACTTCCCTGAGGTAGGAACTTGAGCAGGAGAGCTTGAGGATCGGGGGGATTTCACAAAAGAACTGGCCCAGGGCATTGCCCTTGCAGAGTGGTAGTGAAAATGTACTGGCAGTGTGAAGGAGAGAATTGAGAAAAGCACTGCCCCAGGCAGCTGCTGCCATGTGGACACAAGCTCTGCTGCCCAGGAGGGTCCCGTAGTGCAGAGGCTTGCAGATGGCAATGTAGCGGTCATAGGCCATGATGGTGAGGAGACAATACTCTGCTACGACCAAGAAGGAAAACAGAAAGACCTGTGCAGCGCATCCCAAGTAGGAGATGGCCCTGGTGTCCCAGAGGGAATTGGCCATGGATTTGGGAACAGTGGTGGAGATGGAGCCCAGGTCAAGGAGGGAGAGGTTGAAGAGGAAGAAGTACATGGGGGTGTGGAGGCGGTGGTCGCAGGCTATAGCACTGATGATGAGGCCGTTTCCCAGGAAGGCAGCCAAGTAGAAGCCCAGGAAGAGCCAGAAGTGCAAGAGCTGCAGCTCCCACGTGTCTGGGAATGCCAGGAGGAGAAACTGGGTGATGGAGCTGCCATTGGACAGTAGCTGCCTCTGGCCATGGGCGACTGTGGAAGGAGGAGAGAACACTGAGAAGCTAGGAAAGATTTCTCCGAGAAAATCTCTTCCCAACCTCAACCACCACCTCTCTGACATCCCCACCTGGCACACTGCACACACAAATGCAAATTACCTGTCTCCTTTTCAGCAGGACCTGTGGTCATCTCCCTGGCAGAAGCTGTGCTTTGTGCTTTCTGAATGTGCTGTGAGGAGCAGGGGCTCTTCTGGGGGGCTTCCAAGGAGTCAGCCCTGCCCTACACCATTGGTCCCTGGGAAAATGGGAGACAAGTTCTCATATTTTGAATAGAATAGACTATTCTAAATAGGAATAGTTCTCATATTGTCTTTATACTTTGGAAATAATCTGCTTGTGATGTGGAAGATGTGTTCAACATCCTCCAGCACAAAAATGCCCGGGAAGCACTGGGCTGTCCTAAAGCTGTTCGGACTGGGACAGAATGGGCTCATTCCCCAGCACCACATGTTGCACTTCCCAGAGCCCCACAGCGTGGGATGGGCTTATGGAATTTGCTGCCACGCAGACATCTGCCTGGCAGGACTCTCAGTGTCGGTGCCTGAGCTGCAGCTGAAACCCCAACTGCAGAGAGTTTGAGGGGAGGAACAAGGGCAGCAAAGACAGCGCAGGGACAATGAGACATTCCCCAATGGTCCTGCAAAGGGAGAACTGGGAGAGGCAGACAAGCCCTCAGGAGCTTCTCTTTCTCGGAAGCTGGGCTGCTGAGGAAGCAACTCAGCCTGAGATGCTGTGCAGGGTGGGAGAGAAATCTGGGAGCATTGCTAAGGGTAGGCACCAACACTGCAGAGAGGTGCCCACATTGCCCCTCTGGTGGCACTTTTGGTAGTAGCTCCCTCTCACTCCCTGCCCATGTCTCTGCTGCCTGGAGCTGTCCCCGCCAGCAGCTGTTTTACCGTCCCCAGGTCCCCTCCCTGTCACCGCTCACAGAGCCCGTCCCACCGTCTGGGTGCTCAGCTCTGCCCTGCACACACCTCCTGGATGCAGGGCACTGCCCAGGGACATCTCTATGTCTGTGCAGATTCCGATGAGGATGTCATAGCCGCCCTGATGAGGCTGGAAAGGAGATGCTTGTGCTTCTGTAAGCCAGAGAGCATTGCCTTTCCTCTCTAAGTGAAGAAGATTTGGAGTTTCAGCACGTTCTCCAGAACTGAAAGATTAATTTCCATGTTACGCTCCCCACCTGCACAGCCAAGAGTAGAGGACAGAAAGCACAGATTCCTTGCCTTTCAGGTAATCCCTGCCTTGATGTCCCTCTTGAGATGTCCCTTCGGAAATGCTCTGGTGGTTAGCTGTGAGCAGCCCTGACCCATCTAGCACCCTCTTGACAGCCAAAGGACCCTGCCCTGCCAGGTCACTCCTTCCACCCACAGCTTCTTCCCACAGCGCCATGGGGAGCTCCCTCGGCAGGCTGAGTGCTGACCCTGGCAGGCAGCAGAGTCCCTGCCCCAGCACACAGTCCCCTGGGGTGCAGGGACCCTGCTCTGAAGGACAGCCCTGGGCACCCCTGGCTGCACACCCACCTTCACGCACCTGCAACTGATCCAGGGAGAAGGGAGCTGTCTTGCCCTGTCCCTCTGATGGGGTGGATGGAAAACCTCCTGTGCATGATCACATCCTCCTTCACAATGAAGAAACTGAGAGGACCATCCTGCCAGATCTGCTGTGGGATGTGCCAGCTTCAGGAGGTCCCTCCAGGAACCACAGCTGCATTGCCCTATAGACAGACATTTGCTGTGTGAAGGGCTGTGAAGGTTTCTCCCCCAGTGAGCTCTCCACTGTCCTCCCACCCCAGACTGCCTTTAACCTCCCTCTCACTTCTACCCTCGGTGCCTGCAGGCAGTGCCCTCAGCCCTGCTGCGCTGTGCAGAGGAGCTGCTCCTGGGCAGAGCTGTCTCTCTGCAGCGCTGCCCGATTGCCATCAGCTCCCTCCATCTCAGAAGCCCAGCTCAGCTCAGCAGCAGAGAAGCAGACCAAGGCGTCATCTTCTCTGCCCCCTCGGGGTCTCCTTGAGGTGCCCCTGGGGCTCCAGAGGAACCTTCCATGAAACAGGATGAAGTCATCACCGATGTTCCCTCCCACAGCTGGGGAGAAATACTTCTTTCCAGCAGAGTACTTTTTCCTCACAAAAAAAAAAAAAAAAAAAAAAAAAAAAAAAAAAAAAAAAAAGACTTGGGCATAAGAATCACCTTTCCTCACTTCAGCATTATACGGGGCACTCGGGCAGTGACAGGCAGTGATCTCCTTTAGCCCTGCTGAGGGAAGGCAGTCAGCTGAGTGCATCGAGGCATCCCATCCTTGGTGTGTAGTGCTGGGGCCGGAAGAGGACTCAGCTCTCAACTATGGCTGCCATATCCCACAGGATCTGGGATTCCTCTTGCCTCTGTTCAGGTGGGCACAAAATAGGCACCTGCTGCCTGGGAGCTGCTTGTCTCAGCTCCCATGGTAATTACTGGAGATGGAGGTCAGGAAGGAGCTGTTCAGGCTGAGACACCTGGTGGCGTCTGAGGTGCCAGAGGTGGTCCAACATGCATGGCAGGTGACAGAAAACTCTAAGGGAGGAATTCATAGAAACAGGACAGTATCTGGGAGCGTCGTCTTTGAGGCTGTTGGGAAATTCCTTTGCCCAACTGAAGTGACAGCGGATGCCCAATGGGAAACTGAACCTGTCCCTCCTCAGCATGTTCAGGGCAGCCTATGGAGACATTCACCTGGCCGCATGGAGTCATGGGGCACAGGGAGAGCTAAGTCTCTCTCTCTCTCTTCTTCACCAGCTCTGTTTACAAAATGTCCACTGACTGTAACGGAAGGTTGCTCATGTTCATCCACGCATTGCTTTTCAGTCTTCAGGGCACCTGTTCAATTTAACGTTCAAAGCCAGGCTCACATGGTTGAGATGCCAAGGCCGGCAGGCCAAGCACAGGAGACCTACAGGAAAGCAATTCCCATTCAGAGTGGGTGCCACCCTAGGTGGCATCACCGACAGATTGGATGCCACCAGTCATCAGATGCCATCAGACAGGCTAAGCCTGTCCCATTTCTATCCAATAGCTGCAGGCATTTCCTAAATACAGAGCCCAACACTCCAGGGTCTTTACTCACTGCTTTGACGATGCAGTCAGGGAAGAGACCAATCATTTTAATCCTGTGCCTGGTTACTTCTTGTCTTCAAGGATGGCATCCTCCAGGACCAGCAGTGGTCCATATCAAAACTGCATGGAAACTTGAAAAAGTCAAGCGCACCAAGATGAGTAGCTATTGTAGATTTTCTTACAAGCAAAAAACTCTATCCTCTCTACACTCACACAGAACAATGTTCTCATGAGAACTTCTTGCTGCAAGGCCACGCAGGTGGCATAACGGGCAGTACCGAGTCGGAGCTGCCTGCAGGCTCCTCCGTTACAACAAGCTGTCGAGCTTGTCCTGTGGCCAAGGGATCTGTGCAGCCCAGCCCAGCACTAACTGCTCGATGTACAATGGCCTTCCGGTCAGGATGAGTGCTCAGGTTTCCCTGTGTGAAGGTTGCGCTCCGCCTTGGTGCCACAGCTGAGGTGCTGCGGCCAACATGCGCACGTGCAGGAGGAGGTGGAGCACAGCCAGGAGGACCTAGACCCCCACGTCTTGTCGCAGAACTGGGATGGTTTTGGATTAACTGAGGTGTGCTGGGACAGCTTGCTGAGCTTGGGTTCTGTGGTGGAGGGATACAGGCTCTGCTGGAGACAGTGGCGGGGTATCTGAGGAGGGGGAATGTCCCCTGTATGAAGGCCCAGCTCCTACTGGTGGAGGTCCTTCATATGACAGGCGACAGGCCAGGTTAGCTTTTGTCACTGAGGACCAGAGAAGCCGATAAGGTGACAGTGTGCTGGCAGTTACGAACCACTTGATCAAGGAGGGGAAATGGAAAAAGTTTTCTGTCAGCAGTGCAAGGAGATCTCCAGATCAATGAGCAGGTTCCTGTGGGGAAATGTAATTGCCCTGGCATTCTCTGGCCAGGCAAAGCAACAGGGTGCCAACAGTCCGCAGGATCTGGGGACACCTTCTTAACAGAGCTGTCTGGTGGGCTAAGAGAGGGGATGCTCACCTGGACCTAGTACTGGGAAACAAGGAAGAGCTGGTCAGGATGTGACCACCAGTATCAGCCTTGGCTGCTGTGATCAGGAATTAGTGGGGTCCCGGGTGGCAAAGAGGAGTGGGGAAGGCCAGCAGTGGAGCAGAGACCCTGGACTTCAGACGACATGACTTTATTTACGTGGGAGACTGATACAGGTGCTGCCATGGGAAGCAGCTCTGAAGAGTGAAGAAACACGGGATATCTTGAAAGCCTTACAGGACAGCCTCCTGCAAGTACAAGAATGATCTATCTGGATACCCATGAAAAGAAGCGTGCATCTCAGCAAGCTCTTTGTCTGGTCTGACAGAGCTCCAGTGAAAAAAGGCAGCACACAGGAGATGGAAGCAAGGGAAGCTGCAGAGAAGGAATTTAGAAACCTTGTCCAGGGATGTAGGCATGATCCCAAAGCCAAAGCCCCTATAGTCTTGATAGCTGCGGGGGAAGGTAAGGACAGCAAGATGTTACAGTAAAAGAACACACAAGGATAATGTGGGCCTGCTGCTGAACTGAGAGTAGGAGCAGGTAGGGCTGAGGTACTTCATGGCTTCTTTATCTCCATCTTCTCCCAGGCCAGTGTGGCTGGTGGCACGACTCTGGAGGAGAAAAAACAGCAATTAATGCGGATCTGCACAGACACAGGAGGATGGTTCTTAATTGCCAACAAACAAAACCAAAGGAAGGCAGAGTTCAAGAAAAAAAAAATAGACATTCCTCAGCTGTGTATTCAATCCACATTACTTCCACTGAGCTCCACTTTCCCTAGCGGATAAACTTAGACCAATACAGAACTTCTTTTTGTGTCAAGCACAGATCCCCAGACAGCCCAAAACTTGCCCTTGCCCACCCGCAGCTTACTGGCCTTTGGAAGGGGTGGAAGGGGTGGAACGGTGAGACAGCCTTGATACTGTGCAAGCACTGCTCAGCAAGAGCCAAAAGGTCAGCGTGTTCTCAACACCGTTCTAGCTATGAAAGCAAAGCACAGCACTACGTGGGCTGCTATGGGGAAAGCCAGATCCAATACAACCTCCACCTCTTATTCCATACCATTTACATCATGCTCCGGTCCCACTTAATTTGGTACATTTACATATCTTCTGGCCATCTGATTGTGTCTGTTTCTCATTCCAAAATCTCCTTGTAGCAACAGCTACCACTTAGATCACATACTGAAACCATTTTGATACCCAACATACACATTTATACCTTCTCATTAACTCCGAGCCCCAGTCCTTTAACAGATAGAGAGATATTATTTGCCTGTTCCATGGGCCTCTGCCACTTCCTAAGACGTCCATAAGAACAAGGGTGAGTTTGGTACTTGAGGGATAAGGTGGCCCAAAGCACCTCTTGGAGATACTGTGGGGTCTTGCAGTCACGTATTGATAAGTAAGTCTGGACCTGGAGGGGAAGTTTCCCTTGATGTGAGAGAACACAGGACCTTGTGGAGCTCTGCCTGGGGACAGGTGATGAGTTAGCCGAGAGGCCAGAATCAGAGAGCAGAACACCACGGGCAACATTGTGGGTGGATGGGTGTATATCTGCTCCAGACCTCCTGATCAGGTAGATGAGGCCTTCTTCAGACAACTGGAAGAAGCCTCAGGTTTGCAGGCCCTGGACCTCAGAGCACTCTTAAACTAACCCAATTGCCTCTGCTGAAGAGGCAACATAGCAAAGCGCAAAGCATCCAAGAGGTTTTTGGAGGTCACTGATGACCTCTTGCGCACAAGGGTGACTTGGAAGGCAGGGAGGTGAGGTGCCCTGTGGCACCTACAAACAAGGAAGAGCTGGTCAGGGATGTGACAGTCAGGGGTGAGAAAGTAGAGTGTAGGATCCTGAGAGAAGGGAACAATGCAAGGAACAGGACTTTAAGAGAGCAGGCTTTGGTCTGCTGAGGGACCTGCTTAGAAGAATCCCATGGGATAAAGGCCTGAAGAGAAAAGGGATGCAGAGAGCTCTTGGATGCTCTTCAAGCTCCAGAATGATCCACCTGGACATGCAGCAAATCAGAAAAAGGTGGCAGGAGTCTGGCATGGATAAGAGAGGAGATTGAAGAGGAAGCACAGGGAAGGTGGAAGATGGCTGCCTTCCAGTCTCAATGGTTCTGTGATTCTGTACTGGAGAGAGCCATTTGCATGTGCATGTGTTTGTCTGTGTGGGGAGAACTGAGGGGATGAGGGGAACCTGGAGCCAATTGCCAGGTAGCTGGAGGACCTAAGATCAGCTTCTGGAAGAATCTAGACTGTCTGAGTGTCTGGGTAGGTATATACTGTGTTCAATTTTTGGCCAACAGCATCCTGGCCTGTATCAGCAATAGTGTGGCCAGCAGGACTAGGGAAGTGATCATCCCCCGTACTCAGCAGTGGTGAGGCCCCACCTCAAATACTGTGTCCAGTTTTGGGCCCATCACTACGAGAAAGACATTGAGGTGCTGGAGCGTGTCCAGAGGAGGCCAATGAGACCAGTGAAGGGTCTAGAGCAGTTTTAGGAGGAGAAGCCAAGGGAACATGTGTTGTTTAGTCTGGAGACAAGGCTGAGAGGAGACCTTATCGCTCTCTACAGCTACCTGAAAGGAGGTTGTAGATAGGACAAGAGGAAATGGCCTCAAGTTGCACCTGGGGTGGTTATAGATTGGATATTAGGAAAAATTGCTTCACCTAAATCATTTTCAAGCATTGGAACAGGCTGCCCAGGGAAGTGGTTGAGTCACCATCCCTGGAGCGATTTAAAAGACGTGTAGATATGGTGCTGAGGGACATGATTTAGTGGTGGACTTGGCAGTGTTAGTTTACGGTTGGACTGGATGAGCTTAAAGGTCTTTTCCAACCTAAATGATCCTATGATTCTGCAATTCTATGATTCTATATTTTCCACTGACAGAGCCTACCATACAAACAGCCCAACCCTCATCCTCCCTTTAGCTGTCAACTCTGGTTTTGCTTGGTTTGTAATCTCATTTGGTGTTTTGGAGATTGTATTCATGGTAATTCCTACGTGGGTCTGTAGCGCCCTTTAACTCCTCATGCTCTTATCTTGTGAGAGACACCACCGTCAGGGTGAGGTATCTGCACACCAGCGTGAACAGCTGACCAAATGGAGCTTCAGTCCAGGGGACCCTAAGAAACTTGGGGGAGAAAGAGAGCTTAAAGATGGTCAGGACTGGGAGGATGACTGAGAGTTCACTGGGAGAGAAATGTTTGCAGTCCTTGACGTGGTGCAGGACAGTGCAGCTGCAGCTTGTGGAGAGATCTCCTGAAGCTGGCAGAGCCACACCATATGGGATCTGTAAGGAGGGGGCTCTTGTTAGGCAATTTTGGATAGCTGTGAAGGTGGGCGTGCAGCCAGGGGCGCCCAGGGCCGTCCTTCAGAGCAGGGTCTTTGCGTTCCAGGGGTCTGTGTGCTGGGGCAGGGACTCTGCTGCCTGAGGGGTTAATGAGGGCGGAGGGGGAGCGGGTGGCGGTGCACGACGGGGCGCACATTAGTATTTGCACAAGGATTCACACAAGGCTTTGCGTGAGGGCTTGAATGAGGGTTCGTATGGGGCTGGCGAGTTAGAGGTGTGGGTGAAGGGGTTGAGGGGTTTTTTGGAGGGGAGGAGGGGTGACACAGCAAGGGAGTCTGTAGTTTTGGGGAGGGGTGTAGGGGGTCTCAGGGTTTGGGGGAGCCCTGAGGGGGATATTTGCTGGTGAATGAGGGTGTTCGCACAAGGGCTCACAGGAGGATTCGCAGGACGCTTTTCACAAGGGTTTACATGAGGGTTTGTGGGTGACGGAGGGATGTGAAGAGATGGAGTGCGGCAGAAGGGAGTGAGGGGGGATGTGGGGAGGAGGGGAGGGGAGAC
>VYXH01005183.1:0-49831 GCA_013397275.1 Burhinus bistriatus
GGAGGGCAGCTGTCCCCAAGGACAGCTTGCTGGTGTTATCAAATGGTTGCTCGACATGGAAAACAGGGGAACTTTAGAGCGAGGATTAAAGCTGAGGAGTTCCACTTCCCAGGGATAAATTAGTAAGATTGCTATTATTACACTTGCATTTACTACTACTGGTACTACTGCAATCACTACCTTTACCATCATCATTACCAATACTATTGTTTCTGTGATGTTGCCCTACTCACTAAAGCTCTTGGTATCTCTTAAGAGACATCCATGAAGATGGATTACATTGTTGTCCAACTTGTACCTCTATATTCCCAGAAGAAAAACTGATACCAAATGTTTTGAACTGTATTTGTGTCGTGGTTTGGGCCAGATTGGCCCAATCCGGTGGAAGGACAGATGCTCTCTCTCTCTTGTTCTGCTTCCGAAGGGAGGCAAGAGAGAGAAAAAGAGACTTAAGAGTTTAGAAGGAACTAAACTACTTTAATGAAATATCAATAATAAAATAATAAAAAAGAAAAATAAGGAAATATATACAAAACCGTATCAAGCTCCCNTGATTGCCTCATCACAGTCTTTAAGCATGATCCACTTTTCTCTTTCGTGTTACTTCCCAGAATCAGAGTAAATATTCATCTGAGGTTTAGAGAGGAAATGGGATGTTATAGCCTGCAATACATATATAGTAGAATTTGAGACAGACACATAATCATTTCTGTGTCTTTTGTCTACGCTTTATTCCTGTGAGGAAGCTACACAAAAAAATCTCCTACTGAAAGACTGGTCCAAGGATGCTGTTACGGAACACATTCTTGTTTCAAACACTCTGTTGACGAACTTTTGGGTGCCCAAATACCAGAAATTTCCTCATCTTTTACAGCTCTCAACAGTTATAGCTATGATGGAGATATATGTTATCCTGGAACTAGACACTGCTTATTCACAGAAAAACTCAGGTTAGAAAAGCTGTAGAATTTCTCATTAAATCATGACTTATCAAAAAAAAAAAAAAAANAAAAGTAAATAAAAAAAAAAAAAAAAAAAAAAAAAAGTGCTGTATGCCAAGTGCCTCTTACAAACAGTATGTCTGAGGGGTTTGGCACACACCAGTCAAAACATAACGGCCTCAACCTGTGGACCAAAAAACCAAGATTAAACCCAGATGCAGAGCCATGGTTCCCTCCTGAGAGGCATCTACCTGGCTTGCTCTCTGGTGGTATTGTACCACATACAGGTAGCACAGTGGCCTGCAGCCAGCTCACAGGGCCCTACAATCTCAACCCTCTGATGCATGGCTCTCACCTCTGCAGTGCTCTCGAGGGCCAGCGAAGCGTGCAGAGCCACAAGTGGCTTTTCCAATTTGTTTTCAAGGTATAGCATGCAGTTGTTGCATCACTGACCTCTGTGAATCGCGGTGTAGCCTGGGGAGAGTGGAAGTCAAATCAACCTTGATAAAGGTACCCACTACGCAGTCTGTTTTAGCTCAGACCTGCTATGCTTGAGAGGACTGGGTTGCAAGAATTCAAGCTGGCTCCTGCCCAGCTATGCCAGGGTAGAAGAGTTCTGCTGTGCTGTCTGCGCTCTCTCTGTTTCTCCAGGAGCTGATGAAAACACAAAGGGCAGTCAGGTTTTGTCCTTACCAAGGAAAAAAAATGAAAGTATAAATTTTAAAAATGTTTTCTGACCATTCTGAATAACCTGATATTGGGATTAAACCCCTTTTTGTATTTAGACAATTTTCTGACACCTTGAAACATTTCATGATTTTAAGCTTTGCTTCAAAAGACTGTCTTTTATAGGGATTTATATCCTGGGGGTTTTTTTTTGTATTCTTCCTATATTGATGCTGCAGACGGGGATGGGTAGGTTTGAACTTTTTATTTCTCTTGAGGAAAAAGTATGCTCAGCTTTGCAATGCTTAATAATGCCTCTGCTGTGGCGTTACAAACCTTGCTCTGTTCACCTCTAAATCCTTCTTGGCACAGATGTCGTCTTGGAGGCATCTAATGAGAAGGGGGTTTTGTGGCTGTCTGCAAAGCAATAAAAGTTTACCATCCTTTAAAAATTGGGCATATTTTGGGCTTTTATCTGTTTTCACAGAATGAAGTGCTTATTTGTGATTAAATTTAAATGGAATGGGATCAGGTCCTTATTGGTGTCAGGCTTTGATGCCTAAGAATCACGTAAAAATAGAGCAAATGCTGATTTGAAGTGTGCTTTATTTAATAGACCCTCATTTCAGTATTTGGTTGTAAAAGAAAGAAAAAAGACAGCAAAGGACTGACCACCTATTGCTATGCAATACAATGTCATGACCCTATGCCTAAGTATCTTTCCCACCTGTGCTGCCTTTGCTGTTCTGTCTTGTGTCTACTCCAAGACACAGACTGACTCCCAGCACAGTGGGGTCATGATGTGACAGCATGGCTGATGTTTCAGGTTAACTGTCCTGTGCTTTTGCTCTGTTGGGAAACTCCTGCACAGGAGAAACAGGCTCTTATGATGGCAGAATAATATGCACAGCTGTTAGACCTGTGGTAGCTAACTTGTTCTGACAATGGTGCTGGTAGCATTATAAATACCCTGCTCAGGAACATTTTGTCTGGAATGAAACCACATGGCTGGAATGCATTGAAAGCTCTTTGGAGCAAGGACTGTTTGTTTTGAATTTAGCTAGTGAAAGTATAGCAAGCTTAGGACTCTAAGGTGTTACAAACCATGATGAAGAATGAGAAACTGAAATCAGTGGTGGAGAAGGACTGTTAACTGGGATATAGAGAACTCTGTGACAACATGTGACACATTGGTTGTATGTCGTTCTTAGCAGAAATGTTACAGAAGAAAAGAAAACTCTCTAAAAGAGTTTACCTAGTAAGAATGATATGAAGGTATTCCACCATTATTATTATTTATTTCTTGTTATGCTTGTAATAATTCAGGTGCTTTCCAAACAGAGAAGCTACAGGCCCTGCCCCGAGGAGCTCACAATCTAAAGGTGGACAAGGAGAGAGACATGAAGGAGAGGGAGTCCACAGAGAAGTCAAGAGGCCAAGATAGAAATCAACCTTGTCTTAGCAATCAAATGTGGTTTGAACGCATTCTTGCAAAGCTATACAAACTATTTTCCAATTACTGCTCACATTTTCCATTTTGGTTCAGCTAATTCACTCCTAGGTGCCATGGCACAGGCAGATGTGCAGGAAGGAAGCTTTCAATATGTGAGCTCAGAAAGAGTAGCACATGTGTAAAGTAGAGCTGGAAAACGCACCTAAAAGTATAGAGATGAGAGGGGTTTGTCTGGATTTTCAAAACTCAGTTCAGTACCGGGGTAGTTTAGGTCCAGAATGGTACAGCTTTAGGTCAGGTCCTACAAGGTGGGAGTTACATGTGATGGATTCCATCTGGAATGTAAGTGTACTCTGCATCTGGAGGTTCCTTAATACAGGTTAATATGAACTAGAAAATCTATCATGGCAGGGCTAGGGAAATTAAGAATGAAATGACCACACTGATGTAGTATATTCACGTGCTTCCAAGGGAAGAGAAGGATGGTGCTGAAAGTTCAAGGGTGGTCATTCTCAGGTCAGTAAAATTACATTTTTAATAATGTAGGACACCAGTCACTGATTAAAAAGAAACAGAGCGTTTAATTTTAAAAATACTGGTTTTGACTAAGACAATAAGTCACTCATCAGTTATGAAAAATACTATTAGGTTTTCTTTATACATTTAAATGTCTAAGTATTTTTTATAAAACCTCCAATCAGGTTCCCCCAAACTCTGAAATTGTCAAAGAAACTCTCTTAAGGCTTGCCTTTAAAAACTTCTTAACAAATTGCCATATATTTCCAAGTACTCAGGGGATCATTGTATGTTTGTTCATTCCTGAAGTATCTTTCTCTTAGCAAATATGCGTATAGTGTGAAGGTAAAAGCTAATAAGCAGTTGAATATTAAAGTGCATAGATTGTCCACGTTTGGAAAAATAAATGGTCGAAGAAGCAGTAGCTGTTGTGATTACGGATTTCCGGGGAGTAATCCATCATCAGTTTTTAGCAAGCCACAGACATTTCTCTTATTATAAGAAACATTTTTTTACAGTCTTCAAATCCTGCAAATGCATTTCTAACAATGGTATCAGGACGGTGATAATCCTTTTGCTGGGAGGGAGAAGCTGTAATTAAATAATCAAACAGACTGATCTTTCATAATTTACAGGTATTTGTATTCCCTCAATAAATAAAAGAATATACTTTATCTTTTGATTCTGTATAGCTTTTGAAACAAATCAAGTTTCTAGCAATTTAAATAAATGATTCTAATAGCTTGACACGAATTACCCTGACAGGAGCCGCTTATGATTATTATGGTGCCCGGAATCTTTTAAGAATCTACAAAGTTAAATAAAAGCTAACAAGTCTCTTAAGCTACTTTTTATTTGCATAGAAAAATATTTATCATAGGAGTCAACTATCATATGAGAGAAATTGCATTTGTTGTAATTGAAAAAGATAGCTAAAAAGTTTCTGTGGGTTATTGCAACAGTACAAGAATACAAGATGCTTCCATTTATTAAAAAATGTAAAACAAATTGTGAAAGCTAAAGCAGGCTACAAAACAGAAGGTCCCCGTATTATCTTTCTCTTGACTACTATGTTACAAGATCATGTGCCACAGTTGAATACTATAAAGTGTAATTCTGCATTTGCTAACGTAATTCTTAAAACATTCCCCCCCAAAAGCACTATGCAAAATATATATATTTGTGAATGCTTCCTCCTGTAAGCATCACAACCTTGTTATCACATAATCACCCTGATCAATTGTTTCCTGTTTCCCATCACAGTCAATGCTAATGCCCAGCTCCTTGTCCAGCAGATCCTGTGGTGTGGCTGGTTCTGAGTTCTGTAACTCCATTTTCTCCGTTTCTGAAGCACAAATACTTCCCTCTTCCTGTGAATCTGAAGAGTCACCATTATTTTCTGACTCAGCTAACACACATTTTTCGTCAGGACTTTGGATGTTTAATTCACAGTTCATGGTCAGTTCTCCCTCTTCCAGTTCAGCAGTTTTCTCACATTGTTCTTCTGCCTGTTGACGGGAAACTTCTTCAGAAACGGTGTAGATTTTATTTGTACTCTGCTCCACAGAGTTTGTTTTCGATCGTCTGTGAAATAACCCAAAATTTTTTATGTCTGTTACAAAATTCACACGCTTTTGTTTCTCCTTTGTGGAGTCTGACACCATCATTGCTGAGCCGTTGCTTACATTATGTGCTTCAGAGGCAATAGTGGCTGATCTTGGGTGAATCATCGTTGTTATGTCAAAAAGACTGAAGGTCTTCTTCTTTCCTTTCTTGTTTCCTTCATTCTCACCATTTTCTTCATTTTCTGACAGAGAGGCACTGTCTTTGTTCACCTTTGCAGTCTGCAAATTAGACAGCTTGCTTCCTTTTAACAAACCCAGGACTTCAAAACGAAAGCTGGAAATATCTTGTTTTAACTCCTAAAAATTAGGAAGAAAGATGAAACGTCAGAGCATGAAAGCTAATTTGACTTTTCCTCTTGTAATTAAAAAAAGAAAAAAAAAGGCTAGGGATCAGTAATAAACTTCACCATCTGAAAAATACCTGGTATCTTCAAGGTGCTTTGCAGACTGTCTAATGGATCTTCCAGGTGAGACAGAAAAGTGATCAGCAATTTTATCAGAGGAAACTTCAGAGGAGATTTGCCTTAGCCTAGACTACTCGTAGAAATAACCGACAGTGGTGGAGGAAGGAACATGGACAACTTGAAGACGTACAGCAAATTTGCTAGACAGTATTATCCCATCATAATAACAGTATTTTGATCAGCTCTTAACACCTTCCCTTACACACACACATGGGGACACGTGCATGCACAAGGCATACACATGCGTGCATGCTTCCCTGTGAGCAGAAGTGCAGACAGGACTTCATGCATTTCCACTAAATGTTTCACAGCTTAGCAGCTAAGTCAAAGCTAATCATTTCAGGCTGCTTTCACCCTCTGCAACCTATGCGTCTTAAAGGTCTGTCTTAGGAGAAGACACCTTGACTTCAGGAGGTCCCTATTTCTCTTCATTTTCTCTAAAGTGATAGTCATAGTATCATGGAATCATTTGGGTTGGAAAAGACCTTTAAGATCATCAAGTCCAACTGTCAACCTAAGACTGCCAAAACCACCACTAAACCATGTCCCTAAGCATCACATCTACACATCTTTTAAATACCTCCAGGGATGGNCACCTGGGCACACTGCTGGCTCATATTCCGCCAGCTGTTGACCAACACCTCCAGGTTGTTTTCTGCCAGGCGGCTTTCCAGGCACTCTTCCCCATGCCTGTAGCGCTTGCATGGGGTTGTTGTGAGCCAAGTGCAGGACCCGGCACTTGGCCTTGTTGAACCTCATACCATTGGCCTCGGCCCATCAATCCAGTCTGTCCAGATCCCTCTGTAGAGCCTTCCTGTTTTCAAGCAGATCAACATGCCCACCTAACTTGTTGTCGTCTGCAAATTGACTGAGGGTGCAGTCGATCCCCTTGTCCAGGTCATTGACAAACATGTTAAAGAGAGCAGGCTCCAATATTAAGCCTTGGGGAACACTGCTTGTGACCGGCCACCAGCTAGATTTAACTCCATTCACCACCACTGTTTGGCCCCAGCCTTCCAGCCAGTTTTTGACCCAGGAAAACATATGCCCATCCAAGCCATGAGCAGCTAGTTTCTCCAGGAGAATGCTGTGGGAAATGGTGTCAAAAGCTTTATTAAAGCTACCTGAACAACTGAAGAGTGTGACAAATATGCTTCACAGTCTTATAGTATCTTACTAAAACACCTATAAATATTTAAACAAACACATACCTTAAAATTTTCTTCTGTCAGTCCTTCCTCAGTTTTGGCATCTCTTATCATCGCTGCAACATATCTCTTAACCAGATTTCTCATAACTTCCTAAAAATATAAAATATTGTGTTAGCTTTCTTGGTATTAGTTACTAAACCTACACTCACTGGGCCTGCTTGGACTTCTTTGTGCTTTAGGAATACGACAAAAAATGTACAAACCTTAGATCTGGTTGAAAATTTGTTCTGCTTTTCAACAGAAAGTGTTGATATTAATTATCCTGAAAAGGGCTGTGTTGGGTTTGACCAAAGGTATGTCTCATGCCAGTAACATGCAGCCTGACAGTGAGCAGTTGCTGATTTCTCATGAGGAGCTTAAGTCTAGAGCGGTTGTATGATGTTATTTCCAGCTATACTCTCCCAAGCCTCCTGCAATGTGACATTCAGAAACTTTCTGAATCAGAAATGATAGCTTTAGGTTTAATGGGTTGTGACAGGTTTTCCTATGTGCTTTGAACTCATGTAAATTTTCAGCATCCACAAATCCTCTGCCAATGAATTCCACAGTATACCTGGAATAAGATTCCATTTGGGGGTTTATTTTTAACCTGCTCTCTGGTAGTTTCCATTATTGCCTTCTACTTCTAAGAATCCTAAAATTATTTAGGTTGGAAGAGATACCTGGAGGCTGCCTAATCCAGCTGAGGGCCATGTCCAGTCAAGTGCTGAATATCTCCAAGGGTGAAGATGCTGAAGCCTTCCTGAGCAACTTTTTCCAATTCTTTACTGACCTCACTGTGATGATGATTTTCCTTACGGAATTTCCCTTCCTGCAACTTGTGTCCATTGACTCCTGTTTTTTTGCTGTGCACCTCCAAGAAATATCTGGCTCCTTCTTCTTTTTAACCACCCACTATGTTATTGAAAACAGCAATTAGATTCCCCTTAACCTACTTCAGGCTGAAATTTGAGCTTCTCCTTTTATGTCAGCCCTCTAACCATCTTGGTGGCGCTTTGCTGAATTCCTTCCAGTTTGTTAACATCTCTCTTGTAGTGGTGAGCCCAAAACAGGACACGCTGCTCCAGATACAGTCTTACAAGTGTGGGCTGGAGGAGAATAATCACTTCCCTCAAAGTGCTGCCTACAGCCTTACTAATCCAGCCTAGTACGTGTCTGGTATTCAGTTTGCAGATAGATGGTTAAACAGCTGTTCTGTGTTCACCTTCCTCATGATTTTATACTGTTGTACTTTCCACAGCTGTCTCTACTTCAGGTTGGAAAAGTCCTAGTTTACTTAGTCATTTTCCATATGGAATCCATTAATTACCAAACCTACAAGTATACAGCCCCCATCTTAAGTTGCAGCCCTTTTAACACAGCAAAATTTGAAAATAAATCCAAAAATGATTTGTTGTGCTACAATAATCTCAAAAAATCAGATGCTGAAGCACGAAGGATGGAGAAGAAGAACAGCTTCCAGGGGATCTAGGCAGAGGGGTTATTAAGGGACAGGAAGTTGTCTATGGGGAACCAGAGTTGGAGAGATGGAGAGCAGGTTCTGATGGAGCATGTCAGTGAGCTGCACATATGATCCTGATGAAACCCAGCATGGAGTTGGGACTACGTGTTTGTTTTTTTAAAGGCAATCCATGTTACAGTGGGCAAAATATGGTTAGCATATAATTGCTCTAGCAAATATCCTTTTGCACCCCAAAGGCAGACAACCCTACTTCTCAAATGCTGTTGTTTAAACACCAAAAATACTATGCTCATTTGCTGAGGATGAAATAAGTATGCATTTTGTGGGTTTTTTCTTTTCTTTTTTTTCTTCTAGTTTCTCATGGAATTCTTCCTTTTTTAACTCACAAAGACCATTTGGAGGCATGAAAAAATAATTGCCAAACAACTAAACATGAGCCTGTACCTGGTATTGATGATGTCTTCTCAGATTGTCAGCTGCACGTCTCTGAAAAAAAGAAAAGAAAAGAACAAAAAACCATGAATCCCTGTCTGGTAGTAAAATACAGCATAGCAAAACAGCATGTCTGTGCAATATGTGGTATCTAGCAAGCTGAGAGAGATAGTTCAAAATCTGTTGAAAAACGGCAGTGTTGGAACAAATCCTGTCATTAGCTGTACAGAGGGAGAATATTGTTATTGGGAAGGCAAAGTGGATTTTCTGTATTTTCATCAATGTGCTGCTATTCCAGCATTGTCATGGATGTGGTGAGGCAGCCAGGTCTGCGCTTGCAGAGCCCCAAAGTCACTGATCTGAGATAGAAGGGGAACAATGAGATCATGTCACTCGCATAGACTGAAGCATATTTTACTGAATTGAGACAAGCTTGACATAAGCATGGTGTTAGCAAGACAATTGCTATGGCTCCTAATGTCTCATTTAAGATAAGGCTAACGAAAATCTGCACTACAAAACCATATTAAAGAGAAATTTCCTCCTTAGTTCCCTGTTAAAAACACTTTGTCACAGAGAGTGATATGGAAGAAAGAAACTTAGCTTGCAATGCAGAGACTAGGTTGGTAAGGAGGGAGGGTAAGAGGGATAGTAACTCTGAAGACGAGCAGCAAAAAGCATTGTGGTCGGATGACAGCATGGTACAGGCTTCAAGCAAGTGTTGCATTAGGTTATACTGCCATGTCTAAGGGCTGTCCAGAAGATGAAGGGAAAAAAAAGGCCTGAATTACTTAGTCCTTGAATTACTGTTGTCCTCAATAGCATACTGAGCCACATTTCCCTATTCTCTACCTTAATTATCACCGACTGGTGAAAGACTAAAATTTTAACTTGGGTCCTTATATCTGCTGCTGGTGAGAAAAGAAGGTGTCTGGCCACTGACTGTACCTTTACAAAACAGAACACTTACAGCATCATCAAGCAGGATAAAAGGACATCTGAGGGACTTGTTAAAATTGATCTCAGTTGCATAATGAGGCAGGCACAGTAAGGTATTTTGTCATCTTCTTCTACTTGAAACTGATTGGCAATTTATGAGTAACAATTTCCCTGCACTCAGAATCCGCTTACACTTTAGGGTTGATTTCTTGTTTGTAATTAATTTGAGGTATGCAGCAGCTGTGTGGTTGGGCTTAGCAAAAAAATAATAGAAAGGGGGAAATCATTATTTCCTAATTGCTCTGAACAGCCACTGTGGGGTAGGGCTTACACATAAGCATCTTGTCTTCAGTATTTTTCCAGATCGTGTTTCTGTATCTATGCCTCATCCAAAGAGAAGATCGAAATTCCTTATGTTTAAGGGTGCAGGGATGGGTGATCCTGCCCACCGGCGGGGCCGGAGGGGGCAAGGCAGCCGTGGGAAGGCTGTTACCCTCCCACAACACGCCTTTAGCTGTTTTTTTTTTTTAAAAAAATCTGATTTTTCGCAGTTGACCACACGATGGAGATGTTTCATTACTGCTGAGTGCACTAAGGGACTCTGTGGCTAAGAGAGCTCTCAACAGCAGATCTGGCTCACAGGTAAGGGAAAAAACTTTAAGGTGTAACTGAAACACACTTCAGTTCAGGTAAAGCTAATAACTCCTATAAGTAAAACGAATGCTGATTCTTGTCTCACAAAATACTGCAGTCACTGTCTGTTCTGTTTTATTTTACAGTGAAATGTGAAATAAATGCATAGGTTTAATTTTGTATCCATAACAAGAAATAGCTAAATCAGGTTTATGCAATTTTGCAAACAATTCTGAAACTCCCAGAAACAGAGGCTGTGGCTGAGGCTGTGGCTTTTCCACTCAACGCAATGTCAACAAGTGCAATTTAGGATGACTATGTAAACAAATTCATTTGTGTAGTAACATGTCCAGAACAGTTCTACTGTACTTAACAATTGTTTTCAATCCATACCACTGAGAAGCTCAAAGAGAATGCATTTAATGGTGTGTTTTCATACACAAACACATACATACTGTACAGGGAATTACATATACACACAACCTATCAAAGTTATCACAGAATCACAGGGGTTGGAAGGGACCGCTGGATATCACCTAGTCCAACCCTCCTGCCAGAGCAGGGTCACCTAGAGCAGGTTGCACAGGATGGCATCCAGGTGGGTTTTGAATGTCTCCAGAGTCGGAGGCTCCACCACCTCTCTGGGCAGCCTGTTCCAGTGCTCTGCCACCCTCAAAGTAAAGAAGTTCCTCTTCATATTCTGATGCAACTTCCTGTGTTCAAGTTTGTGCCCATTACCTCTTGTCCTGTCACCAGGCACCACTTTCCAGCAGGTCAGTCCCTAACCTGTACTGATGCATGGGGTTATTCTTCCCCAGGTGCAGTACCTTACACTTGCCCTTGTTGAACTTCGTGAGGTTTCTCCCTGCCCAACTCTCTAGCCTGTCCAGGTCACGCTGAATGGCAGCACAGCCTTCCAGTGTGTCAGCCACCCCTCCCAGTTTTGTGGCATCAGCAAACTTGCTGATGGTACCCTCTACCCCTTCATCCAGGTCATTGATGAATATATTGAACAGGACTGGACCCAGTACTGACCCCTGGGGAACCCCACTTGTCACAGACCTCCAACTAGACTCTGTGCCACTAACCACAACCATCTGAGCTCTCTCTGCCAGCCAGTTTTCAATCCACCTCACTGTCCATTCATCCAACCCACACTTCCTAAGCTTGCCTATGAGGATGCTGTGGGAGACAGTGTCAAAAGCTTTGCTGAAGTCAAGGTAGACAATATCCACTGCCCTCCCCTCATCTATCCATCCAGTCATGCCATCATAGAAGGCTATCAGATTAGTGAGACATGACTTCCCCTTGGTGAATCCATTACCCCCATGAGTTCTCTATCTCCTGTTTAAATGTTCTGATTCAGTCTTCAGTTCATAGTTGCCTTTTCATTCCTCCTGAAAGCAGAATGAATCTTTGCTTAAACATATCTGAAAATCAAGCTATTCACTATAAATAAAATGACATTAACACTCATATTGTCCTTATTTACTTCTCAGCCAGCCTGCTTTTCTTTACCTGGTCATAGTCTAATTTGTGGTTGTTCAAAACTTGTTTCAAGCAACCTCTGTGCTATGTGCATGAAGAAGTGTTGAAAAGCATGACTGGCAAAGGGATAAAAGTTAAATCTCACTACAAATAGCAACAGGGGAAGAAACTCTTCTGATGACAATGTTATATGAGATCATGAAATTGAAGGGGATGCTTTTATTACTTTCCAAAGGGGGCACTAATATCCTTTAGAAAGCTTTAATTGTAGTTCTATTAGTAGTGATAATTCTTTTGGTCGCTCTGCTTATGCCATTCCTAGTAATTTGCATTGTTTGGAAGAAAAATCTCTTTAGCAGTCAAAAAATTGATAATGTTAAATTACTTCTCTTGAAGTGTTTTATCAAAATTAGATCTTTATAAAGTAGGAATTCAAATTTAATGTCTGCATTTGACCTCAAACTGCTTAGTGATAAACGTCCAGAAAATGTAAAGATTGTTTCAAGTCATGGGATATATTCCCCATCTTGAATAGAAGCATCCCATAAAAAGGGTAAGAACCAATCTGTGTTGACAAAGAGGTTTCCCCATGAGATGGCCCTTGGCTGTACAACAAAAACTCCTGATTACTGATTTCCATTCCAGGTGGAAGGTGTTATTTCTTTGCTCAACTTCCAATAACACACATTACAGAGAAAGTACAAAATACTTACACTGACTGAGGAATTGCATCACTTTCCACTTGGAGAACAAAGAATAGGAGAAGGGGAAAGGAGATTTTCTCCGACAAATGATAACAATTATCATGTAGGTTGCTTAGAAAAATGGCATAAAAATCTGGATAGCTTGAAAAGAGGTAACTGTTTATCTAAACATCAGATGCACAAAACATATAAATTACTGAACATATCCCTGACAATCCTTTCCATTTTCTCCTCTGAAATACTTAAAATTACAGGTAAACACTTTTTGGTGATGGATCAGACATGAAGTGGAATGTAATTTGGGGAAAATAGTACGATTTCTTCCAGTGGGATTGGGATTTCTTACATCTCTTCTTTTTTGAAACAGCAATGGATTTCAGATGACCAACAGGGGTAGCCTTGAGACACCCAAAGGCCTTGAGCAGTCAGGAAAACCTCAGCCTAATCAACAGAATTACATTACTAATCTGGCTTTTGCAAAGGCGAGCTGACAAAGTTAACAGAACTGCTATATATATATATATAAAGAGCAGCACACACTTATTTCAGTGTTTTAAGTACAGGAGATACTTTATGATAATAGCTAAAGAGAATGCTGCATACCTGGGATATGTCAAAATGACAGAAAATGTGCTGAAAACTGAAAGGTAGAAGATCTCTGTCTGATTAATAGCAGAGCTGAAGTACTAGTAAATCACATGTAAGCATCCTGGCCTTCCTTCAGCTGTAGCTGTGGCTAGAGAAGCTGCCATCAGCACGGGTGGGCAGCATGTTGCTTTGGAGAAAAAACCTGTCCCTTCAAAAACCTCCCCTTGACTCCACCACCCACTGCTTCAGCTGTCCCAGTACCAGAAAGGATGGCAGAACCACAGAACTGACATCCAAGGAGAAGCAAGCTAATCAGCTCTCTTCAGAGGCACCTCACTTCCCTGCAGATCCTGTTCTTTCCCATGGCAGCTTTGTTATAAGCAGCGCTGTCCTCCCAAACAACCACGCCATACTTATTTCTACTGACATTTTTCTTCTTCATAGGAGCCAGACAAATCCTTTCACTAGCATGTCTGCTGTAAACTATCCTGACCCTGAACCCTTTCTTTACGAGTTCTGCCTGCATATAATGAACTTTCAAGTGTATACGTGTATATATATATATTTACAGTGGATTGCTGGTGACGTGTTTAATTCATTCCTAGCTCATGCTTCCTAGCTTTTTGGTACTAAGGTTTCTTATGCAGATATCACACCTGAAAAATGCTGGCTTTAACAAGCCAGCTCCATTCTGTCTATCGTCTGTTTTGTATCCTCTAGCACTGACTCAGCCTTTGGATGCGCACTATTGCTTTTTCTACTGGGAAACACCGTAGTACGTCACCACTGATTAGAGCTTCCTAATAGGAAAGTAGCATTTAGAGGTTTCAAAACAAAATCTTTTGAAATCCAAGTTCCACCTTAGAGCTACATGGCATCCATACATCCATATAGCCAATGTAAGAAAATGAGCCTGAAACTGAGTCTAAAGGATTTTTTCCCTAGTACTGGTCATAGGGAAGGAATAAGAGTTCATAATGAAAAGCAGTAGGTCCCAACAAAGCTTATCTTGTAGCTCTGAGGCCAGAGTTATTACAGGGGAGATTCCAGTGAGCTGGAGTCAGAGAGCTGTCATCTGAAGTCCCTGAACAAAAGGCAGAGAAAACTTTTCATTTCCCTTTGGCTGAAAGGGCATACAGGTTCTAAATTTAATTTGTGATGCAGTTTGTTGGGACAAATGAAGAAGTTCTGGGAACCCAAGGCTGAGCTGTGGGTGCTGGGAATACATTTTTCAAAATCAGAAAGCAGCGCATTCCTTTCCCCAGGATAAACTGTGAGATCACCATGATGTGCCCATTCGTTCTCCGATGACTTAATCTCTTGGGGAAAATCCAGTTAATAGCATCTGGTTTACATTTACCTAAACTGCGTGTAGACCTGACCGCTGGAGTGAATAGTGGCTCTCACACTCTGATGGGTGTGGACAGATTTTCCTAATGTGGAAATCAGAGCACACAGTGCATACCCACATCTTATGCTATTTTGGAGGTTGGGTGCATAACTGGGCCTAGAAATTGCAAAACGTTCCAAATTCCGATAGCCCTAATGGGGCTTCTGTTAAAGCTGAGGAGCTAGCTGAAGAACTTTGTAGTTTTATGAGATGCCCAGATGTGTGGACTGAATCTGCCTGGTCAGGCACTCACTTCTTGCAGGCAGCTAGAAGTCTTGTTGCCATGATGGCTCTGCTGGTGAGCCCTCTGCTTCAGAGGGGTTTCGGCTATACTTGCAGCTAAGTACCTATTCTGTAGTGGAAATTAGTGATGGATATGACCCTATTGTTTCACAGACTTTGGGATTTCCACTTTCTCTCATCAAACATTTTTTTTTTAGATTTATTTTACAGAAATTAACCAAAAATGCCCTATCTCTCTCCCTCGCCTATGTCCTCCACTCCCAAACAGTTCAGTAGTGGTTCACATTCAAGTCATAAGGAAGCTAGGTTCAGCTCATTCTCTTCTGTTCTCCCAAGAGCACCTTTCCCTCCTAGAGTCTTAATGATTTTGAGATGGAAATCTCTTCTGTCAGAACTGTTCTGCTCAGGGTAAATAATTAAATATCCACTGGAGAATAGAAGTGAATCTGTGTCTCCCTTAGCCCAAGCCCTTTGCTTTACTCAGCACTTGCTCCTTCTCTCTCCAAACAGAAGTTCCATCCTGAAGCTGAAAAGTCTTTCTCAACAAAAGCTTCTTTGAAACTGGTATATATTAACAAAAAAGTTCGGGGTTTGAGGATTTTGTACTTTTTTCATTAAAAAAAAAGAAAATTCTATTTGGAAAAGATCTTAACCAGCTCTGCGTATAGACTCCCTGACCTTTGACCCTTTGCTGCACCAGTTTTCCAAAACCCAAGCTGCTAATTTCTAGAAGGTGGTATTTATGTACCCCAGCAGAAGGGGGTGATCTTTCTGAATGCCCTTCCTCACCATTCCACTCAGCATGGGGCTGGAAGCACCCTGTCTCTTTCTTTATTATTCCACAGAGCCAGGAATGACTTTACTCCCAGAGCTGTTTGAGATGGAAAAACAGGAAAAAAAATTCCTTATCCTGGATAGAAAGTCTGACAGAAGATATTGTCCTGAAGGTTTTGCTGGGATGTATAAGGGTATTCTGGATCCACCTCAGTCAAACGGGGATATGGTGTTAACCAACCCTAGATCCTCAGCTGCTATACACTGGCATCACTCCATTAATTTTAATATCACTCTATCAGTTTACACTAGCTAATCATCCCTACCAAATGTTTAACAAATGCCTAGAAGCATTGCTCACTCTCCCCCACACACAAGTACATCACTGTCTTGATTTTCTAACAAAATCTCAGTTTTTCCTCCTGTTGGTCTCTGCATTTACTTCTTTCCCTTGCTAGTTTACACAGTGATGTTTTATTCTTGAAATTCATCATTCATGCTTGTTCATGTCTTTTATTTTTATTTCTGTCTGAATTACTGTTTGTTTCTCTCCACTGCTTTTCTAACATTAATTTTAATGGTTTTTTTTCAGTGTTTCTTTCTTGTAGTCTATTACTGGTTTGTTTCAATGTCATCCTCATGCTTATAAGCTTCCTTTTCTGGCTGTTTCTTTCCTATCGAAAGTATGACAGCTAAGTGAAGCGTATTTTGCTTTCACAATGTAGATACTGACCAACAAGACCGGGATATTGCAATAAGCCTGATTAGCTTTCCACAAAAAGCCTTCCACAAAGAGGATAAAATCCACTCATCAGCTTAGTAACTGTGCACTTATTTTATATGTCACTTTTCCTCTTCATCATATATCTGTACGCCCCTGTGAACTTGTTCCTCCAAGTATATCTAGCAATTAAACTGAATGCCAGGATTTGACAAGAGAATATGTAGGAAAACCCTATCCTTATTCCTCACTTCTCAAGAAACTGGGAAGAAATACAATGAAAAGATTGATAGAGTAATGGTCCAGCAAAGAATTGTATCGTATCCCCTGGCTTCCTTGAAATGAATGGAAGTTTTGCTACCAGGATGAATAGCATGAGAACTATAACCTTCTCTTCTTCCCCTTACCCACACGTGACACTCTCATACTCTCACTTAATGCTTTGCTATCTGAGCTCCTAATAGACTTGAAAACATGTATATTCACCAAATCCCTACGGTATAGGGAAAGTGCCATTATCCACATTTGAGCCACAATAGTTTTCTTTACGTTGGAGTTGGCTAAACGCAGTCTAGTTCCTGAGGTACTGACTCGCTCGCTACGGGAAATGCAGAAAACATAACTAGAGAGAGTCAGTTGTCATTGGGTTAGGTTGTTGCCTGGTTATTTCCACCGACAATATAGACAAACTATGCTGCTGACAGGTATCTCAACTGGATAAAGCTAGGAGGGGCAAATTCAAATCCCCTTTACCCACTGCAGCTACCAGAGAAAGTCTGTGGCTGAGATATTCCACAGGCATCTGCTGAATTCAGATGCAGGACTACTCTTGTTCCCCTTGTGTGTCTTTTCCCCTCTTTTTTTCTAGAAATTTCACTGCTAATCAGCACTATTAGTATAGGGTACCAATGTGATTCAGAAATAACTCTACCTGTAAATTCAAGTAAGCAATTCCAAGTAAATGCTTTTACCTTTCAAAATGTTTTCTTTAATGGGAATAGCTTTTGGTAAGAATGCTTTTATGGTAATCCCATTTCATTACATGTAGAGAAAGAAGACAGAGAGACAGAGAAAATCCCATGACGAATACTTTATAAAGGAGTCCGTGGTTCATGATATATCAATGATACTTGAACTGTGACACTTGAGCTAGAGACCACCAACCACAGCTCTGGGACTGGTAGACAAGTATGCACATTTGATCTCTCATATTTGTATTGCTTGTAATCTTTCTTATCTTTCTTGCATTATCTGTAGATAAGGCACAGTTATGGTTCATATTGTCATTGCACAGGAATACGATGTTGCTTTCTCTTCCACCAAAAACATTGACATGAATGCAAAAAATACATATCCTCTGCTAGAATTCTTCTCTAACTCATACGCAAATTATTTAACAGTTTGGATGCTCTGTAAAGCTGAGTACGACTCATCTATATAGCAAAGAGGAGGACTAAAGACAGAGTAAAACACAGGACTTACGCCTATTGTTCCAAAACTTTCAGGCTTTCTTCTAATTTTTTTCTTGCAAAGGTGTCTCCATAACCATTTGATCAGATACCACAGAGACTTTGGGCTTGGTATGACATTAAAAGGAGTGGGTAGAGTTCCTCCTTCTTCAAAGTAACTCATCCAGAGTTTTGTTCGAGCAAACTTCCACTCAATGTCTGCATGATCCTGCACACAAGAAACACAACGCCAGCACAGGTGTTGCTGTAATTAAGGAGGTGAAACAAACCCCTACAAAAATCTGAAAACATAAAACTAGAACAACCCTAAAATACTAATGAATTTTCTTGTTAAAATACTGGCATCTTCTTTTGATGGAAGGTCTTTAACACAATGCAAAGCTACGCTGCTTTACTTCAGTGAAGAGATGTTAGATATGTAAAGTACATATCCACTTTCAACCTTTCTTTCCTTGCTACAGGCTTTTAAATAATTAAGTCTCTCAAACAACAAAGGATAATCACAAGCAGGAAAATGCTACATTCGTGGAAGAGATGTTTTGTTATAATAGCAGCTCATCATCATTACACATAGATCACTCCAATTACTGTGCTGTGTAGCAGCTTCAACAAGTCTGTAAGTCTCATGCGCTCTCTTAGTGATTGCCAGCCCCAGAAATTCACAAATAGGTTATCCAACAAATCACGAGGCTACTTAAAACTGTTCAGTCGACTATCTTTTTTTCCTCCTACTTTAGAATTACATATTTGGAATAGGTTGTTGGTTTTTTTAATTAATTTTTATTTGAAATTTTATTTATTTTGGATTCTATATAATATTGTATAATTTTGAAAAGTTTGAAAAAAAAAACCCCAAAACTAAAGTCCATGGAAAGATTGCTAAATCCTAGCAGCTGAACAAGAAGTTTAAATCACTAATATTAGATTTGGACAACAAACATAGTAGCCAAGAACTTAAACTACAGGTCTAGCCCTAGCCTTTAATATTTAGCGAGATATGCAGTAATCAAAACAGTAATGTAGAAGCTGTAGGCAAAGTATTCTACCTGCATCTTAGTTTTGATGAATGCTAGTATGTTGTGATATTGTGTACCAGACTTTGCCAACTAGTATTATGTAAACACATGTAGTCAGTATTTCTTTCATGGAAAATCTCGTAATTTCCAGATTAGAAAAAAGGCCATTTTAAAATGTTAAAACTGTTAATCTTTATTTTATTTGTGTGCTTTCTGCATGATCATATTTGAATTATCCTTTGATGAATCAGTGTTTATTTTCATTAGTCTCCTTAATAGACAGCTGAGAAATAAAAATAAGCCAATGGCTCTGATAATGATAGACAGTTTTCGTGAAAGGAGAAAACAGGACACTGCTGAATGAGAAGTCATGAGCTTTTGTTTGAATTGCTAATGGGTCCAAAATTGTCCATGAAACATAGGCATCTAATGTCTATTAACCGTATATTCATGCTATATAAAAAATAAAAAATTAACAGCCTTTTAAAGGTTAATAAATATAATGTATTAAAAATAAAGCAGAGACAGAGCAATCTTTGGCAGAGTCTCTTTCTCAGGAAAGGTCCTGCACAGTGCAGCTTGGGCAGGGCTGTAGCCCATGTCACTTGCCAGCAGCTTCAGGACACCATTCTCAACCCATGAGCTGGTTTCTGCAGCAGGGCCACCTCTCCCCCATTCAGAGTTGTGGGGAAATTCCCCTCTTCCCAATCCAGCTGGGGTCTGGTTTCTGCGTCCTTCCAGAATAGTGCAAAAGAATTACAACAAATCAGAGAATTTGTCCCAATACTCTGTCTGTGAAAAAAGATTTACTGCCAGAAAAATGGGATGTAGGAACAGAGAGAAAGGTATATATTATAAACGATCTTAGGATAAGGAACAACTTACAGCAATAAGTTGGTAAGAATTATTCATCATGGCTATTAGCATGTTGAGTAGAACAACCAGAGAGATTACATTATAGGTACCAAACATGGTGGCCCCAACAAATTCAGTAAATTCATGCCTTGCTTTCACATTGGTCACATAGAGATTGATGAGTCCAAATATAGACCAGAATAATGACTGCAGCGTTTCAAATAATCTGAAAAACAAAACCCAAAAGCTGTATAATAACAATACATGTACTTTTCAGATTGTTCAGTTTTTCCCCAAACACACAGAAGTCCTTGACTTGATTGAGATGAATGATACTTATCACAATATAGGCAACATACATGGAATATCTTTCTAGGGAAACAATGGCTTAATGTTTCAAATCTGAGCCTTTAGATATACAATACTGAGTCTATAAATAAGTCTGCAAGTAAAAGGCTGACTTTATTCAAACTTCTGAGGGATAAATACAGTTTTAGAGATCTTATTTTGGACACCTGCCTTGAAGTATTTTGACTCTTTGCCTTGACTGTAGAGGGTAGAACAAGGATCCCAAAGTAACTCAATGACTGTGTTTCACCAAGATGTTAAAACAAGTATGGTATCCTTATACCTACTTGGTGTTGTCAGTTTACGCAATTTCTACTCTGTGTTGAGAGCCATTGAGATAAAAGGAGTTGTATAATTAGAAGGGCATTATTATCATTAGCATGGGTTTTGTTTTGCAAAGAATTGAGACATTAAAAAGACAAAAATACCTCTCTCAAATGAAACTTGTGCTTTTATAACTAAATGATATGATATACCATTAGAGAAGTTTAGGACAACAGCTAGGAAGCTAGATAATAATAACCAACTTAAAAAAAAAAAAATCCTCTGCAACTAGATACCTTGACGTAATTTCACTTTTGTACAATGTTCAGCTACACTATGTCATAAGCATGGGCCCTGGTTAGCCCAGTCGCTTCTGAAAAGTTTGGAGCAAAATTTTCTGCTCATCTGGTTCCTTATCCGAGATGAATTGGAGTGAGTTTTCCCCATGGCCTCTCTCCTTCTCCTTCACCCTGACACCAGAAGCAGGTTACCCGGACAGGACGTGTGGGTCACCAGCGCCATCCCCACTGCATCTGAAGCAGGGAGGCTGCTGAACTGCCGGGACTTGTACCACCTTGGGCAGTCCTGCATGCTGGGACGTGCTGTCCAGAACTGGGCAAAACTTAATCCTTCAGTCCCTTTCCCGTCATGCAGTACCATCCGTGAAACGTAACTTTGTCATGCAACCCACTACAGTGCTGTCCGACAGAGACACCTGAGAGGGCAGTATGCTTTTACTTATAGAAATTCTAGGTCCTGTCTCTCTGCTCCTGGAATACAGTGTACATGAGTGGTGAAGTACTGCTCTGGAGTCTCTTGTATGGTTTACACTTGTCTGAGCACGAACTGAACAACCACTATTCTCCCCTGCACACAGTTGCAGAAAAGGCTCATAAGGCATCGTGGTTTGTCTTGACACCATCTTCTGGCACCAGTACCAGTAGTCCCCACTATTTCACAGATGAATAATATTGCTTCTCTCAATGTTCAGCTCTGAAAGATTTCCCTGTGCTTTTCTGTTCAGATCACATGAAGTTTAGACCTGCATGAGCTGTTATTAATATGCAGGAGAAATATGCTGTGCCTGAGCACAGTTGCTTGATTACAATGATATAAAAGGCGCTATTTTTATAAAATTATTAACTTTGAGAAGGAAGCCATTGGTAATAAATATATTTAAAAACAGCCTAGATATTATTCATAGAAAGTAATAGGGAAAAATATTTATAACAGGAGTTTGATTCAGATTGGAAGTTGAAAGATGAGATAGAGAATTGGTATTCATTTGGTAGTGTTTTGGTACTATAGATTAACTACAGAAGAGATTAAAGTCAAATTGATTTTTAAGTGAAAGAAAAATAAACTTTAAAACAGAAATTAGAATGCAGTATTTGATTGTGTGGAGTAGACTGAGGGTCAGTAGAAGCCTGGACTGAGTGTTTTGTCCTGCCTTAGTTTATCACATTTACAAGGAATCTTCGTGTTTTAGAACACCAAACTTATTTAATGTCCACAAGACGTCCACTTGTGACAGAAGAAATGCAGAGTGACAGCTGCCTGGATAAACAAGCTCTGATCTGGTGACCTTTTTTAGCTTAATTCTAAATATGTACTTTCTAATCTCATATTATCTCCCCTTCCTCTTTATTTTATCTTTTTATCTTTTGAGATATCTTGAATAGTACAGACTTCACTGTGGTATGGGATGAATATTATTACAGAGTGATGTAATGTTAATATTTATGGCTTTTATTAGGGTAACTTTAGATGTGTCTGTCAGGATACCACTGTAATACCAATAGAAAACAGACAACCTCTTTCCTGTAAACAACATCTAAATAATTAAAATATTGGGGGAAGAGGGGGAGGATAGAAATAGATCAGCCACTTACGTTGAAAATGCATTATTCTGCTTTTCACATCGTATTCCTTTGCAGTTGCCAGGTTCATTTGTCTCATAGTAGAAGTACAGCTGGTTCAATCCATTTGCAAAAGCTAGCAGCACAAGGCAGTATATGAAAAGAAACTTCAAAATGTCCAGCAACATTCTTCCTAGCGATATCTGCAGAGGTCCCAGGTGAGAATTTGCAGTGAATAATGAGATCAAGCGTAGGGAGCTAAAGATGTTTGCAATTGCAAACAGGGCCTCAGCCACCAGGGTTGGATGCCACATGTCCCAGCTCTCCCGTGGAACTAACCCACTATACTGAAAACAAGCAGAAGGGAAGAAATTACTCCTCATTTAGTGCATAAACAAGTATGTCGTTCTTTATAAGCTGTTCAATTAATTTTCAGATAGCACAATAAAATTAAAAATCTTTTGGAAAGCAATATGTCTTCAGGAGAGTTTTTTGTTTTACCAAAACAAAAAATGGGCAGTACCCATGTACTTGTCCCTCATTTTTATCTGCAGAATGCTTTCTAGTTTTTTGCCTGTGTTTTGTTTTTGGTTACATCTTTCACAGCAGCAAAAGCAAGTCTAACAATCCTGACTCAGAGTAAAAGGAATAGTTTTTGAACACCTGGGTTTTAGAATTACAGAAACTTTCAGTTGTAAAATCAGGTAAATTAGTTCTTTGGAGAACAGTGCAGATATGACAATGATGGATAGAAACCCACAAGAACTTTGGCAAGTTGGAAGAAAATATTTAATCAACGAATAAGTATATCACTTAATCACTAACACTGGACCAATGATGAAAAAACTGTTTATTAATGAACCATGGCAAACTGCTTCTGTGTCTCATTATCAAAAAATTTGATCCCTGGAACTCTGACTCTCTACCAAAAATTTTCCTGAAGATGAAAGATGATACTTTGAACTGAGGCTTAGCTACTGTGGCAGACTCATTATTATTTATTTGGTCTCATTAATCTGTTTTACAGAACATATCAGAGGACAGAATCTATGTTATGAAGCACCATGGGATAATATAACATGAAGCAGATTGCAAAGATGGACTATGGTGTAGTATGTATTTACCTACTCTAGAAAGACCCATCCTTCAGAGCTGCTGAGCATGCCCTCAGTAGCAACGAAAGGGAGTCTTCCGTGTCACTGGGGTCGGATGAAAAAACATAGCCAGGCATCAAAACATTTCCACACCACACTCACCCTCCAAAGAAGGTGACAGCTCTCAAGGTGGTTTGAGACCACCTGAACATACATAAGTCTATGAGACCCGACGAGATGCATCCCAGAGTCCTGATAGAATTGACTGATGTAGTTGCCCGGCCACTCTCCCTGATATTTGAAAAGTCATGGCAGTCAGGTGAAGTCCTCAGTATCCAGAAAAAGGGAAACATTGCACCTATTTTAAAAAGGGTAGAAAGGGGGACTCTGGGAACTACCAACCTGTCAGCTTCACCTCTGTGCCTGGCAAGATCATGGAACAGATCCTCCTAGAAGCTATGCTAAGGCATATAGAGGACAAGGAGGTGATTCAAGACAGCCAGCATGGCTTCACCAAGGGCAAGTCTTGCCTGACCAACCTACTGGCCTTCTATGATGGTCACAACAACCCCAGGCAATGCTACAGGCTTGGGAAGGAGTGGCTGGAAAACTGCCTGGTGGAAAAGGATCTGGGGGTCCTGGTGGACAGCCAGCTGAACATGAGCCAGCAGTGTGCCCAGGTAGCCAAGAAGGCCAATGGCATTTTGGCCTGTATCAAGAATAGTGTGGCCAGCAGGAGTAGGGAAGTGATCGTGCCCCTGTACTCAGCACTGGTGAGGCCATAGCTTGAGTATTGTGTTCAGTTTTGGGTGCCACAGTATAGGCGGGACATTGAGGTGCTGGAGCGTGTCCAGAGAAGGGCAACAAAGTTGGTGAGGGGTCTGGAGAACATGTCTTATGAGGAGCGGCTGAAGGAATTGTTTAGTCTGGGGAAGAGAAGGTTGAGGGGAGACCTTATTGCTCTCTACAACTACCTGAAAGGAGGTTGTAGTGAGATGGGAGCTGGTCTCTTCTCCCAAGNTCCTGGTAGAGTAGGGTCAATGGTTGGACTAGATGATCTCAAAGGTCTTTTCCAACTTAAATGATTCTATGATTCTGTGATGGAGTGGAGAAGGGAAGAGCAATGGATGTCATCTATCTGGACTTGTGTAAGGCCTTCGACATGGTCCCCCACAACATCCGCCTTTCTAAATTGGAGAGGTATGGATTGATGGGTGGACTGTTCAGTGGATAAGGAATTGGTTGGGTGGTTGAATCCAGAGAGTAGCGGTCATTGGCTCAATGTCCAGATGGAGATCAGTGATGAGTGGTGTACCGCAGGGGTTCATATTAGGACCAGTACTGTTTAATGTGTTCGTCAATGGCATAGACAGCAGGATGAAGTGCACCCTCAACAGTTTGCAGATGGCACCAAGTTGAGTGAAGTCGACACACCTGAGGGACAGGATACCATCCAGAGGGACCCAGACAAGGCTGAGAAGCAGGCCCACGTGAACCTCATGAGGCCAAGTGCAAGGGTCCACGGTATCAATACAGGCTGGGGGCTGAAGGGATTGAGAGAAGCCCTGCCGAAAAGGACTTGGGGGTACTGGTGGATGAAAAGCTGGACATGAGTTAACAATGTGTGCTCACAGCCCAGAAAGTCAACAATATCCTGGGCTGCATCAAAAGAAGCATGGCCAGCATGTTGAGGAAAGTAATTCTGTGCCTGTACTCCGCTCTGGGGAGACCCCAACCTGGAGTCCTGCGTCGAGCTCTGGAGCCCTCAGCACAGGAAAGATATGGACCTGTTGGAGCGGGTCCAGAGGAGGGCCACAAAATTTATCTGAGGGATGGAACACCTCTTGTATGAGGACAGGCTGAGAGAGTTGGAGTTGTTCAGCCTGGAGAAGAGAAGGATCCAGGGAGACCTTATGGCAGCCTTTCAATGCTTAAAGGGGTCTTATAATAAAGATGAGGACAGACTTTTTAGTAGGGCCTGTTGTGATAGGACAAGGGGTAATGGTTTAAAACTAAAAGAGGGTAGATTTAGACTAGATATAAGGAAGAAATATTTTACAATGAGGGTGGTGAAACACTGAAACAGGTTGCCCAGGGAGGTGGTAGATGTGCCATGCCTGGAAACATTCCAGGTCAGGTTGGATGGGCCTTTGAGCAACCTGATCTAGTTGAAAATGTCCCTGCTCATTGCAGGGAAGGTTGGACTACATGACCTTTAAAGGTTACTTCCAACCCTAATCACTCTATGATTCTGTGATTCTATGATTCAAATTGCAGATGGGAACTGGGCATTGTTTTGGAAAGTGTTAGTTGGCACAGGACCCCACCATGCTGGACTTGCTCTAACCAACTGGTAGCACAGGTGACACAGTCCCAGTGTCTGACAGCAATCCCCAGCACACTTTTATTTACTCGTATACAAGCAGCCATAGCATCTGATAGTCTTGTGGTTTTGGGGATGATAACTGTAAAACTGGAGAACAGTCCATTGAAGAGTTAAGAATTACTCAGTATTACATTCCAACCACCAGTTAGATTTGCTCTCTACAGAGTAGGGAATTAAATCCAGACCTGCTGGAGTCACAGGTCAGTACTCTCTTCATTAGACTATCCTCTCCCCTAATGATCATGCTGTAAAATCAAGTCTTACTGCATTTGACATTGTAGCTCCAAGAGAGATGCTATTCTGTCTCATCCCGTATTGCCCTTCAGTCCAATTCTGATTGATTCAAGATCAGTGATGAAGTAACAGGCAGTAGAAAACATAACTGAGTTACCAGAGACACCATCTAAGAGATAAAAGGAAGAAGAAAATGAAGAAGAAAAAATTTTCACTGTTCATTGAGAAGAGAGAGGTGAGAACTCATCACCAAATTTTCTACAATGTCTTATTTTGAGTAATATTATACAGTATATTACTGTGAATTCTGATGGTACTTCAAAACCCTGGTATATGAAAACTTGCACCTATTAAATAACTAGGAACAGTTGTCAGTACAAGCAAAAATTAGATGCTGAATAGTGCAGTAGATACTCAGATTAGGGAAAAGTACACAAGGTGTGTTAGAGAAATAAGGTAAAATATATTCATGAAAAAAGTTAAAGAAGATATTTGAAACTAGGAAGAGATGGAATTTTTGGTAGAGAATCAAAAGCATCCAACTGCAGACATATTTTAGGTGAAAGTAAGTTCTGGCAGATTCCAAGGAAGTCAAACAAGGCAGGGAGGGGGGAATCTAAGGAAATCCCTTCTGAGAAAAACAAGTAACTACAGGAGATTGAATAAGGATAGCATATGATACAGCAAGAGAGCAAGGATCAAGTAAAACCAATTAGGCGTGGAGAGCCACATCTGTGCTCTCTGTCATCTCCTTTTACAGTCAGCAAAGAAAAATGGGCATTTCTAGAGTAGTAGGAAAGCAGATATCCCAAATAGGTCAGACAAGTTGCTCTTTAACTTTCTCTGTTTCTCCTCATTGGTTATTGGGGTAGGGGAGAGGCTATCTTACAGTTGTAGTCTGACAAGATGTATCCAATGCCACCTTTTCTAGAAGAGACGAGGTTAAGGAGAAAGGTGAGAGGAAAGGACTTAAATCTATGATGTTCTGGATTGAGACACAAAACTGGTGTGTTAAACCAGCCAGAAAAGATCAAATGACCTCTTATTTGTCAAAGGGCAATCAAAGGTACAACTGTGTTATTTCACCTTAACTGATTCTGCTTTTCTTGCACCCAAGTGCTTCCTGCACGTGTGGATACAATACTAAAGGTCTCACCATTGTAAGCAGAGAGTGAGGGCTGTTATTTAATTTTGAAGAGACATGATTTAAGAGACTGGAAATATTTGGCTGAAAAATAGTGAGAAAGGTGAAGGCCTGAGAAGTAAGTTTGGAAATGATCTGTAAAATATACTAGCTGAAAGAAGGCAGCAAATAATATAAAGAAAATCATGAGTATAAGAGGGCTCTGACAACAAAACCCTATTGATTCCACTAACTAGAGAATGCTGAAAAGAAATCTAGAAATATCAAAGAAGACCCAGGAGAACAAAGAAGCAAACATGTGAAAAGGAAAAGAAAGCAGAGGAGTGAAAAAACTAAGCATATTAAAACCAGAAACAGTGAAAATATGAAAAAAAAAAAAAAAAGAAAAGCTGTATTTTAGGACCAAACAACCCAAAACATGAAGAATTGAAGTATTTGTTCTCTCAGTCATGCTTGTTGATGTTCTTCTGTTCTATATAGAATAAATAAATGGTTATTGTTCTATGGAATGGAAAATGGTAAGAGTAAATACAGCAATGCTGAGCTTGCTGTAAAACATGTTGATACTTCGCAATATTTCCTTTATTATTTTGTGACCCCGCTGAATTTCTGTCCCCACTTCAAATGCAAACACAACCTTTTGACATGTATCAAAGCCAATCACCATTTAACCTGATTAAATAATACCTATCATTGGTGCACTGGCTGAAGGAAATGTACACAGCACACCAACGGAAAATTAAGAAGAGCAGAAAACAAATTGAGTAGCATATAAACAGTAGAATTTCAAGGCAAATACATGATAACTGTGTGATGTCACCCAGGGAATACAAGACAATAATTCTTGATCCTTACTCAAAGGAATTCAGATGCAAATCTAATATAAGAACCATTTGTGAGAAAAAAGCTGACTGATCACCGTTGTCCCACGAGGACAAAAATCAAGAACTGTAGATCTCATGAAATCACCAGGAGAGATTAAGGAGACATATAGATCAGGCTACCTGAATGTTTAATAGGCTGTCAGATCACTGTCAAATGTGACCCTCTTGTTTCTGATAATAAAAAGAAAGCTTAAAAAAAACATCCACTTCAGGAAAAGAACTTTCAGTCCTTTTCTGAAAGGTCATATGTGAATGTGAAATCTTCCTATTTTAAAATGTATATCTCAATTTTTGCATTCATTATGCTGAATTTCAGAGCAGCAGCAGGAAGGGTGGGGGGAGTGGCCTAGCAAAGAGCTTTAAAACAGTAATTACATTGAGGAATTGAGTCTATAATTATTCAGGGGGAAGAGGGGTTAATACTCCTATGTAAATGAACATTTGGTCTGTGAATCTGGTGAAACATCAATCAAAACCATTTTACAGTGCAAACATATAAGAAGACGTTAGCTTCTGCAGAACTGGTGGCAGAAGAGAAATATCATCTTATTTATTACTAAACAGAGCAGATCTGACACAGTGATCATTAAGCCAGTAAATACAGAGACAAATAATGTATTTTTAGTTACTTTTCAGAGTTCTTGCCTTGAATAGGAACCTGTTTCCCTACTAGCTTTTCATGTCAGTGGCTGAGACACATAAACAATAAGGTGAACTTGCATGCAATCTCTAGCAGAGCTGGAAATAAGCAGCGCTAGGTCCATTGCTCACATTTAACAATTATTTAAGATAAAGCAAGCAGGATCTGTACATAACTTGGCATTGAACATAACTTTACGCATCAGTAGAAAATAAATTATCTTCCAAAAACATAAAAAGAACCATTTTTCTTAGAGCACAATGACTTCTATTTATATTTATAACCCTCCATCAAAACACATTGCTTAAAATCAGTCATTTATAAAACACGTGACAATGCACTATTTATAATCACGTTATTTATCGGGGAGAGAGCATTTTCAGTGGATATACTGGATAGTTTAAAAAGACCTCACGTTGATATATGACCAGAGACAAAAAGCATAGTTCTTTGAAAAATATGATAAGTACTCATTTTATTTGAATACTGGCAATGAAACATAACTTTGAGTTATCTTAGCAGTTCTCTCATCCTGAAATTGCACTCTTTGGTGTATTTTACACTATCCCATCGGCTGCTATAAATATCCATCTGCTTAAGTACTCTGTCAGTCAGAGAGCCCTGAGTGGGCAATAAACACTACGTTTTTCTCCGGGAACATCTATCACACAGGAGAGTAGTATGAGGGCACTCTCATATTTTTATTCAAGGGAGTTGGTTAAAATGGTTTTTTAGGTGGCTTGAACTGATTCATAGAAGGTAGAATACATCTAAGAAAACTGGGCTATAGATTTGATTCAATAAATATAGAAAAGCTGTATTTTAGAAAAACCTACCTTGCAAGGTTTAGGAAATGAAAATAAAAGCTTTACACCAAAACGTACTGGTTACATTTGGCATCCTTTCAATCTCATCTGGCACAGAGGTGGGGAACTCTGTTGTAGGTATTTGAAGGAAGTGTGGCTGGGTATTAAGTTCCACTTGTGTTACTCTCTTCATTACATCACCATGTGTTTCAATTGCCTACCTCAACCAAGGCTCTTTTCAGGAACAAAAAGTATTTGGGTGCAACATTGCACATGCAGTTAAAAAACAATAGCCACAGAACCAAAGATAGTGCTTTAGGCACTGCGTTGATTATGATTGGCATGCAAGCACTAATTTGGAGAATAATGGATGCACATCATCCCAGATACTGTCACCTTGGAGTCTGATTACCATAAGCAGAAGACGATGAAAGGATTAAGATGTCTTCTAATTAATATTACTCTAAAGTGAATAATTGGTCATCTCTAATGCTTTGCAAACACACATTTTCAATGAACTGCTCACTTTGTTACACGGACAGTGAAATGACTGTTTATTTTCCAGTCACTTTATGATACGGCATCCTTGTGTGTAAAAAGGCAAGTCATCAGCTTTAAGTGACAGCTCTCCTCACACTTCCAAGCATCTTGCTCTCTTAGGCAACAGCTCGAAATTTCTTTGAGTGAGAAGGTTTCCAAAGGTTTGCAGCCAGAGAGCCAGCATGCCAGAAACCTTTCGTCACAGGAGGCAGCTGGTGCATCAAGACATCACAGGTCTTTGCTCATCCCTGCCCCTGCTGACCTGCAGACCCTTGTGAATAGACGCGAGATGATATAAATTAGAGGTTCCTATGTTCCTCTATACTTATGGCAGGGCTGCAGCAGGAAGAGCTGCTGTTTGAGGATAGGGAGCTGTAACAGGCTACTTGACGGCTGTCTCCTCTTCTTTTCCCAGCCAAAAGGATCTTGGCAGAGGACAGTCTCTCCTTCCATGCATACAGGGTAGCTGGTGGCAGGGAACTTGAAACAGATGAAATATAATGCTGAACACAGTGGCCAGTAAAAATGGGCTTGATATCTTTACTTGGATGTGATAAGAGCTCCATGACAGATGCTAAGAAATGCTTTCATTTTGGTTCAGATGTGGTTTCCTTGCATTTGAGACCATTTTTTGGTGAAAATATTTCATTTTATGAGGAAATTCTGTCATATTATGGATTCATGTTGAATACATACAAAATGCAACATGTTCCATGGCTTTGGAAAGAAGGGCTGGAAGATACTTCAAAGAGTGGGAATATAAAACTATTCATAAGAAGTCCATTAAAAGGATGAGAAAATGAACACACCCAGCCTCAAGTGACCATTTTATATACTTCAGCTTTACTTTTTCATGTTGCTCTTATCATAAATTTTCAAAACAGAATTAAAATCTTGCTCTTTAGCTTTTTTTTTCCCTAATTTTGAGTAAATATTTTTCTTGTAGTCCTGTCCAGAAATTTTGCATGGTGCGTAGAATTGTATTAAGGGCAATAATGTCTTACTGAAAAATAGGCAAAGACTAACACAGAACATAATTTGTGCAAACATTAAATATTACCAGTAATTTTCCTTTTCCAAGAAAATGACGGTATGACTCTTCAGGATCAAGTAACAAAAGACTGCTCAGGCGAAGCAGAAAAAAGTATAAATCACAATGTTTTGTTCACTCATCCTGGTTTAGCTTCTTGTCATAGCTGCAGAAGATTCAATAAGCAAATCACACATCTCTTGCATTGCTAAGCCTGGGAACCTCCAAATACAGAAGAAGGTTTGAAAAAGCCTTAAATATTCTGCTGAATTTTTAAAAAAGTTTACCTTTGAAAAGGCAACAATTTTCAAAGAGATTGTTGCTAAGTACAAGGAGTTCATTACAAAATCCATGAGGTTCCACCAATCGTGAATGTAGTCCTGTAGTCCACCATCCCACATCTGTTTAATTTCACCCCAGATAAAACCTGTAAACAGAACATAATTGATTAAGCATGAATATTAAATAAAAAAGGCTGTGACTATTCTAGACACTTATCTCACAACAGATCGATTCTCCTTACACTAATTATAAAGGGAAGGTGGATAAGTGCTCTAAATTACACATCTAGTTAGGTGAAATTTAATCTTTCCATTAATGTTTCCGGAATTAATTTGTCAGGCAAAACCAAAAAAAAAAAAAATATCTGCTTGTATAAGGGCAATTTCTGTGGCTTTCTTCAATCTCTTTTCCCATTGTATCCTAATAAGTATTAAAAGAGTCTTAAAACCAGTCACCACTGCCAACTCTGTCCTTGGTATCTGCTGCAATAGAACTCAAACTGGAAAATTTATGACTGCAGGACTCAATCCAACACATTAATTTATTTCAGTTGGAACTCACACAGTAAGGAATAGAATTTCTATTGTTGTTCTCAATGCTGAACTGAAGTCTCCCTTTTCCATAGGAAAGAGTAGTGCCTCCAGCAGAACATTTGATTCCTTCCTTTGGGACACGAAAAGAATGGAATCTGCTTTCAGGTGTGCAGAGCACACATTGCACTGGACACAAATTGATACAGAAATATTCAATCCCAATGGGAAATTTTGCAAGTTGTCTGACATGAACTTGATTTAACAGCTCCAGAGACAACATTAAAACCTCTCTGAAGAAGATACTCCACATTATTGTATAACATGGTACAATAAAAGAACACGGAACATTTAGATGCATATTTTGTATTATTATCTACAGAGATTTTTTGATAACAATACCAATCGAGCTTTTAATTTTTCACAGCTAATTATTTTCTTAAAGGAATTTCTTACTTTTTTGCTCATTAAAGGGACAAAATTCACCACAAGAGACCAGCCTCTCACATACAGATGTCGAGATACAGTTAATCCAACATGGCTTTTCTCTACCTGCTTATCACATGTTTCTTTAGAAAATGTTGAACAGATTTCATGTAGTGGCCTATAGAGTCCTGCATCACTCTAGTCTGGGCTTAATTCACCTTGAACCTTAGTATTTTGTCTCATGGTCTTCTAGTTGACTGCATGGAAAACTTGTGTCTTCTCTCAAACGTGATCCCTATGACACAATTCCTGGTCTATTCTTGTTTGTGTCAGGGAGGTTTGTGTCAGGTTATTATTTGGAAGGCAGGAAGGGGATAGATGGGAGGAGTACAATTTCATTTTGTGGTGTTTTGGCTTGAGTCTTTCTGTCTCCTGATTGCTTTCAAAAGGAAAAGTTCCCTTCCTCCCTATCTTCTCCCCTCACTTCTCAGCCACACATTCCCATCTTGTTTCTGTGTGTCATCATCAGTAATCACGAGCCTCAGGAGTATCCAAATCATCTGATTGTCCAGCAACTTTTATTTTCATAGGGTTCATTTTCAGCCATGCAACCATCACTATTCCAGCATTCTGCAGAGCTCAGGGAACACATTCTGAGAAAGGACTATGTTGGGAACACGTAGACAGGAAAGTGGAATATGCCTATTTTAGTGTCTACAACAGGCTGATTGCAACTCTATCTTTAGGTTATCAGACAAAACTAGTACACAAAATATAGCACTGTTAAGATGCTGACATTTATTTTCAAGTGGCAATCAATTGTGATGAGTCACAGTGAGAAAACAGTTGAGCATTATTGCATGGCAGGGGTCAATATCCACTAACACCGTCCACTGCTGCTGTTAACTACCCAAGCGCCACCACAAAGGGAACAAACACGCCTTCACAGGGCTACTAGCCAGGCTCCTAAATTCCTGCCTGTTTCAGCCAGTGAAATGAATTAACTTACTCTTCAAAGAGCTGGTCACTCCTGACACACAGTATGGACATGAGGACAGCAGGTCTGGCTACCCCTTCCCTCCATATGTCCCCTCCAATCTTCAACACACAGTCCATGTACTGGAGAATATCCCTGCTTGCTCTTCCACTACCTTTTAGGCATAACATGTTAAACATCACTAGGACATAAAAGCAGCTGGTTTGTGGGCTGCAATATACCCCTCACTTTTCAGACACTGCTCTGAATCACCCCTGCTCCAAATGCAGAACAGCACATAAAAATAACCATTGTGCCGCAGGAGCCTGAGGAGACCTGGCTCCAGGCTCAGAGGAGACCTGGATCCAAAGGCTGTGTAATACGGATATGGCCCCTAAGCCTCAGTGTTAGAGAACAGTTCCTTGGTCTTTTTTATTTAATAATACAGATGTAGCCCCAGGATCTTGACACTGGGAAGACTGCTACGGCACAGAAAGCAGACAGTTGTATTGACAGAAAATCCCCAAATAAAAAGGCTTTATGGAAATCAATACACATTCATAGAATTAAATAAACTTTTTTGTAACTCATCACAGTTAAGCATTCCCTTTAAAATACGCTTTAAAAACAGAGCAGAAATAGGTTGCGATGATTAAGATGAATACTTAGGCAAGAGGCTGTAGGTTCATTAATGTCTTCTGCTGCGATATTCCATGATTCACAACCAACCAAAGACATAACTGACACGAATGCAACAAGGCTGTTCTCTGTAAGACTGTTGCTCAGCATCATATACTTTGATGGCACTGTCTAAAATATAATAGAGTTATGTAGAGATTGAAAAAGAAATGCTGACTAATACTGCTGCATTTGATCTGCTTTATGAGTGAAAAACCAGATTGTTCTTCCAAGCACTCCCTGGACTTCAGAAAATGAAATGTAAAGTTGACACTAACAGAGAAATACTGACCTATTATAGAACAGTGGAAGAAAGTATATGGCTATTGTAAATTTGATCATTTTGAATTAGGAACACAACTAACCCAAACTACCAGTAATGCTGATGTCATTTGGCAGCTGAAAGTTCTGAGTAGACTTTGACATTTTAATGGCGGTGGCTTTAATTTTTTTTCTTAGTTCAAGAAAACTTTTATGTTCATTCTGATGCAGGGCTTGTTCTTTTCAAGCAAATGATTCTGGAAAACTGGAAATCCTACATTTTTTTTGGCTGTACGGGAGATGTGATAGTTTAGTCTTTCTTGCCAGCCAAAGAATCTAAGTGCAAATTCTGTATATAAATACAGTTACTGAGATCTTATGGGACTCCAGAGAACTTGGAGCTAGGCTGACTGATGGATGCTATGTTTGCAACAAACACACGATCCATGCATTTACAGTAGCGCTTCCCAGACATGTCTTTTTGAAGGCAAATCTTTGAAAGTACAAAATCCTAAGGTTGACTGACAAAATCCACAACTCCATGGCAATCTCACCATGAAAGCTGAGATCAGAGCCTTTGGAGGTACCAGGTATCTACGGCTAGGTATCCTGAGGGGTGCTCAACTAGAGCAATGAATGCTGGAAGAACTGGGATCTCTGGAGTTCTGTAAATCCTCCCAAGTGCGCCTGAAGGGTTGTCCTAGAAAAGCGTACTCTGAAATCCTGGAGTGTTTCTGCAAAGTGGAAGACTTCTCAAAGGCCTGGTGAGCTTACACGACGGAGCTATTCTGAGTAACGAACCTCAGGGATTCCAAGTTGTGCTGTTTAGGATTCATTTACGGTCACATAGCCAGAGGTCTTGAAATCTTGTTGTAGGTCATAACTTTATCTTTTTGCAAGAACGAATGGTCAGGGGGTCAGTTCAGCTCTTATCTTCACAGGGTCTGATACAATATGCCAATTTTGTTCTGTTACATCCATTGGAAGAATCAGGAAAAGGCTAGGGAAATTTATGTATTTTTTAAAAAAAGAAAGGGACATCCAGAGATGTCCAGAGATGTCTTTTTCCCTTTTCTATTATCCACTTCCCTTTTCTATTTAGAAGACTGGACACAACCTGACTTTATTACCTAAGGAGACTTTTGGCCAATTCGAAAATACGACCTGACATGATAGAAGACATGCAGTCACAAGACTGGCTAATGGGTGCATTTTTACAGGTTGGAAAGAGATATAGAGTCCAGGCATTGCCTGCTTATTAATGTGCCAAAGCAGCAATGTTATCACATGTGACACAGCTCATGTCAGAGCTACATGTTCAGCAGCAAGAAAGATGACATCTCAACAAAGCAGAGGGGACATGACGAGCCTGCACACAGGTACTGGGGAAAAACTGCTAAGAGGAACCAGCCAAATACAAGGGGTAGATCTAAAAGCAAGAGCCTTTAGATAGTCAGGGTGCGGACAAGTTCATTGCCCACAGGTGTCTTTACCTCCCTGGCAGGAAACAAGCATCTCCAAGGCAATAATCCTGTCATCTGCAGGTGGCTCAATCTTCCCATTTACTGAAAAGGGAGCCATGGAGGATTAGGCTGAATTAAAACAGATGTCTAACTTCCAGGTGCCTGTATTTAGCTGAAATAATTCCACACAGAGCAGATTTCACTGTTTTAGCTGGATAATCTTTGCTATATTCTGGTTGTCTCTTTTCTCCAACTGTGTCCCTCCTGTCTCTTCACACCAGCTATATTTCACACCTGCCTCTTATACCCTCACCTATCCATTCCCCATCAGCCTGCTTTTATCATTTATTGCCACTTGAAAGGAAATTACCAACATTACGCAGCTCTTCCACCTCATTAATCAAGGACTTAAATTGAAAAGTTGAAGGTGAGACTTTCAAGCATTTGCGGCATTTTTTATAACTAGATACTGGAGCAGTAAAAGAGAAATAACAGCATATTTTGAAACAGGCTGAGATGATAGAAACAAATTTCATTAAACATCCTGTTTTTTTAATAGGATCAAATAGACATAAATTCAGGGCAAGAATCCCACAGACCACATGAGGCCCTACAAAAGACAGACACCATGGAAAGGTTTTGTATAGCACTGTGAAGTATTACACATGCAAGCTGATCAGTGCAACCATTTGACTGAAATCCAGTTTGCCTGATGCAAGAAAGGAACTAAAATAGATCAGAAAAAATAAATTTGGATAAAAAAATGGAATCTGTGTGCTGAATATATTTTCTTTTTGAGGCAAACATTTCTGAACATTGATGAAAAAAGTTCTTTCTTCTAAAATAAACCCTACATATTGTAAAAATAAATTTTATGCAAGCCAACAAAATGGATAGAAATTAAAATGTTTCTTACTGAAGAACAAAAGGCACTGAAATAAAATAAGAACTTTCTAAGAAAAATACCGTCTTTCATTACAGTTCTCTCATAAGACTTTTAAAAGTCCTTAAGAACTGAGTAATGGATATCACATACTACATATGACCAATCTGCAGAATTTTGTATAGGTAGATACATCAATACATGTACACAGATAAGACTTTTATTATATATATTTATCTATAGACTTAGATTTTGAAGCTGTATTTCCACTCTTGAAATCTTTGGATGTTAGGCACTGAAATGCCTCTTAAAAAATATGGACCTGCTTTTCTGTTCATAAAGTAAGACTCGGTTTGCACACTCACACCTTACAACTTTAAGCAGGGCAGAAGCTCAGTGCTCTCTTACGAATGTTCTCTGTCCCTTTGGATAAAGCCTTGGGTTAGACACAGTATCTTTTTGTGCAGGCTGGCAGATAACTTTCAGATGGCAAAAATTCTGGATCTATCCTGATTGATCTCATTACCAATTCGCAGCTACCTACACATGTGGTTTTACTCCTAAGGAACATGTCTCTCATTCCCACGCAAAAGAAACCAACAACAAAAAAACCCTTCCTTATGAAATCCATTCAAAGGTGTATTAAGTTCTAAGACAAAAAATCTGAGATATACCTTGTCTACATTCCTTTCTTGTACTGAATCTTGATCAACTACAAAAATCAAATACATTTTCCATCAACTGTAAAATTTCACAAAAAGGTTATGCCATCTCCGCAACACTGCCTTTTGTTGTTTATAATTACGGTTAAAGTCTCACTGTAAACAATAACATCAAGATTTTTCAAAGAAAGATATGAAAGGCAGTATCCTGAACTATTTTTGGTTTTAAAAAGATTTGTGGATCCCTAGCTAATTTTGTGCTTACCTTTCCCACAAAAGGTTGGTTGCTCTGTGCTATTTTTGTTCCTTCCCATTAAGTGATGGGAAGCAAGAGGTTCCTCAGGGTCAATCTCTGCATGCCAAGTTCAACAACAACCTTTTAGTATGTTTCTTGGAGAACATATTTTCACTGGACTGTGAAACCATTTAACTGACAAAGTCAACTTTGCTCTACTATGCGATCTAGAGTTTTTCACAGATACAACAAGAAGCGAGACAAGCTGCTAATGATCTAAAGCTCTCTGAAGCAAAGCACAGTCATTTCAGGGAATTCAGTGAGCATTGATAAGGCTTGAAATATTTCTTCTGTTTTACACCTGGGCTGACGAACTCATCTCTGCTGAAGCTATATGAAGGTAACGAGAAGAACAGAGCGGCATCCTGGCATAATTCCAGGGGCTTCCAATTTCTGGGGCATATTTTGTTAACAAACTACAGCTATTTTAAAGGAACATGCACAAAATTAAAAGCATGCCTTCTGCTTTCCCCTGGGTAGAGGGGAACAGGTGTTTGGGAGCAGAACAACTGTGGACAGTGTCTGGGTCCTGTCTCAGGTCAGGCAAAGAGCTGGGAATGACATAGGCAGAGGCACCATTTATATCCCAGCTCTCTTCCCAGGGCCGTTACACTCAAGCAAGCTGAGTCTGGGAATTACTGGTTTAAATTATCTGTACACACAACTCAATACTGAGAATACTTAATATCTAACCTCAATTCACTCTTTGTCTTCACTTTCTTATCTGTACAATTGAATTTAATTCCTTCCCCCACAGAAGCAGTGAAGATGAGTTTAGTAATGCCTCTGGAGTGCAGTGAAAAGGTAATGAACAATACAAGGATTATGGAGCGTTTGAGTTTTCTGGATGAACTATATCAGAGCTGAAAGCATTCAGTGCTGATTATGTACCATTTTACTCTTGTGTTCAAGGAAAAGTATAATTTCTAAGAAACAGTGATCAGCTGCAAATGAAACTGGTCTAGGCATGGCATATGAATTATGGTTCTATATATATGTATTTCACCCAGGTACAAACGGTTTGGACACCCAGCATTGAACAGCCCCTCAAATATTTATGGCTTTGTTTCACCACCTACTCCAATAGTATCAGATTGTTCAGTTGCTTGAGTATTTATGCAGTAAGGCATAAATACTTCTTTAGAAGGGACAGTAGCCAGCATCTGTAGACCACACGCTTTCTCTCATAACTTGAATAGTGAGGTCTGACTTTCACAGTACTCCTATAAATGCCAAAAGCAAACACATGTAATTAGCAGTAAGTTTTTTTAAGCAGTCTTTTGAATTTCCTTTGCAAAATGTTCTGAAATGCAAATGAACTGCAGTTCATTATCACAGTGGAAGATTAAAGGAGATATAACTTACTACATCTATCTTAACATTATTGGCCCTTTTTCTTCTATTTTTTTGTAAAACAGGTTTTTGGTAAAGAATAGGAATATAAGCTAAGAAAAATTGTTTAATGTCCTGGAGTGTATGGGAAAATAAATTGTAACCCTGGATTGACTGTTATGTTCAATATGAGTTGGCTAGTGGGGTTAATAAAGTTCAGATTAATCAAAAGATGCTCATCCAAACCATTTCAGGTTCATGCACCTAAGTCGTCCATACCAGTGGACTGTAAACAGTGATGGTGTAGTTGTCATGATCTAGAGAAACATGAAAGATACTGTATTTTTGGAATGTATCATGTGCTTAAACAGAAGTGTCTAGTGCCATTTTAGATGCTCAAGCTGGCCATCCCATCTATTGCCAAAAAAGGTACAAGTTTTCTGTAGGGTATTTATCATAGGTACAACCTCTCTGTGAGTATATCAGACTTCAAAAATGGGACCAGGTGCCTCTTTGTAGGCACCTGAGTTGCTTTCTTCATGTTTACTTTGATTTAATCTCCTAATTCATAACAACCAAAATTGGTAAATGCCTGAGTGTGGAGTGAGGGGCTACAGACAGGTACCTAAATATGGAGATAGAGTACAGAAATTCTGCACATTTCTGCTTTTGAACTCTGCTCTACAATAATGTTGCAAAAATTTAGCCAGCCAAAAGTACTGGTCCATTCTCTCAGGTACTTTTGCACAGGAGTCTATAAATCTCTTTAAAGAAAAAGTATATCATCATTTACTGCTTGTAAATCTCTATTAAACTCAACCGGTTTACATGACGAGTGGAGCATGCATAATTTTACTCATTATCCTTTAAAATCCATGGCTTCATTGAAACTGTTTGTGGCATGTCTTTATCAAAATTGATTTAATACAGAAAATAGTTTCTTGCTTTCACAAAAATATAGTGGAGAGGGTAAGGAGCAAGGCTTATATCCTAACTATTACCACAGACAGCCTTAATTTATAAAGCAATTCGTATCCAACGCGTACAGTACTGCAATCTAATATTCATTAAAGTGTTGTATCTCCAAGCATATGCATGCTCCTTATCTTTGCCAGCACTTACTACATTCTCTCGGTCTTGCTAGAATAATATAATGAAGATAGTCTTTTCAGGTAGTTAACAGCAAGAAATACAGTCTTCAAGCATGCACAAGGCTTAGGTCCACAATGGGATACAAGACCTGCAAGCAGAATAGATGAACGTATAGCTTGTCTATGAAACACAGAAAGGCCATTACAGCATTGCTCAAAAGCTCTCACAGTCCTGCACAGATTAGCTCAGCATCATATGTGCAGCTCTAGGCAAGGCCAGCAGTGGATATTTGGTAGGAAATTGTTCTTCTCTCCTATTAACAGGCATGTAAGGATTTGAACATCTTGTTACCGAGGATCTAAACTTCATATTTGGGAGCCCAGTCCCATGAAGAGGTTTAGTCATTGAAATATTCTGTGATTCAATGTCTAAATTAAGCACACAGTACTGAAAGTAAAATTCGCCATGCAAGAGACCTAAATTCCCTATAAATTGCATTTTATGCTCACTTTGAGTTTCAAGCACCTAGCTGAGGTCCACAGCTTATGAATACTGAATGCTAAGACAGCCTGGACAAGAGGAACAGCAGGAACTGGAAAGAGGAATGAGTGTCAAACACTGCCTCTCACCAGCACTTAGAAGCTCAGATAGAAGTCTACGTAAGACTGAGTTTGAGCATCCAAAACATCTTCCTTTCCTGAAATGCTTAAACTATGTCCCCCAAGAGTAGTATGAATGTTTGGCACCACAGCTTTATGGCTAAAATTCTTGCACAGGGAACAGGAAACCTGACTTTTCTCAGCCTGAACCTCTATCCCAGGAGAGTGCTAGGGCAGGAATAACAGTGTGGGGTGAAACATTCACCACTCCTGCTAAAAATGGGAGAAATGCAAACTTAAGGAGAGAGGATTAAAGAAGACAAAAAACCCAATAGGTGTCTTTAGCCTCCTTACTAAGGGCTCCTACTAGGAAGCAAAGGCATCAAAGCTAGGCTTTGCACACACACTACAGGCCTTTTCTGTTTTCTTTATCCTCAAGCTACATGATTGTAATGTTAAAATGTGAAATATTTGAATGCTAGAGGAGCAAGAAAATGGTACTCAACTGAAAACAGGACTGAAGTCCAAAGAATATCTCAATATCCTGCCAAAACCTGCTTCCATCAGCAAAATATTGTGATTACAAGAAAACACATGATTTTACTGAATACTTGTCTATATATGATTATTTTATATTATCTTGTAAAAGCAGAGTCCTTGTTTGCAGCTCTAAGGCATTGCCTGTGGGAGGGAAGTTTTCCATAACCAATAAAAGTGTATTTAAAATGAACATTCAGACAGTCACTGTAAGAAAGAGAACTCCCTTTATTTTTTGTACTGTATTTAAACACTGTAAAAGGCCATTAGAGATAGGCAGAGCAGTGTTCCATCTAGCCTAAATTGTGGCTGATCCTTAATGCTTAGGGAAAAGATTTGAAGACAGGATAAAGTAAAAGCTTCTAGGTTTGCTAAGTGTAGGGGTATCCTTGTTCGGCGATCATATCTCTGCCACTGATTATCACAGAATCACAGAATCATAGGGGTTGGAAGGGACCTCTGGAGATCACCTAGTCCAACCCCCCTGCCAGAGCAGGGTCACCTAGAGCAGGTTGCACAGGACGGCGTCCAGGCAGGTTTGGAATGTCTCCAGAGTCGGAGACTCCACCACCTGTCTGGGCAGCCTGTTCCAGTGCTCTGCCACCCTCAAAATAAAGAAGTTCCTCCTGTGTTCAAGTTCGTGCCCATTACCTCTTGTATGGCTGGTTTGACACTATGGATGGGATTCAGGAACCAAAGAACAGTCTGTAGCTGCATTTTAGATGGAAGACACATTTACAAAGGCTACCCATATTTAACTGGAGGTCATGGTGCCATTGAAAGTGTTTTCCCAAAGAAAAGGCCTCCTGACTTTTTTATCATAATCAAAACAAGACATTTTTCTTTGGCCTCAGTTTTGGAAATGGCAACACCATTCTAGATTAAATCTTAAATACACAAAGACACATATCAGCCAACATCACCAACAATCAAAGAATAAAATAAAATCATCTACATAGAAATGTTAATCTGAAATATTTAAAACCTGGTAAACCTACAAGTAACTGAATAAAATGTCCTGTTACGGCAAGAATCAGGCAGTCCGATAAGAAGTGGATCTCCTGATGTTTAAAAAAATATTTTCATTAGTGAGTCCACTTTGGGGATCCCAAAAAAAAAGAGGTATTAACTGACTGAAGTGAACCTAGTAAAAAGCCATCAAGGTGACTGGGGGATAGACGACAAGATGTACAAGAAGAGGTTGAGGGAGCTGGGTTTGTTCAGCCTAGAGAAAAGGACATTAATGGGGGACTATTACTGTTGTCATCCACTAAGGAAATTGCTGCTTATGAATAACTGGATCCAGACTTGTCCTAGAGGTGCACATTGGAAGGACAAAAAGTAACGGTTGCATGTTGTTGCATGGGATACTCCAGCTGATACCAGGACTAGACACAGGCACAGGTTGCCGAGAGGGGCGGTGGAATATCTGTCCCTGGAGAAATTCAAGATTTGACTAGACAAGGACCTGAGCAACCTGAGCTTTCTTTGTGCTGAGCAGTAGTTTGGACTAAACGGCCTTGAGTGGCTATTATGTGCATTATGCTTCTTTCTGACTGAAGTTGTGTTCCAGCTTTGTCTGGGATTATTTTCCTCTTCTGCACTTTATTTGTCACTACTAGTTACGTACTGTTTCATCTTGCTGTCCATATTATCCTTTATATCTGATCCCTGGAACACATAATTTTGTACTAACTTTAATTTTTTACACAACACTTTCTTGACCAAATTTAAAAGATGATACACAGTGTACTTGCCACATCTATGATCACTTAATCTGAGGCGTGTTGCTGTGCCATCAGTTTGGATGTACATTGTGCTAAGTACTGACACTGACTGTACACTCCCATACATCCCACCAGCAGTTTGTTGACCACAAATGTTTGCAGTTTGCACAGTTCCCAAGCATCCACATTCTCTATAGATTCACATACTCCAATAGTATAAACCACTGACAGAAAGGATGGGGAACGGATTGTTAAAGAGATCCAGTAAGGCTGCATTCCTGCTCCAGGCACTGTTCTGAACAACATAATTACAATGAACATTTAAAGATGACCATAAAAGAGCAAAAAACTCATCAAAACAAGTTTGCCTAAAAAATGTTCTTTTTGCTGCAGCCACCCCGAATAACTGGCAGGGAGCATTTTAACCACATCTACTAAGCACCAAGTTTGTCTGGTTGTTGGCTTTCTCTTCCGAATTTTGTAGCATTCCCTGGTGGGCCAAATATCCACTGCAAGGACATTTAGCATGGTCACCGTCAGGTTTGAAGCTAGGGTTTGGAGCAGAACAGGTATGGCAAGTCTCCAGGGATCAATATGATCCTTACTTGAGCTGCAGCCAAGGCACACAGAGGGTGAAGCTGGGTCTTATTTGATTTCCCCTTTGCATCACTGTTATTATGCTCAGAGGCCACTCAGCAACTGGACGGGGAATTTGATGATACAAAATATTGTTCCTCCTTATCTTTTTCCCCAAGATGACGTTCCTGTTTTTCCTGTCCTTTTTTCAGTGGTGATGGATTCTCAAGTACAGGAAACAGGACTGTATTTCTGTAGTGCGAACTACCTGGCATGCTTGGGAGATCTGAATCAACAACTAATAAGAAGAACAACCTTAACTTTCCTTACCAGCAAAACCTTGTTTCTTATTTGTTTAAATGCAAGGACAGGAGATTCTGACTCTTCTTTCCCAGAGATTTTTCCACAACTGCTTCTTAAAGCTGTAACATTAGCCTTGTTATACTGACTTATTTTTCCACAGATAATCACCACGTACTATAACACCACTTGTGTAATAATTTAATCACGTAAAAGACAAAATTAATGCAGAAGTTTCCTTAAGAGACTTTTTAAATGTAAAATCGATAGTCTCCATGGAAATGTAGCCCAATACAGGTTTTTCCTCTGAGCCTCCTACTCTAGTGACACTTTTAATATGTGCTAATTATGCACATTCAGCCTTCTATTACATAGTAGTAGGCAAATGCTATTTACTGTTTGATCGTTGCAAAGCTTAGATCGTTATGGACAATATTGAAACCTCTTAAGTTCTATGAAATATATGTATACTGAAATTCATGTTGGTGTGAAGCCTGGAAAGTAGAGCTCCTCTTCCTCTCTTCATTTTAAGGGAGGTAGCTATTAAAATGCAAATTGCATGCAGAGCTATTTGAATTAAGAGAAAGACAAACAAAGAATTCTATTGTTTAAAATGTTAATAGTTTTGACATGCTGTAGCTGCTCCAGGATAACCTTTGCTTTGGGAAAAGGTTTTACTTGGTCATGTTTTGTCTCAGACCTCAACATTTTTTGTCTACTTCCAGTAAAATGCAAAAATATATCTATGTACTTCAGATTTAGGCTCCCTTATGTAATTCAAGAGTGCTGCATTTACTCTTTTTAAGGATACTGCATAACTGCATAGTTTGAAGAGATAAGATGACAGACTAAACTGTGGCCCGGAAACTAACCTTAGGTTATTGATAAGGAATTAATCAAACTATTTAGTTTATTAAAAGATGACTAGACCACAGTTTGTGTGTATGTGAATATGAAAACAGCAGATATTGGTTGAGATTCATTCATTTAAAAAAAAAAAAGGAAAAAAAAAGGCTGAAATAGACACATTCATCATATGCTGTAAGCTGAAGCAGCCTATGGAGATCTGTGTCTATCTCCTCCAGTGACAGAGGGAACTTAGGTACCTAATGAATTGCCTGAGATGAGGGTGAATCTGGGGCCTTATTAATTGGGTGGGCTAAGGCACTGCAGCAACCGAAGTCTGGAAGCTTAACCCAGCAAACATGAAACTGGAACTACAGGAAGCCACTAGTTAGGAACCAGTAGAGATAAAATACCTTGGTTTAGATGCAAGAGATTTTGGAAGGCACGGTTTCTCTGAACATTACAGCCTAGATTTAACCACAAGCTATTTGACCACATGGTATCTGACTATTGATCTTTATTCATCCTCATGAATATTTGTTTATGCAAGCAGTTCCCTTGACTTGACCTGTACTGCTTGTAAAGGAAGGGCTTATTCAGCACAGGCAGTACTGGTATAATCTCACCATATGGGTCTATACTGCAAATATTAATGCTGCTTTTAGAAATGATAGTCATCTTGATAGTCATAATTCTCAGGGTTAATGGCTTCTTCAAACAAGTGCTTTGGGATGATGACTTACTTAAACCCTTTCCTAAGAAAACAGCAGTGTCAGAGGTTGAGGGCAATGAAGGTTCTTCCTCTTCCCACTGCATGTTTTCTGGGGAGGAATTGGTCATCATAATTTTAGGACTGCCTTTAACTGAAACTAGCCCTTACCCTTCTCAAATTGTGCCTTTTTCTCTGGGATTTACAAATTTCTTTTTGTAAAAAGATAGGTTAATGATAAAACCCACTTTGGCATGTCAAGGTCTACGTGTGAAGTTGAGTGACAAGTTCTCATCAATGGTTTTGCACAGAAAAAATACTCTGCATGCGTATTTTAATGAAAATACTCACTTGAAAATGCTGGTCAGCACTATTTGCAATAGGTGGGTCTGTCATATTAGGAAGAAGCATACTTCAGATAACTAAGGTTAGTGATAACACTCCAGAAATGACACTGTGCCTCATTGTAATACATGGAAAACAATTATTGTGGTAAAGGGACCCTTTTTTAAAAGTAGACTAACAAATTAAAAAAAAAATGGACACTTAAAAGAATCAGAACAATTACTGGCCTGGAGAAAACAGATATTAAAAAGAATATGAACATGTATGTTCCAGAGCACTGCTGAATCATAGGAAGGACCCCCCGATATTTTTTGTTTTCCCTCACTGTAATATATCAGGTGGTGACACTTTGGATTTTTAAACTCTTTCCAAGTTGTCTACTACTTTTGCTAGGTATTGGAGGAGATGGACCATTCACCTGTCTTGGTAGGTCAGTAATTTATGACAGAACTCTCTATTGTATCTTCCTGCCTCAAGAATACTTGGCAAAACGACAGGGGTCAAAGCACTTTTCACTGTATTTTCTTTAGTAATACATTTACCCAGGACCCACGGTAATATCATCCACTCGACGATGGTTGGTGGCGGTCCCTGCATGCTCAAGTCTGACCTGTCAATGTGCTGAGAGGCAAGCAACAGCAGGAACAGAAAAGTCAAGTAGGATGCAGTATGGCAGATAAATTTGATAAATGGCTTTCTGATGAACAGCCCTAATGGGCTTTTGGGAGCTATCAGGTAGCACACAGAGAAGACTGGGAAAAGGAGTCCTATCACAACACATGTCAACATCTTCACAGCCCAGTGTCGCCTCCTCCATCCGGGGAACTCATCGTACCAGCGGGATGCGAGCAGCTGCTGGCAGTTGGGCTGAGCAACAAACTACAGAGAGAAGAAGAAAGGAAGACAGTTAGTTCCTTGTTACCTCTGTAAAGTTACTTGCATGCTATGTATGTTACGATAAATAACTTCTGGATAGAGACTTAAAAAAATTTAAAATAAGCCTGTTCAAACCCACTCATACTGATAATACCAGTAAGACAGGACTGAGTCAGCCTGCCCTTCCTTCAATGCAAAACGTATAGTACAAAGCCATCAAAACTCACTTTTCACAATAAAGCTTGACTTGCCCCTCGGTTGAGTACACAAGGAGTCAACAGACTGTAAAACACAGATGCCTCAAAAGCTAACTTCAAACTGAAAAACAAGTTCACAAATACTTGTTATTCAACCAGCAACATTTGTGGAGAACCCACAGAATGCAAGGTGGAAGTCACTATGAAAATGAAAAGCGCAACTGAGATCTGTAAACAGTGAAACTGAATTCCATTGCCAGGAAGGAACGACTCTCAGTATGTTCCCTGGTAATTCTCTAAAAATCAGGCTTACATGCTTTTATACTGACAAAACTCTTACAGATACATTACATAATGCTTGCACAATACAAACTAAGCCCTAGCATTCCCCAGTGCTTCACTAATCCTTGTCAGGATATATTCCTATCCTGTACAATATTTTATGATCTGTCTGTTCTCCATGATGTGATTTCAGTTTTTAAAATACGATTCTTAAAATTAAATTTCACCAAAAAAACCCCAAACCCAGTAAATACTAAATATTTTTCAGATAGCTTTTTGAAGAAGCTTTAAGTATATTCCAGGGTTTTATGTCATATTTTTATTTGATCACTAGTTCCTATTTTCCCTAATACTTTCTTTTATAAAGGGGACATAGAGTAGCAGCATGCTAGACTTGATATCAGATATAGAATAGAAGCAACATATGCATCTCAGAGAGTCAGAGTTGTTGTATTTTGTTTAAAAAAAAACAAAAAGAGAAGCATTTTCCTGATGTTACTGTGGTGCTTTGACCTTGGTTAGATGACAGGTGCCCACCAAGCTGCTCTATCATTCCCCCTCCTTAGCTGAATGGGCAGAGAAAATACAACAAAAGGCTTGTGGGTCGAGAAAAGGACAGGGAGAGATCACTCACAAATTAGTGTCATGGGCAAAATAGACCTGACTCAGACAAAATGAATTTCATTTATTGCCAATCCAATCAGAGTAGGGTAATGAGAAACAAACCCAAATCTTAAAACACCTTTTGCCAATCTTCCCTTATTCCTGGGCTCAACTTCACTCCTGAATTCTCTACCTCCTCCCCTGAGTGGTGCAGGGGGATGGGGAAAGGGAGTTGTGGTCAGTTCATCACACATTGTCTCTGCTGCTCCCTCCTCCTCAGGGAGAGGGCTCCCCACATGCTTCCCCTGCTCCAGCGTGGGGTCCCTCCCACAGGAGACAGTTCTCCATGAACTTCTCCAACATGAGTCCTTCCCACAGGATACAGTTCTTCACTAACTGCTCCAGCGTGGGTCCTTTCCACAGGGTGCAGTCCTTCAGGAATACCTTGCTCCAGCGTGGGTCCCCCATGGGGTCACAAGTTCTGCCAGCAAACCTGCTCCAGCGTGGGCTCCTCTCTCCATGGGTCCACAGGTCGTGCCAGGAGCCTGCTCCAGCATGGGCTTCCCACAGGGTCACAGCCTCCTTTGGGCATCCACCTACTCTGGCGTGGGATCCTCCATGGGCTGTAGGGTGGACATCTGCTCCACCATTAACCTCCGTAGTCTGCAGGGGGACAGCTTGCCTCACCATGGCCTTCATCATGGGCTGCAAGTGAATCTCTGCTCCGGCACCTGGAGCACCTCCTCCTTCTTCACTGACCTTTGTGTCTGCAGAACAGCTGCTCTCACATATTCTCACTCCTCTCTCTGGCTCCAGTTGCTGTTGTGTAGATTCTTTTCCCCCTTCTTAGATATGTTATCCCAGAGGTGCTACCACTGTCACTGATGGGCACAGCCTTGGCCAGTGGCAGGGCCATCTTGCAACCGTCTGGCATTGGCTCTGTTGGACATAGGGGAAGCTTCTAGCAGCTTCTCACAGAAGCCACCCCTGTAGCCTCCCTGCTACCAAAACCTTGCCACACAAACCCAATACAGTTACAAATGTATATATACATACATTGGATTAAATCATTAGCTGAAGACATAATAAAGCTATGCAGAATCTTGTTTATCTCATCCAATAATAAACTTGTTAATTTATACCAAATAATTTCAGATTTTAATTCTAACCAAATGTACCTAGTTTGGGATTTTACATTATTTTGATAATATTTATAACCACAGGATCCAAGTTCCTTTGGGGATGAATAACAGGTAACTTCTCAAACAGTTTCTGAAATCACTGGGATTACTACTGGTAGAAAATGCTATTTAATTTGAAATGACATGAGAGTCAGCATGCATCTTTCTGTATATGTCTGGATCTTGTCAGAGATGTTAACCTGAGCCAAATTCAAACCTAGTGTATGTTAATGAAATGCCAGTGTCCTTAGCAGAGACATATTTGCCTACCTGACACCACCACTGACGCTGCCTCCAACTGTTGTGAAAGACAAGAAAATTACTCATACTGTACGCATCTTGAAAATAGCCTTAAAGAATAGTAACAGAGTGTTCTCTTCCATTAGGAAAAATGCATTTGCAAGGTTTCAGGGTGTTTGTTTCAAGATACAAATGCCTGGAATAATACTGCATACAGTAAGAGCAGATGGTTTCAAACTTCTGGTTTTGCCAAGTTTTTGACAGGGGTCTCCCTACAAAATTTTTCACCTCAATTTCCTTGGGCAGGTACAGATTAGTGCTCTGACTAGTGAAAAAGTATGACTTGTGGACTAACTCCTGAGTAAAATATTTTCCTTTTTTTTCCCTGGAGTGTGACAGAAAAATGTTTGTTTCCCCTTCTTCATAATATCTTCCCATTACATATCCTCTCACCTAAAAGTAATCCGTTCCTAAGTCTTGCTTGTGTCCACTTTCTCAACACCTTTGGGCTCCCCTCATTGTCTTGGGGAACAAGGTGAAGGAACAACTTCCAGTGGCTAGCCAAGGCTGGTGGTAGCTGTAGGGGGGCTACTCCTTGCCAAGCACGGCTAAAAATTAATGAATTTCCCTTGCTGTAATGTAGAGGAAATTAAATAAAGGGAGGGTTTTTTCCAATGTCCACCAAGTATTGGACTGTCCCGGGGCTGGGTAGACCAGAACTGATGCACAGGTACCTGCATCAGTACCCTCCAACCAAGGGTACTGAGGGAGCTGGCGGAAGTGCTCACCAAGCCACTTTGCATCATTTATCAGCAGTCCTGGATAACCCGGGAGGTCCCAGTTGACTAGAGGTTAGCAAATGTGATGCCCATCCACAAGAAGGGCCTGAAGGAGGATCCGGGGAACCACAGGCTTGCAGTCTGACCTCGGTGCTGGGGAAAGTTATGGAGCAGATCATTCTGAGTGCCATTACGTGGCACGCGAAGGACAACAAGGTGATCAGGCCCAGTCAGCATGGGTTCACGAAAGACGGGTCCTGCTTGACTAACCTGATCTCCTTCTATGACAAGGTGACCCACTTAGTGGATGAGGGAAAGGCTGTGGATGTTGTTTA
>VYXH01005183.1:50085-131185 GCA_013397275.1 Burhinus bistriatus
TGGAACAGGCTGGCCAGGGAAGTGGTGGAGTCGCCATCCCTGGAGGTATTTAAAAGATGTGTAGATGTGGTGCTTAGGGACATGGTTTAGTGGTGGTTTTGGCAGTCTTAGGTTGACAGTTGGACTCGATGATCGTAAAGGTTTTTTCCAACCCCAATGATTCTGTGATTCTATGATTCTACCTCATGCCATTAGGAGATGCTTGCTGACTGTATCATCTGGAGGGTGCTCCACACTGGGTGGGCAGTAGCTGCTAAGTTATAATCTTTAACCAGATTAATATGCAAGAATTTCAGTGTTAATAGAGAAAGCATTTCTGAGCAGGCTTGAAAAACTGTTTCTTGTCTCCGAATACCCATATTAGATTTTGTTGTGTTGTGACTATTGCTAAGGAATGATGTGTTAAAGACAAGGATTGCTTTCTGAGGCACAGGAAGTTTTTGAGTAAGTGGAGAAAATCCCACTGAAGAGTCAATTTTTTAAACTGTAATTTTTACAGAAATTAGCTCTCATACTTTTCTTCAAATTATGACTGTGACAGGACAGTTTTAGCAGTGGTTGGATTCTCTGACTATAGGAGAAAACTAAAACAGACTATACATTTGATGTGGCTAGAGTTAGGGGGAGCACCATTGGTAATGTACTTTAAATTACTTACTAGACATAAAATACATAAGAAGAAACTAACAGTGACTACTAACGCAGCAAGCATATAAAATACTATGTCAGCATTTTGGTTAAATACTGTATCAGCATCAGGTGAAGACCCTGGTGACTGNTTAGCAGAGACATATTTGCCTACCTGACACCACCACTGACGCTGCCTCCAACTGTTGTGAAAGACAAGAAAATTACTCATACTGTACGCATCTTGAAAATAGCCTTAAAGAATAGTAACAGAGTGTTCTCTTCCATTAGGAAAAATGCATTTGCAAGGTTTCAGGGTGTTTGTTTCAAGATACAAATGCCTGGAATAATACTGCATACAGTAAGAGCAGATGGTTTCAAACTTCTGGTTTTGCCAAGTTTTTGACAGGGGTCTCCCTACAAAATTTTTCACCTCAATTTCCTTGGGCAGGTACAGATTAGTGCTCTGACTAGTGAAAAAGTATGACTTGTGGACTAACTCCTGAGTAAAATATTTTCCTTTTTTTTCCCTGGAGTGTGACAGAAAAATGTTTGTTTCCCCTTCTTCATAATATCTTCCCATTACATATCCTCTCACCTAAAAGTAATCCGTTCCTAAGTCTTGCTTGTGTCCACTTTCTCAACACCTTTGGGCTCCCCTCATTGTCTTGGGGAACAAGGTGAAGGAACAACTTCCAGTGGCTAGCCAAGGCTGGTGGTAGCTGTAGGGGGGCTACTCCTTGCCAAGCACGGCTAAAAATTAATGAATTTCCCTTGCTGTAATGTAGAGGAAATTAAATAAAGGGAGGGTTTTTTCCAATGTCCACCAAGTATTGGACTGTCCCGGGGCTGGGTAGACCAGAACTGATGCACAGGTACCTGCATCAGTACCCTCCAACCAAGGGTACTGAGGGAGCTGGCGGAAGTGCTCACCAAGCCACTTTGCATCATTTATCAGCAGTCCTGGATAACCCGGGAGGTCCCAGTTGACTAGAGGTTAGCAAATGTGATGCCCATCCACAAGAAGGGCCTGAAGGAGGATCCGGGGAACCACAGGCTTGCAGTCTGACCTCGGTGCTGGGGAAAGTTATGGAGCAGATCATTCTGAGTGCCATTACGTGGCACGCGAAGGACAACAAGGTGATCAGGCCCAGTCAGCATGGGTTCACGAAAGACGGGTCCTGCTTGACTAACCTGATCTCCTTCTATGACAAGGTGACCCACTTAGTGGATGAGGGAAAGGCTGTGGATGTTGTTTACCTGGACTTTAGTAAAGCCTTCGACAGTGTTTCCTATGGCATTCTGCTGCAGAAGGTTTTACACCAAAAGAGGGTAGATTCAGACTAGATGTAAGGAAGAAATATTTTACAGTGAGGGTGGTAAAACACTGGAACAGGTTTCCCAGAGAGGTGGTAGATGCCCCATCCCTGGAAACATTCCAGGTCAGGTTGGACGGGGCTCTGAGCACCCTGATGTAGTTGAAGATGTCCTCGCTTATTGAAGAGGGATTGGACTAGGTGACCTTTAAAGTTTCCTTCCAACCCAAACTATTCTATGATTCTAAGATTCCAAGATTTTAAGAGCTGCTTGTAAACAAAGTAGTTCTAGTACTGCAGGCAAAGCTCTGTAACAGAAACCACAATACAGTGTCTACAGATGAGTACTGCATTTCTGAGAGGTCCAACTATCCAGTTTCATGCTGTCATTTTTATCTAACAACATTGTTGGCAAGGTTAGTTAACAATGTCCTGAAGCAATAAAAATATCTATCTCTTCACTGCAGCCTTTTCTTTATGGTTCTGAGCTCCATTGGCCATATAACATATACTATGAACCATTTGAAAGTGTCAGACAACTGGAAAATTACCCTAAATCTCTTGCTGACACTTCTTTTATAGTTATGCTTTTCTGCTTCATGTATCAAGGAATTGTATGACATTTTTAAAAAATGTCCAAAATGATTTTCACAAATTTGACTACTTGCTCTATTTTTGCGGTTGATTTTCATCATATGCTGCAAAATATGTTCAATGGTGATATTACTTTATTTATTACAATAGCTGCATAATGAGGGAAGTTCTTGAATGGGGAACAGCTGGGGTACACTGATGGCAAGAAAAGTGTACTCAATGGTGAACCCTACAGTTTTGTTCCTCAGCTGCCCAGAGAGGAGGAGGAGTTTGTTATCACACACTGCATTGCCCGTCTTGTCCTGTGGACCTGTTTCCTCCAGAGTAAATGAGGGGAAGATGTTGTATACCCACACCTTGTCTTTGTAATAAATAAGTACTTGAGCATGTACACTAACTGGTGGTGGGGAAGTCTTCCTGGGACCCACAGTGTAAATGCCACCTGTACAGGCTGTCTCAGACACTACTCATAGGTCACATATGGCTATACAGGTCAAGTAAGCTTATCTGTGATTAATACATTTTATTACTGATCCTGAATGCTTGTTACACTTGACTTTTTGATTTATCCACCAAAAAGCCCGTCTCTACAGAAAACAAAAACAAAAAAAAAAATTTTTCATGGCAAAATTCTCTGGTCAAATGAGATTTATACTCTAGCTATTTTATAACCTTCTATTAGAAAGCAACAGTAGAAATGGATGGAAAAAAGATATGCTCCAGGCCATAAGACACTTCCTGTACAAGTGGATGGGATCGCATCTAAGATAACCGCATAGTAAAGCTAAGTCAATATATAAGTCCTCTGCTGAACTGGGAGCTAAAAAAAAATCTTTTTTAAATGTTTTACACAAATAGTTTATGACTAGCAGAAATAGAAATATTCTGTGACATTAATTTACCAGTTCTGCATCGCCTATGCCAAAATATTTTCACTGTAGTATATTTTTTCTTCCTTAATTGGAGATATTACATTTTGAGGTATTCAAAGTATCTTTTGTACTGTCAGTATTATGTTGTATGTTATTTGACTTTGACATTGTCTCCATATAATTAGCAATCAGCAAGTTTATATTTTCACATTACAATGGCTTCCAATAGCTTCCAGCATTTTGTAATTATGCAAGGGATTTTGCTGTAATGATTATTCCTGGTTGCACAGCTTTAGCTACTTCATAAGAGTCTGCCCATCTGAAAATGTTTTGGTATTCATTCTCTTAGTTGTCATGCTGGGAATTGACTCTTCCCTGAGACTAGTGAAAATCAGACATTATTCACAGTACCAGCAAAAATAATCTGGCATAAATAAAGCAGAGCCTGATTATAGCGATGCCCAAGCATATACATAGCCCAGAATTTCAGTTTCACTGCTGATTAAATCTGATCTTTAGTTCTGATATAATACATACCCTTCCATCAATGGAAATGATGAAGAAATAACACAAGTAATACTATTAACTATATATTGTCTTTATAGAAATATTTTTTGATAAAAATATGATAAAAAAAAATGCTAGGCACCAATATAGGTTAGGGGTGGACCTGCTGGAAAGCAGTTCTGAGGAGAAGGATCTGGGGGTCCTGGTAGACAGTAAATTATCCATGAGCCAGCAATGTGTCCTTGTCGCCAGGAAGGCCAATGGAATCCTGGGCTGCATAGGGAAGAGTGTGGCTAGTGGGTCGAGGGAAGTCGTTCTCCCTCTTTACTCAGCACTGGTGAGGCCACAACTGGAATACTGTGTCCAGTTCTGGCCTCCCCAGCTCAAGCAGGACAGTGAACTACTGGAGAGAGTCCAGCGCAGGGCAACAAAGATGACTGGGGGATTGGAGCACCTCCCTTATGAGGAAAGGCTGAGAGAGCTGGGACTCTTTAGCCTGGAGAAGAGAAGGCTGAGGGGAGACCTTATTCTTGCTTATAAGTATCTAAAGGGAGGGTTGAAGGAGGATGGAGGCAGACTTTTTTCAGTGGTTCCCAGTGACAGGACGAGGGGCAACGGGCACAAGTTGGAACATAGGAAGTTCCATTCAAACCCAAGGAAAAACTTCTTTACGGTGAGGGTGACAGAGCACTGGAGCAGGCGGCCCAGGGAGGTTGTGGAGTCCCCTTCTCTGGAGATTTTCAAGACCCGCCTGGATGCAGTCCTGAGTAATGTGCTCTAGGCATTCCTGTGTCAGCAGGGGAGTTGGACTGGATGATCTCTAGAGGTCCCTTCCAACTCTGAAAATTCCGTGATTCCATGAAAATAATTATTTTTACAAATAATATATCATCACAATAAGCCAAGTCAGTTCTTTCCTATAGCACGATAATAGTTCTAAGTATTTATTTCATTGTATTAGGAAATACAGAAAGGTATAAAAAAACCCCACTTACAAAAGGGCATTCATTTTTACACTTACAAAGCAGTCTAACAAAAACTAAGGTCCAAAGTAAATTCTCATTCTGAGATCAGGAGGTGGTTTAGTATATGTAACATAGAAAAAGAATGTGATTTGTCATGTGGAAATGAAAGCTGTCAAAGGAAAGTGATTTCCTTTTTGACTTACGTACAAATGAGTTATGTTGCAACACAAAGAACTATCCCTGATACCATTCTCTACCAGATAAATGTTACAGATCTTTTTTGGGGGGGAAGAAGTAAAAGAAAATATTCACCATAAAGTTTCTTAGTAACACTTTTTATAATGTCAAGGCCAGGTTCTCTGTTGTACTGTTTTGTACTGACATTACAGCCAAGCTGGTAGGAAACGTTAGCTCTGAGGTCTGCTACTCTGTCACACACATTTTCCAATGATTGTATTCCACTTAAACAAGAATTAAGCCAAATTATTTTTTCTTTCTCTACAACATTTTACTTTTCATATTTTACATATTTTCCCAGATATTAATGAAAACCTGAGCTCTTCTGGTTATTTTAACTTCAAATTTAGATGTCAAAATTCTCCATCTACTGGTTGTGAAAAGTATATTTGCATGGCACTAATGACAGATTCAAGTCCCAACCTCATTAAATAGAATCCTAAATTCAGTAGATTATTTCTCCCTCTAGAAACATCACTGCATATTCTTTTCTGTATCTTCCCCCAAAGATTATATTTGTGGATTTTGGCACTTACTCTGTGAGGACTGGTTCATTAAGACAAATAACATTTAATTGCAATTTAAATGCTTTAACGTTATTGACTGGATCAGCACTGCATTTTTCTTTCTAGAGCTAGGGAACATGTTCTGGCCTCTCTTGGGTATAGTTGTACTGTCTGTTTTCTGCCTCAGGCCAGAAGCCCTGATTCCTCTGTCAATTACTGTGAATCTTCTTATGTCCACTCCATCTAAGTCTAGGGCCGACTGGAGCAGACCATCATTATAATTATGATTCTTGCTGGACTCAAACCACTGGGTCAACTTTTCCCCAGCTCTGTCTGCAGCTTTGTCATTAAGGGAACTAGCCAGGTCAGTCAGGATCAGAGCACAACAGCACATCAGCTTGTGCCAGCTTGTGATGAGACTCAACAAGGCCAAGTGCCGGGTCCTGCACTTGGCTCACAACAATCCCATGGAGTGCTACAGGCTTGGGGAAGAGCGGTTGGAAAGCTGCTCAGTGGAAAAAGCCTGGGGGTGTTGGTTGACAGCTGGCTGAATATGAGAAAGCACAGTGCCCAGGTGGCCAAGATGGCCAATAGCATCAGGCTTGTATCAGAAATAGTGTGGTGAGCAGGACTAGGGAAGTGATTGTCTACCTGTACTCAGCACTGGTGAGGCTGTACCTGAAATACTGTGTTCAGTTTTGGGTGCCTCACTAGAAGAAAGAGGTTGAGGTGCTTGAGTGTGTCCAGAGGTGCTTGAGTGTGTCCAGAGAAAGGCAACAAAGCTGGTGAGGGGTCCAGAGCCCAAGTCTTATGAGAAGTATCTGAGGTAACCGGGGCTGTTTAGTCTGGAGAAAAGGAGGCTCACGGGAGACGTTATTGCTCACTACAACTACCTGAAAGGAGGTTGTAGCGAGGTGGGAGTCAGTCTCTTCTCCCAAGTAACAAGTGATAGGACAAGAGGAAATGGACTAAAGTTGTGCCAGGGGAGGTTTAGATTAGATAGTAAGAAAAGTTTCATTACCAAAAGGGTTATCAAGCGTTGGAACAGGCTGCCCAGGGAAGGGGTTGAATCACCATCCCTGGAGGTATTTAAAAGACGCGTAGATGTGGCGCTGAGGGACATGGTTTAGTGGTGGTATTGGCAGTGTTAGGTTGCTGGTTGGACTCAATGATCTTAAAGGTCTTTTCCAACCCCAATGATTCTATGATTCTATATCATCAGGGCAACCAGCTTCAGATCAGGTCCCTATAGCAAAACAAAGTTACAGAATAGATAACTTCATCATAAAATCCAGAGTTTACACTGCTCTCACTGAGAATAGAGTACAATGCCAGGTTTTTTTATTGCAATTATCCTATAGATTGACTTCATGCATGAGGAGGAAGAAAACAAAAGAATAGAAAAACAGGAAAGCGAAGACTGAAATGCTTCCTTAAAAGGATTAATGAATAATTTTATGCAAACAATTACATTGCAGTTTTTAATTTAAACATTTTAAATTTCCTTTTTGCTGCATCAACACAAGCAGAAGTTCTTAATTTGATTCATCGCTCCTTCTCAGTAAAATGAATCAGCACACAAAAAACTATTAAATATCTATTAAATAACTCAAGGCTTATCTATAATTGCAATGATTCTGATTAATTCCTTAGAAAAGGCAATGGCAACTGAAACTAGAAAGCAGTTCTTGGGAACCAGCTATGCATGAATAGCCTTGTTAGACTCCCCAGTGGTAAATAAAAGTGAATCAGTTGTTGGGCTTTGAGATGAGTGTATAGAAGAGCTCCAAAGTTCAGAACTGAGATGCTGGTAACACTTCTGGTTCCCATTCTGGGCAAGTGTTAGACTCACAGTTTAGAACATTTTTGTAGGGGAAAAAAAACTCTACAAGTGTCTGCAGAGATAATGAAACATGAATTTACTCCTATTATATTGGATCCCTGTTTTTACATACTTAGCTGGTGTATTTCCATGCATAGAACACAAAAAATAAGAGTGATATTTATATGCAAAGCCTACACTTGGGACAGAATAACCCTCTGCAACAGTACAGGCTGGAATTCACTGGCTAGGGAGTAGCTTTGCAGAAAAGACCTGGGGACACTGGTAAGCAAGAAGCTGAATGTGACTGGGCCCATGCAGTGCAAATATATATCCTGGGACACAGTAGCAAGAGTCCAGCCAGCATGTCAAAGAGATTTTCCTCTCTTTCGCACTTGTGAGACTACAGCTGGAATGCAGTGTCCTGTTTTGGGTCCCCCACTACAACAAAGAGACACGGGCAAACTGAAGCAAGTCCTACAGAGCACCTCCAAGAGGTTATGGGGCTGGATCCCATGATGTACAGGAAAAGAAGAAAGTAGTTGGGTGTGCTCAGCCTCAAAAAGAGAATAATCATGTTTAGGAGTCACTTGTTTTCTTACACAAATTAAAGGGAGGTTATGGACAGAAGCAGGCTTTTCTCAGGAGCACAATGAAAGGATGACGATGGTCACAAGCTGAATCAAGGGAAATTCTAGTTTGATCTAAGGAAAATATTATTTCCTATGAGAGTAGTTAAGCATTGGCACGGGTTGTCCAGGGAAGATGCAGAATCTCCATCCTTGTAAATATTCAAAACTTGGCTGGGTAAGTTCCTTAGCAACCTGATTTAACTTCAAGGCTAGCCCAGATTTGAGCAGGAGGTCAGACCAGATGATCTTGAGAGTTATCTTTCAACCAAGCATTTTTTATTATTCCACATACTTACTGCATTCAGCCAAGCAGTGTTTTCTGGGGCAACAAAAATCTTAGTAAGAGCCATAGTAATTGTGTTTACAGGTTTGAATTTATTTATTTAGGTTTGAATTACTTTTCTAGGAATATAAGGTATCACTAAGATCTTTTTCACCATTGGTTATTCCCTTTGAAAAGAGGCAGGGCCTGTATCTCTCATATCATTGAACCATATTATTGCCAAACAATATATAAAACCATTTCAACTGTTCCAAACACTTGTGCTGTAATAATATGTGCCTCATGTGCGGACAAAAAGACATAACAGTCAAAATATTTGCTTAGGTCTCTATCACTTCAATCCTATTATTCCCAAAGCAATCTTCAGATACTTCAGATACTTCTGACACCAAGTTTGCTGTCTGCACCAATGGTTTCTACAAAATAAACAAACTGATAACAGAATGGAAACAGTGGCTGATCATTCTCCCTCTCTAATTTATTCTAACGCTGAATAAAATCAGATTATAAACACATTTTGTTTATAATCTCAAAAGTTCAAGTTCCTTTTAGGAGACCAAAATCAATATATATTATATGCAACTTCGTATATTAACACAGCTAGAAATATGCTCATAGCATACAGCTCATGTAAATCATGCTATCGATTCAAACTGATTTGGAAACAAATAGCCACTTGTATAAAGAATAGTCTGTTGTCAGCCCCAGGAGTTGTAAAAAGGAAAAAAAAAGACCACAATACCTCTGAACCAGTCAGCAACTACCAGTAGCATATTTCTTACATCCAAGCTGGTTTCGTGTCCTGTATTGGTAAGGCTTCTAAGCATTAACTGGTCAGCCAGAAGGGGTGAGGATTTAACTTACTTACAATCCCACTATATGACAGAATCAATGAGTTCCCTTGCACCCAGCTCACTGTACCATTTTGTCTACTTTTTGTAGCTGCCATGTTGCCAGAAGGAAAATTTACAAATTAATAAACCGACCTTTCAAAATTCATGACGGAGCTCCAAATATGTTGAAAGCAGCTAAAGCACAGAATGCAGTGTGAGTTTAATTAGAGAAAAATTAGCTGGGAAAAGCTCTGAGTGAGGGAAGGGTAGGAAAGCGACTAGAAAAGCTAGGTTCTTCCTTTGGGCATTGCTTGCTCATCTGAGAATTTCTATTGGTATCACTGGAGACCACCCTGCTCCTCATTTGTGCAGTTTGTTGCAGAGGTCAAAACAAGGTAGAGAGACATTGATAGCTTCATTTTCCCTTTTTGAACTTCCTTTCAGATTTGAGCAGGGTATTGAGGCATTTGGAAGAAACCTGACTACAAAATTTTTTTCTTCTTTCTTTTCTCCATTTTCAGACTCTTCGCCTGTTTCTGTGAAGGAAACCTTTCTGGAGCAGTGACATTTTGTCACGTTATTTGATTTTTTTCTATAAAAACAATGGTGATCACCTTACATAAGCAATGGGTAAATTTAGGTTTCACTCTGTTAACTTAGCTTTATGAGGTGCCATCCTGCATCCTGATGTGAAAAATGGTCATGAGCACAACTCTTCTTTACGCCAAGCTTATGCTGTTCTAGCCAAGTGATAAAAAAAGCCAACAACAGAGTCATGTTGAACTCCATAGTTTTCCACTTTCTTTAGAAATGGCTGTTTATTATGTGAAGCTTGTGCGGAATTGAAGATGCCAAAGTTCCCCAGAATCAGTGTGAATCCAGTTTTTTGGAAAGCGTAACACTCATTTGAAGGCTGACTGTGTACTGAATTAGAGGGATGAGGGAAAAATAAAAACACAGACTGATTACAAAGGCATTCAAACTAAATAAAGCAATAAACCGTCTAGTTTCTCTTGAAAGTTCTCTATTAAAATGTTGTAGGGAGGTCTGTCTTTGTAGTTTCATTAATACTTAGGAACAGAGTGTATACAGTCACTCAATCTGCTTTTCCTTCTCTTCAAATACTTTAATGGTTTTCATCTTTAAGTTCCTCTTGTTTAACTTGGCTGTGTTTATCTGAGAATGTTAAAGGCTGCGAAATCAGATTAATCACCCAGTTCCTGCATAAAGACTAGGCTGAAATGATAGGTCTTTGGCAGCGACGCTCAGTGAGCATTATTCTGAGACCATTTGCAGGAGAAATGCATGTGAGTCTGTAGCAGATGCATCAATTACATCAGTCAAGAGCAGCCTTCATGAATCTTCCTTCTGGCCTTCAGAGATGACGTTTTTCAATTTTTTCATTATCTGTACAATTCGCCTTTCTTCCCAGTTTTGCCTTAAATGAGATCCGAGGCACTGCTCTTAAACGGCCAATTGACAGCCACCACATGCAGCTTCTGCAGTTTAAACACAAAATATGAATCTTGGAAAGAATTGCAGGGAGTATAATTGCTTGTTCGAAAGCTTTGCTCTCCAAAGGCTCCTTTACACATAAGAATAGGTTGTGGTTGAAGGAAATTACCTTCTCTTGTGAATAGACCTAAGAAATACTGTGTTCTCCTGTAATGGGAAGATACGTACAATAGCTGTTAATGAAATTCCGTGTACCCAGCATCTGCCAGCCTGGAGAAATAATGACAGTCCTTGGGTAGTTCTTCCCCCTTATGAAGCTCTGCTATTTGTGGCAAAACATTAGTTTGGTATATTAAATGAAAACCTGGAGCTACTCTCACTGGTCTTCTACACAGAGATGTCTGAACATTGCTGGTTTCTTTCCTGGCGAAGAACCAGAGCGATGAAGGAACCAATACAGAGCCGGTTTTACTGGAGTTTTTACATATGTGTCACTTTTAGGGATGTTCAGGGTACATCTACACTGAGAAATCAGTGACAGACTTCTGCACTGGACCCCAGTCATCCCCGCTACCTATTTGCTCTTGCCTGGTTCCAGTTTTGACCTCTCCAGACGGCTCTATGGAAGGCAAAGCCACAGCTTGCTGCAGCCTGTTTGCATACTAATCCCTTAGTATCACTTGGTCTCGGGGTCATGCTCTGGTCTGCTTTCATTTAGCAGTACAGACGAAGTCTCAAAGAGCAGTTTCTTGTACAATGTTCTGCTGATTTATGTGATTCATTTCTGTGTTGGACTGGTGTTTCATTGCATGCTGCTAGAAACTAACTCAGGAGATGTTTTTGTTTGCCCAAATTCCACAGGTATTTCTTAGGGAGACGGAGTAAAACACATTGCCTTATAGTTCCAGGTAAAGGAATATATTTTATTTAAAAATGTGGAGGAAAATGACCGTTTGCACAAAGCAAAAGGTGGAAGAGGCATATATGGAATCATATAAGCAAAGGCTGTTTTTCAGTCCCTGAAGTTTTGAGGCTACGTTTTTCCTCAACAAATCACAGACAGAGAAATACACTCCATAGGCTGTTGTCAGTGCCTGCATGACATGCATGCTCTAGCTTCTGCTCCACCAAGTCAGAAAAGGTACGTTTCTAAGGAAGAGCTGCTCTTTAATCCTTGTGAAAGATAGCTCACTGGTACTCTGAAGGAATATTTTCTTTTGCTTCCTTTGCACTCTTCTGTGGTGTTAAGCAGATGTTTCCTGATCATATGCATAAAATCATGATTGCCTAAACTGAAATTTATTTGAGAATCAGACATATAATTAAGAATAAAGAATTTTATTGTATAGTAATAGATAAGTGAGTATAGAGCAAAAATCCAAAGCAAACCTGCAAAAACACTGAATTTCTTATGTGAAGTGCAATTTAAATTTAGATTGCATGTGTACCTTTCCCATCCCCTGCACCTATGCATAACATACAGGCTTTAACTAAATCAGCCAGCTGGAGGACTTCTGCCTTGACCCGCAGGCAGGCTGGGTGATGCCTCCTGAGCTAAAGTCATGTTCAGTATCTATTTTTCTCTACAATATCCAGCCTGCAGCTGTAAAGGTCTCATGCTAATACCATCAAATCAGGGAAGCAACACCTCTTCTTTACTAAACACCCCTTTCAAATTTACTCCCGAAATTCCACCTTTCTGAGGTGATGGTGGGGACACCCTCACTCCTCTCTATTCCTCACCACTGCCTACTCGGTGCCAGTCGGCTCCAGTCCTGCAATGCTCCTGAGTCCAGCCTCCATCACCACAACAAAATTGTGATTTCTTCAGCATCCAAACACTTCAGTGAGACGCAGAGAGGATGGGAGCCAAAGCAATCCATATGTGGTAACTGGACTATAATGTCAACCAAATTACATTGTAATTGTGTGGGGAAACAGCGGCAGCACTCTTAAGTTTTAACTGCGAGGTCCTTTAGTGCTTCATTTCAGAACTTCAAAGATAACCTAACATCAGGGGGGTTTTGTGGGGAATTTTAGAAACCCCAACAAGGGATCTGACACAGCAAACCCTTAATTCACTAACCTTGACAGCTTACAAAGGCAAAAACTCACCTTCTGTTTTGAAAAGGTTTGATGGCAGATAAATCCCACTACTGCTTTGGGGAAATGTTTTTCTTTTTCTGAAGTACTGAACTTGCTGGACCTGTTACAAAACCCGGCTTTTCCATGGAAATTGAGGGAGGATAGAAGCCAAAGGACCCAAGGCTGAGAGAATAATATTTATGTTTGTATTGGCAGAATATTTACATTGGCAGTGTTACGACTGTGGTCCATTTGCATTAATTGCATTTATGAAGGAAGGAAAGCACAAAAGAAGGGAACTTATTTGCCTTAATTTTCCTTTTGAAAATTACAAGATAATAATTTTCACCTAGATGTTTTGAGGTAGCATCATCATATTTGTTGAAAAATTGGTAGAGGAAGAGTAATATACAATTGCTAAATAGTTCATTGTTTTAATTTTTTTTGTTGTTGTTGTTGTTACTACTTTTACTTTTAATACTAAGTATTTGTGTTTTGTTCCTGGGGAAAAAAAATCTGTAAATAGAACACTTTCGTATTTTATCTTCTGACGTACTAAATAATTTTATACTGATCTACCCCTGCCTTAATCATTTCAAAATTCATATTGCTTGGTTATTTCAAACTTGTTGAACTATATGTAAAGTTAAATATCCCTGGAGTATTGCTACAATATTAATAACAACAGCAACAGTCTTTCTTACCCTTAAAAGGTGTTAAGGGTTAAGAAGATACAAAAATTTTCCTCTCGTTATGCTTTCAGCTGAAATGCCGGTGCATATACCAGCAAACACATATGAGAAAGACTAAAGTGGTCAGATTTCTTAATACCACAGAAGAAGAGAGAGGCAAGTATCTGTCATCCTCTGTACACTTGATGACAGCTTCACAGAGACTTCCAAGCACACTGGCTACAATGAATAAGGCTCCTCCATTCCTGTCATCAGATCATAGGATAATTCAGGCTGGAAGGGACCTGAGGAGGTCTCTTCCCCAACCTCCTGCTCAAACCAGGGTCATGTGTGAGATCAGAGTGGGTTGCTCAGGGCTTTATTCAGTTCAGTCTTGAAAATCTCCAAGGATGGAGACAGCACAACCTGTCTAGGAAACCTGTTCCATTGCCTAACTGTCCTCATAGGGAAAAGCTTTTTTTTCTTTATATCCAGTCCAAACTTTTCTTCTTGCAACTGATGCCCATTGTTTATTGTCCTTCCACCATGCACCACTGTGAAGAGCCTGGCTCCATATCCTCAATAACCTCCCGGTACTCCATGAGGAGTGACGTTGGTTCTCCCTGAAGCCATCTCCGCTCCAGGCTGAACCGGCCCTGCTCCCTTGGTTTCTCCTCAGTGGGCAAGTGCTCCAGCCCCCCACCACCTCAGTGGCCCTCCACTGAACTTGCTCCAGTTTTACCATGCATCTTTTGTACTGAGGGACCCAAAGCTGAATGCAGTATCCAGATGTGCTTGCATGAGTGCTGATTAGAGGGTGACAATCACTTACCTCAGCTATGTTCCTGTTAATACAGCCCAGGTTATTGTTAGCCTTCTTTGCTGCTGGCCCTTGTTCAGCTGGAGGTGCTCACACCTCCCGCTCCTTTTCTGCATTGCTGCCAGGCAGTCAGTCTCCAGCCTGTGTCACTGCAGGGGCTTCTCCCTTCCTAGGTTCAGGACTTTGCATCTGTCCTTGTTCACTTTCACTAGGCTCCTGTCAGCCTGTTCCTCCAGCCTGTCTTGGTCTCTCTAAATGGCAGCCCTGTCTGGAGCCTATCAGCTGGTCTCTCTAACTTGGTGTCATCTGCAAAACCTTCATCTTCTCCAGGTCACTGATAAATCTGGGCCAGTACAGATCCTTGCAGCGCTGCATTTTTCACCTGTCTTCAGGTACAGTATGACTCATTAACCACAACCCTCTGAGCTTGATCATCCAAGCAGTGTTTTACCTATCTTGTTCTTCCACCCAGACTGTAACATTCTAACTTGGATAAAACAATATAGTGAGAAATGGTGTCAAAAGCCTTGCTAATTTCAAGGTAAATGATAGGTAAATGATATCTCTTTGGCCACAAATCTAGTTAGTGTCCAAGCAGTGTTCTGTGGTCAGGTATGTATACTCTAACTGAAAAAAAAAGCTGTAATAGAAAAGCAAGCTAACTTCAAACCAATATAGTCTTAAGTATTGACAAGGTCTTGTTTAACCATCATTTGCATGCTGTCATTTGCAATGATTATACCTGGAAAGATCTGTCACTGAAAACAAAAAGTGCTCCTACTTCTAGACTACTTTTGCCAAGGTTAGTACAGAGCAAGGAGCAATTTTTCACAGCCAGGTTAGCAAGACCTAACCTTAATTTACTGTAATGAAAACGATGATCTCTCTTCATTTGAGTGTAACTATGCTACTTACCTTTAATGTGATTTGACTAATGTATTTATATTGAGAATAGGGCCACATGCATTGAAAGAAAATATTTTTCAGTAGATACAAAAGCTTTGTCTGTTTATTTCAAGATTTTGACTTTGATTTTGAATAAGTTCAGTACATGTTTCCAGCTTTAGAAATAATGATGAAGAAATGGCTCAACACAAGTGGAGTCTTGCAGGCTGTCATAGCTCTAACAACAGTTATCTCTTGCAAAACTTCCCATCTAATCTTGAGAATCTTCATGTAAAATGAGGATTTTTCCCTCAGACCAAACCTCTGAAATGCAGGTTGGCAAGATGCTTACTTCTCCAGGCAAAATCTACAATCATCACCCAATCTGTGTATGTCGGTGAAAAAAAGTCCCAGCATGGCATGATGGAGGCTCCCAAACACCTGATTTTGATAAGAGGAAGGTGCCGCCTATGCAAACAGTGCAAGTCCTATACAGCTATCTTCCGAGGACAAATTGCCAGCTCCTCTGTAAAGGTGGATACATGGATCATGGTGGTCAACGAGAAGTTAGGTTTCTTTGAAAAGTGAAGAGCATGTTCAGGAACATTAGTTTTTGACATTAGTACAGTGAACTCTGAGGCTCGCCTATTTCTGTTCAAATTGTTGGCTATTAATCTGTATGTAGCTCAGGTCTGAAAATATTCAACTGCTTAGGAAGAGCTGATCTGAGACTTTTTGACCACTTCTATAACTCAAACATGACCTGTCCAGGCTGCATGAGTGAGGCCTTGTCCCTAAAGCAAGACAGACTTTTAATACAGAGTGACAGAAACACAGAATGGTTTGGGTTGGAAGGGACCTTAAAGATCATCTGTTTAGGCTTTTCCCCTCCAACAAACTCTAGAGTGAGTCTAAGCCCACTAAGTCTAAACACGTAACTGTGTATAAACAATATAGATAAGTCTTTGTGGTAAACTTGGCTTCTCTCTGAACTTACCTGCTAAGGCAGACCCTTAGATCACACAGTGCATTAGAAGGGAAGCTTTGATTTCCAAAGGATTGCCAAAGGGATTCCAGTAAACAGGCCCTCAGGGTTCATCTGTCTCAGCTTAAGGGGCTTTTCCAGTTCTCAGAATGACAGAATATTAAGACTGGAAAAAAAAAGCTTATGCCCATTGTCACCTACCTTCCAGAAATTACATGTTATTGTTCTTAAAGGATCTTACCTTCTTTTTAGCCTATACAACACATCTAGTTATCTCATGTCTCCTCTGCAATAAATGTAAATAATATAGGTGGTGACAAAAATGATTTTATTCTTAGAGGGCCTGAGTTGCTATCTGGAGATGTCTGCCTTTTCCCACTGACTATGAAGGGACTCAAGGCTAGGCTGCTGACACAGGTACCTTAGTTAAATACCTGAGGTTATGTGGAATGAGTCAGGGTCTCATAGCACAAACATGCTACAGGAATGGCTATTTCTAGTTTCTTTCTACATGCTATTAAGAGGGCAGAAAAAAAGAGTCCAAGCCTTGAACTAATTTTATTAATAATGTGTCAAACCTTTTTTACCTTCTGTTACACTTTCAGCTTGTCTTAATGTCAAAAGCTGTGTAACTGAGTCATGTCTTTTTGTGAACCATAACAGGGCTGCTAACGAAGCCCTTAAGGTTACCTACTTAGAACAACCTCTAATTTAAATGACTACATTACCCTGGTAATTAAATATTATTACCTTTTCTGCACAGCAGGCAGAGCAAAACATTTCCTTTTCCTCTTCATCCACCTAAAAAAATAATGAGCCAGATCCTGTACTTGGGCAACAGAGCACAGGCATGTTGCACTTTGTAGACTTTACGCAATTTCTACTTGCTGAAGATCTTCACTGGTCTGTCTCTCCCATAAATGTTAAGGACCCTCACATTTTTACAATATTATTCAGGAATGAAACACATTCAAAGCATAAAAACTATGATTTGATGTAATAAAGAACGTGCCAGAGGATGTCCAGCTTTAGATTTGTTTCTTCTCTTATTCATATGCATTCAGCTTTGGCTTTTCCCTGTTCTTCAAAACATTCTGTAAAATCCTTCCTTATGAAGTCCTTGCTTGTTTGCAGGTGCTCACCAACAACTGAGCCTATTCTCCTCCTAACAAAACAGTTTTCACCTTTTAAAGATCCTTCCTCAAATTTGCGAAGTATCTCAACAACAATTTCTTTAGCCTTTTGCCTCGCTAAAACTTTGTATCTTTCACTAGAGTCGTCTCCGATATGAACACAATAATGGAAATAGTAAATATCAAATTAGAATGGTAGATGACAGTATTGTAGAGAAACTCTGAATATTGCAAAACTGGACACCCAAGTTGAAATAAATTCCATTAAAACTTTAACTATAGAAAATACAGTCTATGACAGTCATCAGGACCTCTCTTTGCCACCCAACGGGGAGAAAAGGCAGCTCCAAAGGACAAACAATTTAATTTTAAAGCCTCATGGCAGACTGCCAGCTCGACCCTGACACACCTTCTAATGTGGAGTGTAGAAGCCAGAATTAGTCTGCAATCTCAATTCTTTGTCCTGGGCTTGCTAAGCCTTTGTCTAAGCAGGAAAAAAAGAAAACTGAAAGTAGTTACATATCAGATAAGCAGATCAGTTCCTGAGCATGTCTGCAAAGCACAACTTCCAGCATATATAACTTGCTAAACGGTCTACTTCTATTACTGTGAGACCAAACTTAATGTAAAAAGGAAAACATCACTGAGAAAAAAAACATGTGCTTTCAGTTATCTCCTCTGGTTATTCTAGTTCAGCATGCCTTTGCACTTTTAAGTTGTGTCAGGTCCTGTGAATCTAGCACCATATAAACCTAAGTGAAATTCCCAGGAAAGTTAAGCAACATAGAAGACTGGTTATATTCTATCTTCATCAGTGATATTAATGAAATCAAATTGATTTCTTTAAGCAACAGAACTAGCAAGTTTATCACAATCTTTCAGTAAAAACTCAGCACGCTTTTTTTTTTTTTTTTTGGTCAATCCTTCCTTCAGTCTCCACAACAGTACTTAGCAGATATTGATGTGTTGTTTTCCAGACAACTAAAGCTGTAACTAACAACAGCAACTTACTCTGGAGTTTTGCCCTCAAAAGGCATAATCTTTACTTCGTTGCCATGTTTTAAAAGAAAGTTAAGATTTTATTTTAAGGTGAAGAAATGGATGATACTATATTCACAAAAGCAAACAAAGAAAAATCCCCTTTCTTGGCCCAAGAAGACATTCTTTTAGGCAGATTCAAACTTTAAAAAGTCCTCAAAATGTCTTTGAAGCATAAAAAATAGAGCAGTTCTCTGGCAGGTCTAAGCTGGAGCTTTATCAAGTAATATAAAGGCAGAAGCTGAGTCAATGAGTACCACAGGCTGCTCTAGTCGTACCCTCTTTCTGCTAAAGTAGGTTGGATTAGTTTCATTCATTAAGCAGAAACTGAACCACTGGATTATTTGTTTTGCTCATGTCATAAGTCCTTTATCCACAAAACAAGTAAAATACAAGCCTTAAGAAATGAAAGAAAAAAGTGATTCCTGCTGTATTTACTTCATCCTTCACCATTAGGAGCTGCAGTCAGCCTCACAACGTAGTTACTGCTCTCAAGGTGTTACAATAGCACAAACAGGCCCTATCTGTAACTAAGGCCTGATTGTGCTGGGCACCGCACAAAACTCCCAAACAACAGGCAAAATGTACCCTGAAGATCCTCTGATCCTGATACATAATAGAGGGTGATACGTGGTTGAAGGTGCATCACTGCACGCAGATCGAAGCTCTGCCTTCTTGCGGCAAGACAAGAGACCGAAGATCTGCCCAGACGGACTGACACGGAAACTGATGTTGAAGCTCTGTATAGACGGTGGGCTAGCTATGCCTCAAAGTCCACCCTGCAAGCTGATCTGAAGCACACTTGTCAACTTCATCAGAAAGGACTGAGACAATCCCAAGGCAGGGTAAATTGGGGCACTCTCCATCCTTCTGGCACTCTCAGGGAGCACCCCTGCAGACAGAGGAAGGAATTCACGTCCCCCTTTGGGAATCCTTTTGCGGATAAGGTAGGAATAAGACCAGGCAACTCAACACACTTGGGTTTTGGTGGATGGATAGCCAGCAGGCACAGGTAGCGACCCAAGTGGTTATTCCACTAAATCTTTAAGTGTTTATATACTTACAAAGTTAGACAGAAGCTGCAGATACCTGTACTTTAGTTTTGAATCAAACTTGCAATCATCTTTCCAAAATCACTAAGCAAGCTGGTGGCAAAGGGAAGGACTAAAATCCACTGTTCTGTCTGCTTAACCATACTGTCTCTTCTGTAACTGAGCCTGGGAAACAAGAGAAGTTTCTTTTCATGACCTATGTGTCTTTACAAAGGTTTTTGCCCCTAGGAGTCCTGTTTGATCTGCTCTGTCTCCCAGGATGGAGTCACTTAATTAGGGAAACAAGATTCAACAGAAACGCGTGAGACTCCATGGGTATGAGACACTGTTCTCCTGGTGTTCAGCCTAGGGAAAGATTGTCTCTAACCCTCAAGCTCCTTTTACCTCCTGCTGCCACGGGTCTGTAGCCTGCCTGTTTGGGAGGCAAAAAGAGGGGCAGTGGATGGGGCCCAGGAATATCTGTAATAATATCGACCCTGTGGACAGGGCAATAGAGAATGTACAATGGGCAATGGTCTCTGCAATTCAGTAAGAAAAGGGAAGGAGTGTTAGAAAAAAGAGGAGATAAAGGGTGACGAAGAAATAAATATGGATCTTAAGGTTCCTTGAGTGTGCCAATAAAAAGGAGAAAGGGTGTTTAAATGTATCACAAGGGAAAGATATTGAGACGGTATCAGAAGAACGTTATACAGTCTCCAGTGTATTTTATGTGTCCAAATAACCACCAAGGGAGTTCCTAATTTTCTCAGCTGTCTCATTCAATCCAAATTATTGACTGAAAGCTATTCTAATATTTGGACTAACCCTGAAATAATAGATTGTGAAAGCTCACTGTTCAAATGAGCATTATCACAGTGCTACCAAATTCCCCTTACTTGTGATACCTCTGCTATGAGCCAGAATTTATCAAGTCTAGGGCTAGAAAGAAGTGGGTCAAAGGAGAATGGGAGATGTTGTGGGACCATGCCAAAGGAGATGGCCCGATAATGATCTGATGAAGAGGGAATGGAGTGGGGAAGAATGTCATCCTATCATTTGCAGAAGAAAGCCAAGTGTCTCTGTAAGGAAGACTTGTTAATAGTTTTGTGTGAACATTTTCTTTTCAGTATGAAAAATACCCTGGAAGTCCAAATGCCAACAGTCAAACTCAAGAGCTATATGACTTTCACAAACATAAGCTCCAGTTTGTCATACCAGTGCCATACTCAACATCTCTTTTCATTTTTCTACTTTAACTCCTGGAGTTGTAAAGTTTAGAAAGTTTTATTCTCCACTCGAAAATTTAAATAAAAATGTGATCTCTTTGAAGGCACAAGATTGAGGTCTTATAAAAGACGGCTTTTTTCTCATAAATTTTTTGTTTGATAACGGATGTACATATTGATGGAGGAAATGGGTGAAGAAACCCTTTATTATTTTAATCTTGATAGCTAAGGCCTACAGCAAAAACAAGGGGTAAGGAGGGAAGAGAATAATGCTCTGTGGACATCTGGTGCAGCAAAGAGGAGGCAGATGAAAAGAACCAGCGGACAGGCCTAACACAAGTTTGCTTTGGCTGTCTTGTTTTATTGTTCAATAAACGTTTATCTTAATGGAGGGAGCCCTGCCAAGCAGTGGAAAAATTCATACTGCAACAGCATGCAGAAGTTTCAGTCAGCACGTTGAAATGTCCCTTGGTTAAGCAGTCACTCTAGCTCAGGCCAATTGCACCTAGCACAGGCATGGAAATGTTAGATCGTGGACAGAGGGACAGAAGACTTTCTGTAAGAGCCTCCTACAAGATATGTGAGACAGGAGGGGTTGCTTAAGAGTGTCCTGGGAGCTTAGACACAGGAAAAATAGAAAGGAGTTGAACACCCCTCTACAAGTTAGATGGCTGTATAAGCTCCTAATGCTACATGGGCAGTTACTACAGCTGAAATAATACCAATTATTTGGACCTCTTGGGCTTTGCCAAAATGACTTGCAGTGAGGAGTGGAGTGCAGCATAGCTGCTGGTGCAGCTATGGCAGAGGGTGTGGGGAGCAGGAAGGAGGAGCTGCAGAAGAGAGGGGGTGTCAGCAGGCAGGAGTGGCTGATGGAGGCCATGGGAGGACTGGAGGCAGCCAGTAGATGCAAATCCTACCACAGCTCAGCCTGGGGCTCATCACCCAGCAAAACTAACTAACCTGAGCTGTGGATTAGATACTCCTGCACGGGTGGGAGGAAGAACAGCCAGATCTCCAGCAAGTATATGGAGAGAGGAATGAGGGTAGTAAACTTCCTATAGTTACAGGTTTACATTCAAGATTAAATCCTGTGCACTACCTTATTTATTCACCTTGTTAAAGATTTGCCTTCTCTAAAATTTTGTTTGTGAAGCAAATTGTTTTGTTACTGCAAGCAGAAAAAAATAGCTTATGGTGCTAAATCTACCCCAGGTTTCTAGGGAAGCTTGCAGGTGCATTAGTAGTGACTCCTTCAAACCAAAAGCCAACTTCTGTTGCGGCCAGTCACATCCCAACAGAAGGGTTGTGCACTGCTGGTTAGGGATATGCACTACTGGTTGCTCTTACTTGAGGCAGACATGCCAGCAACTTTTCATTTAAGGAAGATGCGGAAAAGGAACCAAAATGAGAAATTTCCACCGTACTTCATTAACAGCAAGTCTCCTGCTCTTTGAGTTAATTACTTCTAGCAAGTGTTCAAAATAAAAAGACGTTGGTGTCAGTTCATGAATAGTTTAACTAGAACTGTGATGAGAGGTTTGCAACTTGTGTGCGGCGTATAGCATTCAAAGGTTATCGATGCCTTCTGAGACATCATTAAAAAGTTAGCGCTGAGATTCATTTCCCCTTACGTGGGCTCTGAGCCTTCAGAATCTGAAATCTCTGTTACCACAGGGTAGAAATTGCAGTTGACGCGATAAGTTGTCTGACTTGCAGCTACATTTTCAATGCCTAGTGAAGTAATTCTTCTAATTGAAGTGCCCTGTTTCCTTACCCAGCCAAGGGAGCAGAGAGAGTCGTCTCTGGAGTTAACTTAGATGTCTTATCTTGAGCAGACAGGATCTCCCTCTGTGCATACCTCTGTCTCTTGACTGTATAAGGAATTTGCTCACATACTTTAGGAGGATTGCTTCACCACGCATTTAAAATGTAGGCACAATTAAATGCTGTATTAAGCAGATGTTCTCCCACCCTGTGATTAAAGAACATTTTTTTCTAGCAGCAATAAGTACAGCTTCCACAAGGACACCTACACTTCATTCAGTTCTGAGGTAACAGATAACCAATTAAAGTAAGACTTTAAATATGCGTAGCAGATAAGCTACTTACATAATTTATGCTACTTAACAATCTGTGGAGTCTTTATCTATAAACACAGAGACTTTTACATGATTTACAAAGCAAACATATGACCTGTTTTACAGTACCTGGCTCTTGCTTGGAAAAATGTTTATCAAACTTTTTGAATACTATGGCTGAGAGTCTGCAGAAATGGGTCTTTTGGAGACATGGACCCAAACGTGCATACATCACTTCTCTCAGTTATGGGATTCATAGACTAAACACATCTTTCTTTGGTGTTAAAAATGTCCAAATATTATCAGAGTCCCGTTTTTATGGAGTTTTGTTATTTTTTACATGGAGACTTCTGACTGCACCTTTCTAGTCTTTTGACAAATATTCACATACACAGTGACTTGCTAACACATGGCTGCTGTGTTTCTGTTTATCTTTCAGGTGTATTTTATTTAAACACAGGATAATTCTTAGATGTTGTGTTTCCAAAGTCATTCCTGATTGCAGAGTCAATAATTCAGGCTTTTGCATCTGGAAGAATTTTAATGAGAAATTCATTATAATGGCTACTAAAATTACTCAAAATCAATCTGTGGTTCCAAAGGAAAATTCTACTCTCTGAGACAGTCACATAGCTTGACTTAGACTCTTAAACTGTACTGCTGCCAGAGGAGCTCTATGGAAATTTCCAGCATTTCCAGACATATTTTATATTCCACATCTGAATAAAAAGCCAACGTTCCCAACAGAACAGTAGTTTAAACATTAAAAAACATTACTAAGAACGTGGCAACTTTTCATTTCAGTACTTTAAAATTATTTTGTCTAGGCATTGTTGAGATACTCGATTTTGATAAGGAATAATTTTTGCTTTCTACCACAGTTATAATTCTTTGTATAATAATATGATATGGATGCTATTAGCTACAAGCATGACATTGTCAAAAATGTTAAAGTCCAAGTGAAGTAAAAGGAAACTGCAGTCAAACAAAATGCTTTATTTAAATGAAGTGTTTAGACATCGACATGAAATGACAGATTTGAAATGATTTGACATGTTTTCACTGAAAATTTCACTGAATTTGTGACATTATTGTGAAACACTTCCACTTAACTGAGGCTATATTTTGCATAGAAAACTAGTAAAGAACTGGTGATTGCATTTTTAAAAGTCCTATTTTGAGCAGGAGCAAACAGATGATTTTTACTATCAGTAACAAACAACTACTTTTATCCTGCAGCACCATTTTCCAAGAAAACAAGAATTGATCTATGAAATGTGAATAGGATATTATTATATTTAAGATTTAATTGACCAATTAATAATGTAGTTATATTGCTCATAACAGTAATCTTTGGTGTGGGTTTTATGGGAACATAGAGGTTTACGTTGCAACCAGCTGATCTATGATGTGTGTCTCCTGTGGGGGGGAGTCCTGTCGCACCTCTTGTCTGCCTGCAAGTAAGTGAGCAAGCTAGTCTGAACCTGATTTCCCTGAAATTCTTATTAATAAAGCCTGTACTCTTGTTAAATCTAAATGTCTTTAACTGTGTAGAATTATGAAAATCCACTCCCTCTTTCACTCTTTCTCTGCCTCTTTGCCAGTTGAGGCTCCGCAGATGCTAACAACTCAGAAAACCAGAGACTGCCCCTGGGAAGTGGGAACTGTTAGAAGACCAACTAGAGGCATTAAGGAGAGTTTTAGTAGTTAAGCAGCTGAATTTTTGGTAAATATTGATTATTCAGCTCTATAGAAATGTACTGAAAAGAGAAATGAAAATCTGGAAATGGTTCTATGCTTTAAAACGGACTTTAAAAAAAAATTTTATTCAAGATCAGGAAAAATGTCCTTCCTGAATGTATCTTTTAGCAAATTTAGTTCTTGATTCTTTAGCTACGCCTCAACATGATACATAACCATGCATGGAAGCTACAACTATGTATTTACTTTAGTTTTTAAAGATAAAGGCAGAAAAAAAGCTTATTAAAATGTTTCAAGAGTGTCAAACTGCAATGTGCAGAATTTAACCTACTTTACATCCTGTTGATATTAAGTATTCCAAATTTTCTAATGATCTTACAGAGAAAGTGACAGATGATCAGAGTAAACTAAGACTGGAAAAGAAAAAGGAAAAAAACACAAAAAAACAGCTAGTCTTTATTCATTTGAAAAGTGAAAAAGAAAAGGTTAATATCTAAAAATTCCTATTTCCTCTGTGTTGATATCAGAATGCCTAATAACAAAGCAAAATGAGACAATACTGCCAATAATTATAACCTTGCCCTGCCACTATGTTTGAGCTTATACAGCTATAGCTTAAGTAACATGGGCCAGTTAGTATGGGGCAAGATGAGAGAGAGTTATAAATTACTAGTATAAGTATTTAAATCTACTGTGAAACCAGAGCATGATGATTCAGTCTATTAATCTCCTCTGTCCCCCTTCTTTATTTCACATATATGGGAAAATTAGTAAGCATTTTAGTAAGCACTCTTTCACATATGTGCAAATATATGCATGAGACCTAAACAGAATCAAAGCTAAACCAAAGCTAACTGGAGAGTGGAGAGACACTGGGGTTTTGCTGTGATTTCTCTATTAAAAACTCTCAATATATATGAGACAGAACATGCATTTTGCAATTAGTGACAAAGATGACTGCCTACTAATTATTACAGACTGCTACGATCCTCTGCTACTTAATTGCATTGCTGCACCAGGATTTTGCAAATCACTTAAAGTCAGAATGACATATTATCATTATTGCAGGTAGAATAACTTCTGCTTGTGAATCATATACAGAATCAGGGATTTCCCTTGCATATCCTTGATTGAAACTGCAGTTGAATCGGGTAACATTTTTATTTGGCTCAGGAAAATGGGAAACCATTTTTCGTTGATCATTGTGTGCCTAGAATCTAGCACAGTGAAATTGTAAGTGACAACCTTCATAAAACTCTCCCCTAGCTGAGATAATATTATGCAGTAGATAATTAGACAACGAAATGTTTGTGCCCAATGCAGACTAGTTGCGTGACTTCAGGGAATCTCTCCTGTCTACTGCTAGTTGTAGCCCAGGCAACAGTAGGTGTCAGAAACAGGCACCACAAGCATCAGCAACGTGTCTTTGCTTATAATCAAACAGAATCAGTGCTGCAAAATGAACAGGGGAAAAAATAGTACCTTGGGCGTTCTGTCCCATGTGCCATGGTAAACAAAAATTGTGGGTAAGCACACAAAACATACATGCTGGCAGATACTCTCTGGTTCTGCCACCTAACTCAAAACAGATACTATCCACAGTCTTGCCAGACATTATTCTGCAGTGTAAACTGGAAACTATAAATCTCTTTCAACCTCATTAGTTATTAACAGAAGAAGATAGATGGTTTTATCAGGGAAGTGTCTTCCTTGGCAATACATAGTAGGTTCCCTCTGGCATGACTCCATGGATTGAGAACTGATACCACTGAGATGCCTTTTGACAGTACATGAATGAGGATCACAGTGTTATGGTAAGTGTGAAAGGAATGGAAATGCAGACAATAAGCACTGTTCACTGTGGAGAACCTCCAATCCAACTGGTATCAACTTTTTGGTTTTGCGGAGAAGCCCCACTTCAGGGGCAATCTGGTGACCATGAGCAGTGCAGACAACTCTGAGAGTGAATGTGCTTTCTTCATTTCCGTAGATGATAACACAGAAGTGGCACCAGGGGCTTGCAGACCACTACACCAAGCACTGCTTAATCATTTCACTTTTAAGAGCCTTTCTCTGTTTGTTACAAGGTATTTCTAGATCTACCTTTGATCAAACGCTATGTCATTTTGAAGCTCTTCAACAACTCCCAGATTGATAATTCTCTTTTCTCGTTTGTCAATTTTCCTTTCTTTACACAATGAAAATTCTTCACCATCCACTTGTCTGCTTCTCCTAAAAGTACCCTCAGTCTGCTGTTCCTGCCCAATCTTGTGTCTTTGAGATTAAACCAAGTTACATTATCCAAAGCTTACTCCAGTACTTTACAAAGTTGAGTTATAATGTATTTCATACTTACTTGCTTATTAATGACACGAGGAACTACTGCTAATAATTTTTGGTGCTATTTTCAACTTGAAAGAAAAAAAGTAATCTTTAACTCCTGAGCAATTAATTCTAAAACTAATGTAAAAGTACACGTGTTCCTATTTTACTTGTCCTCATTCTTCATTATTTTGTTACTTTTAGCTGCAATTTCTGGACTTAGACTGGATATTCTGAACAACCAGACCTGATTGCTTCCTCATGGAGCTCTGACCTCAGCCCCAGTATAGCATTACAATGTCCTTTGGTAATAGTGTGAATAAAGGTTGAGATGTTAGGGATGGGTGGTAGGATAAAAAGGGAAGACAATGCATTCTTATCCATTTTGTTGTTTTGTTGGGGGAGTTTGGGTTGGGATTTTTTGTGTTATTATGATTTTACAGGATAGCGGGCAAGTTAAGAAAGACAATAACTAGAACTGATAGCATAAAAAAACCCACAAATCTATGTTTGCTCCTCTCATAATAGACAAGTCTTTGGTGGAGAACTGACTCTTGGTGATTGAGACACATAGGGCAGAGGAATCATAGAATCATAGAATCACAGAATGGTTTAGGTTGGAAGGGACCTCAGAGATCATCTAGTTCCAACCCCCTGCCACGGGCAGGGACACCTTCCACCAGACCAGGTTGCTCAAAGCCCCATCCAACCTGGACTTGAACGCTTCCAGGGACGGGGCCTCCACAACTTCCCCGGGCAGCCTGTTCCACTGTCTCACCACCCTCAGAGTAAAGAATTTTTTCCTAATATCTAATCTAAATCTACCCTATTTCAGTTTAAAATCATCACCCCTCATCCTATCACTACACTCCCCGATAAAGAGTCCCTCCCCATCTTTCCTGTAGGGTCCCTTTAAGTACTGGAAGGCTGCAATAAGGGCTCCCTGAAGCCTTCTCTTCTCCAGGCTGAACCATCCCAACTCTCTCTGCCTGTCTTCATAGGAGACGAAGCAGATGTATCCCCCCAAATCAGTATTTTTAAACAGTTTAAATCCAAAATAATATATTAATGGGCTAGTTAAAATCCAGCCCACACACTTTTTTCCTGCCATTTTTAAAATAAGATTTATAAGCTGCCTCTGCTGCTTGCCATCAAGCTTACCTTGGATAGTTGTAGTGTAAGGGCATATGAAATGTGCCAGCATCTGGTTCATTGAATTATTTGTTCATTTAATTATCTGGTTAAGGGTTAGTTAGTATAACAGAAATAGAAAACAACAAGAAAAGTGACAAATTCAACACAGAAACCAGGATATAACAGAGACAATGATGAAGANCCCACAAATCTATGTTTGCTCCTCTCATAATAGACAAGTCTTTGGTGGAGAACTGACTCTTGGTGATTGAGACACATAGGGCAGAGGAATCATAGAATCATAGAATNCTGCCTCTGCTGCTTGCCATCAAGCTTACCTTGGATAGTTGTAGTGTAAGGGCATATGAAATGTGCCAGCATCTGGTTCATTGAATTATTTGTTCATTTAATTATCTGGTTAAGGGTTAGTTAGTATAACAGAAATAGAAAACAACAAGAAAAGTGACAAATTCAACACAGAAACCAGGATATAACAGAGACAATGATGAAGATCAAGACTTTAGCCTCTGACAAATGGGCCATTAAAGGACTGGCTGCAACTGCCTCGAGGAGGGTCAACCTCAACTTTGATCATAAGGAGGGGAAAACATCATTATCATGACTATAATGGGATATTTGAAGGGTTTTATGGGACTCATGGGAAATTCACAGTAATTACAGGACATCAGAAGGGTCTTGTGAAATTATGTAAAATTTATTATGGTATATTTAGAGGAAGGGTAAAGGGTGGCGAAAGATCAGGGAGGAACAAGCACGCCAAAATGGAGAGGAGAAGGTAATCAAGGGGCCAATCTTGTGTAAGCAGGTCCGTTCAGTATGCTTGTGCCTGGGAGGGAGACCCCGGGGTCTCCAGGTCCTCCTGGTTGGGCTCCAGTGCCTGGGCCGAAAGAATCCCCAGACCCTGGAGGATGCTGGATTCAGTGGCTCCTGTAACATCCTCAACACAAGCAATAGAAAGACCAGTTTGATCTATTTTCATCATGATCCATATGCACCAGGACAGCCAGAATCCAAGCATTTGTTCTGCCTGAGCTGTTTCTTGACCTTGGAGTTGTACCTATCAGGATACTGTTGTAATAATCAGGAGTAAAACAACTGATCAGTTACTGTGGCTACTAGATGCTCCAGCATCTAGTACGGAATACATTTAGAAACACAGCAAAAGAACCTAATAAAACTTGATTTTACTTCAGGGGGACTGAAACAGTAGCGATAGTGGGAAATATTTATAGAAATGAAAAATGTATGTAAAATATAAAAGATCCAATGATTTGGAATTGTTGCACTAAATCAGTATTGCTTTAATATTTGCTATTATGAAGAATCAATGAAGTGTAATCAGCTGTATTACTGCAATTTAACTATGCACAGGAATCAGATGCAACTATAAAAAAACATTTCACCCTACAGATGTCTCTCACTGTCTCTATCTCAAATTAAGAAAATTTAAACTTTGTATTTAGGTTAAAAAAAACCAACCAAAACATGTGAGGTCAGAATTTTATTTCAGTGCTTGAATCCTTTGGAAAACAGAAGTCCAAGCTAGAATTTCTCCAATGACTGTAGGACAGGACTGGCATTTCAAGACATAGAGATGCTTATTAGAAGACTTATGAAGTCAGAGACTAATTGAGATATTTTTCAAGCAATACTTCAGTAGGTCCCTAGCTTCATGATAACTTCTTAGTGTTACTAAATTGTATTTCAAATGGAAAACAGAATCATTACATGCTTGGGTATTGTTCCTGCAAACCTTTCTAACATACTTAATGTATTAATGCATTTACTATTATATTTTGCAGAACAGAGATTTAGCAGTGATAGACAGATTAGTTCAATAAAACACAGAGGTTTCTTAAGCATTTGCCATATTTTATATGAACAAGTAACATTTAATTATGAACAGCACTTGTCTTGCCTGTACAATTCCACGGTTCAGTTAATTTTGGATGTACAGATTCCAAATGAGACGCATAAAACACATTCTGACATGATGATGAGCAGGGATCAAGTGACGTTTTGGAACTATCAGTGAAACTGTCTTCCTAACTCATTTTTCTGTCTTGATTCTTTTGCTTTTGCGTGTACATAAGAACTTGAGTATTTTTAAAAGAAATGCAGACATCCTCTGATTCCAGTTGAATATCTATACCAGTGAAGCAAACTCACAAATTTTTAACTGTCACGGAAAGCAACACCCAGGTATCTCCATTTTAGATTCTTTATGAAAAACAATTTGAATGTCAAAGTACTGAGGAGTCATGCATTGCTATTGATCTTATGTTTCAGTATCTATCTATAAGAGCTATTTTTTGAAGAAACATCTCTATAGAGGTACCTGTAGTATTTTATAGGTGTTTAAACACATAGCCTCCTTTTTCTGTCTGTGAAGCATGCTGTGTATATTTCTCATTATCGATGAGCTCTTCAGAGCACAACTACTGGGGACCATGTCTATTTAGGTGCAAAAGAAAAAAAAGTTTCTTTGGATCTGTGCTATAACAGAACATTTTAAATTCTGATACTAGCAAACTATAACAGCTACTCAAATTCATCTAATTAAAAATATAAAAAAGAAGAGACCTTGTAGAACAAAAAAAGATAAGCAGCAATTTGTCTCAGTTAAAAGGATGTATTTCAGTCTATTATCTATCACATTACTACTACTAAATATGCTTAAATATTCTCCAGCACACTCACCTCTTTTTGACGGTACTTAATTGCCAGTTTCAATCTTGCAAGATCATTACCACTTTGTTCTTCTATCAAGCTATTATCATCTCTGTAATTAAGAATAATTTCCAATTCCCTGGAACTCCGTGTCTGATCCAGGAGATCTTTTGCAAATTGCTTGCATTGCCGTGACAGTTCCTCATACTCCGACTTAAATTCATTTTCAACTTTACTCAGCTCCTGCAGCTCCCAGCTCAATTGAAAAGCGGTAAGGAAAGGATCCTCACTGGACAAAGCAATCAACGATGGGCTCGCCAGAGCCTTGTAGATATTGAGTCTGGATCGAGAGTGGCGGAGGCTGTCCACATCTGAACTTGAGACACATTCCACGCAGTTACAGCGGACCTCGTGTGGCCTGGGCACGGAGACTCCTTTCTGCACAAGGAGCTTTATGATTTCATAATTGTTGGTGTGGGCAGCCAGAATAATGGGTGTGATATCCGGCGTAAATTCTGAAAACTGCTTGTCCAGAAGCACTGGCGGCACCTGTGAGAAAAGGCAAAAACCCTTACAGGCCTATTCATTGAACAAGAGCTATACAAAATTAAGCTAGGAATAGTTTACCAGGTAGCACACTTACTGATGGATCTTTGCTTCTGGCCAGAGTTGAAGGAAGCACTTTAAACATAACAATTTAATTAGCTAAGATAGTCTCCTTCCAGTTAATAAATTGCTATAAACAGGGCGTGATTTTTCATAAAACCTGTTTGTATGTAAACAGCCCATGGGCAGTGATTCGTTAGAGCAAATGATTAGATAAACAAGGAAGAGTCAGACACAAACACTCCTGTCGGGTCCCTTGAAGTGCCAGCTGTGAGCAAGATGGAAATGCTTTCTTATCTCTCACTGCTTAACCTCAGTTTTATACGGAAGACAGAATTGTGGCATAATTGTGATTCTCTGAAGGAAGTAGTGAACAGGACACAGACGAGTTATAAGATAAAATGGGCAAGTAAATGAGAAAGAAATGTTTTCTTAAAGAGAAGGTTAGAAATACGACTGTGTAGAGTGACAAAGATACCTGCTGCAAAGAGCTTAATGTCTTAAGGCTCAGTTCCACATTCACATGTGCAAACACGCATACTCTATAGGAAAATGGCATAGTTGGTAGCACAGGGCCCCAAGAGAGGAAACACTAGAAGAGAATTTCTAAAGTCTCTTCTGGTGTGAATTTCTGTATTTTCAGTCTTCTGATGTGTTTCTGTATTTTATCAGAAGACTATAAGGTCTTTCATTTCAAGCTTGTTTCTTTATTTTACAATACCCGACTCTAAAGTCTTTCCCAGACCAAGACAGCTCATTAGACTAGTACGATGAAGCCACATAAGTGTAATTAACCAACGTCAATCAAAAAAAATGGTGTTGGCAGCATCACTTGTGGACTGCCTTTGGTCCATAGCTCAATAACCAAGTACAAACTCAATCCACAGCAGTGAGGTGTTTTGAGTGATGCTCCTTTAGGAGGAAGACAAAGACAAAACATTTGACTAAAAGTTATCTGAAGACTACAGAAACAGATAGCCACTGGAGGGAGGAAAAGATGTTTGATAGAAGTTTTACTACAGCAGAATGACCTCATTGCCAGATGAAAAAACCACAAATAGCTAAGAAGAGAAGTTAACAGAAAACAGGTAAAGCATGTGAGAGAAGTGTAAGAACGAGTTGAAATGAGCTACGTTTAGAGCCTTGGGAGGGAAAGAAGTGGAGCAAAAACTCAAACGTACAGAATCAGTGGAAAAGAAAACTAGAATGAAATTAAGCTCAAAAGAAATGGTAGTCTGTGGATCTAAATCCATAAATAAAATCCATAGATCACGGGGTTTTTTCTCCCTCTTTCTAATGAAGACACTGTGTATTTTGTACATTTTTTAGCTGTTCTGTATGTAAAACAACTCATGTTTGTTCAATGGGACTGCGTCCATGTATAAGAGCTGCTATGTGTGTGGGCTGTAAAACAGGGGCCTGAAGCATTAATTAGCTGAATGAGAGAATTACTTTGGGAGGTGGCCACTTATTCATGTAAAATGGGGTGGAAAGTCAAGACTGGAGATTCGGTGTTCGGGATAGTAATCACACACCCCTAGGAAAACAATCCCTGCCTGGCCATAGCGTACTTCTGACCTCGAGAAGCTGTGCTGGATTCTGAGGAGGTATGTGGAGTCAACGGGCGGAAATCCCTTTTCTTCCTTCCCACACACTCAAACATGCACGCTTGGCTTGGCACTGGGTAAGGCTGGCACGGAGTCCGTTTTAGAGCAGGGCTGTGGGATGCCTGAGGTAGCCCACCCACCCTCATGACCCCACGCAGAGGGAGCAGCTGTCCTCACACTCCTCCCCACAGGCTTATGGGAGATGCTTACAACCAGGGGTTGTGAGCTGAGCAGCTCCTGAGCAAGTTCTCTTCTGCTTTCCTCTTCTTTATTCTGAGGTACAAACAGAAATTAATGCCTTCGTGTAGTGTGTGCAGGCATACAGAGACATATGGGTTTAAAATTACTCAGGAGGTAAGGAACCCAACTGAGAATATACTGAAGGTACCTATGGCTGGGGTGGACACGAAAGTGCAAGAACAAGCAGAAGGTCTGTGCACTGTGCCCAGTCTCAGCTGTGGTCAGGACAAGAGACACAACCTGGGAATACTTTTTCTCAGAGGACTCTCGGGCTATGTCCACACTGTGCTGTCACGTCTCTCCCAATGCTGGAAGCTTCCAGGATACCCCTGGTGATCTGTCGCCTCCAGGCTGAACACTGCGCAGACCTCTTCTGGGGATGCCCACGTGGCCAGATCACTTCATTATTCCTGTCCAGTGTGGACTGGGGCTTGAAATCTGTATCTGTTTTCTCATCTGTGATGTCAGCGGGGAAAATGAGACCCCATTGCCAACCCCAAACCTCACTGGTTATTGTAGTCTTAGATTTATCTTCTCTTTTACTTACATTTTATACAGAAAAAAGAGAGCACACGTGTGCACACACATGCTTTTCCTGCTCGCTACATTGCCACTGTGGCCAATGGCTAGGAAGGCAGGAAAGACTGGAAAGAGATGAAAATGGCAGTAGAGGCTCAAACTTTGCGTTAGAAGTGAGCTTTTGGGCTATCATAGGTCTGAAAAAGCTTTACAGGGAGGTATGCGTTGTGCTCTGATAGTGTCTGCCACAACTAGTGAGACTGCCCCTCGGCCTCCGGGTCAGGGTACCAGGGAGTAGAGGAGAGAGCTGGAAGGGCAGAAAACTCAAGGATACAAAGCCGTAACTTCAAACTCATCGACTGCTCAGAGTATTCCTCTGTCACTTAGCATGTCATTACCTTTGTACTTTCTGACAGTACTAAACTAGTATTTGCTTCGAGCCCTGCCAGAACTGAAGGCTATCTTAACATGTCATTAACCGCAATCTTCTCTGAAAAATTAACAGAGACACAGCTTCAAACAACATGGCATTACAATGATTGACTTGTACACAGGGTCCATTAACTCAAAAGCTGCTTGTTTTTCTCATAGCATATCAAAACCTTTCATCTTAAGGTAACTCAGCTACAAGGCTAATGCACACATTTTGGAATTCATACCATCAGAATTTACTCAAATATAGAAGCGTGTATTAAATCATGTCAGCCTTAACTTACAGAAACATTTAAACTTAAAGGGCAAACGCTAAGACTGCAACTTTAATTACATCATGAGTTTAACCCCTGACTCTCTACCTCCTATTTTAAGATTTCCTACTCATTTAAATCACAGATGCATAGAATGCTAAAGCAATAAGGTCAAATTATTCCCTCATCTGCAGCATAATGAAGTACTTATCTTCTGAAGTTGAGTGCTCTCATGGCACTCAGAATATTTCAGTATTTAACTGTTGACCCAGAGTACTTGCTCTGAAGTCACTAGACTTATGATGAATTTTACTTTCAAACTACTGAAAAATAATTCTCTTCAAACAAGCCAAAACAAATAACCAGCACACACTGATATTAGCCACACAATCTGCATCTTTGACAGAACACTCACAGAAAACACATGAATCTTTCTTAAATCATGGGCGGATGGGAAGCTACTAGGTCTTACAGTCACTGACTGTGACCATGACTTCCCAAGGCTTAGCAGTGGTGTAAATGTATTATACACTTTGGAGTTAATATGTCAAGTGTGAGGCTGCTTATACTTAGAAAGGTCAAACGATTTTTGCCTTCTTACATTTTGTTGAAATTTTTCTACTTCAACACTATTTATAGGGCTGAGCAAAGCAGTTTGGTGATTGTGTATACTTGTACACATATCTGTACGGGGATGAGTAGACAAAAAGAAAACAAAACAGAAAAGAAGAAAATATAGCTCAAAGTCTCTAGACTTCAGTGCTCAAGGACATGAGATTTTTTTTTGTTGAATTCCTTTTCCCTGCACTTACTGTAAGTGGGAGTGAGTCAGTTTGACTTAGTTATCTAACAACTTTTTTAGATACCAAATGGAACAGCCCTCTGCAATATGTGTTTAAGTTCCCTGTATGGTCTGTGTGAAGAGAAGCCCGTTTTCTATGACTGAAAGAGAAATCTAGGCTAAATTAGTGCCAGTGAGGTCTGAGACATTTTCTGTCCCTATGACATCAAAGTAGAGAGACCCATTGCCAATAATCTCTTAGATATCCAGGAAACAGAAAAAGCTAACAGTCAGTTTGAAAAAGAGGAATGGAAACCCCAGGTGTGTCCATTTCTCCATCTAGATTTCTCGTAATGGCTCTCATTACTGCAATATCTTAATAGAGAGACTGAAAACCGCAGTGGCCATTTACCTGCTTTTTAAGTACAAGAGCTCAGAATCTAGGTAAAGCAACCCATTTCCTTGGGCAAATGGATAGCTTGCCTGGTTCTTGTCTTTGTTTATTTATTTACAATTATTTTGCCTTTTGCTTGTAAAGGAGAGCAAACCCTGCAATAGCTGCAAGTAGTTAGGTGAATAAATTTCTGAGTCATGTCAATCATGACAGCATGATTGGAGGAAAACCTTAGAGCAAAGAAAAAAAAGGATATAAGACAGATAACAAGAGGAATACCTATGTCATCTCATGTGCTACCATATTATATAAGGAAATTAATGTTGTAAAGGTGTGTCATCAAGCTCATCACTTGTTTCAGCACTATTGCTCTATAGCTATCACCAGCCAAACACCTTTAAAATGCTGAACTCTACATTTCAGTACAGCCCACAGCACACAAGTTATCGCTATGCATGTACAGTTTTCTGATTTACGTTCTGGTTTGTTGAGTTCTTCTCTTCTTTGGTTTTATATTATTATATCAGCTGAAATACATCCCGATTATGATGATGGAAGTAGTTCCACCAGGAAGGATTCAAAAAATCCTCCTACCCCAACTCCTTTCACATGCACTGGCACAGATAAACTACCAGATACACTTGAAGAAATAACTTCCAGATAACCTGAATTCAGTTGTCACACCACTGAAGGGGTCTGTACACAGTCTATCCTGAAAGCCATGCTGAAACTGTCTTCACAAGACCGCACAAACTGCAGGCCTGCCAACAGCGGCCCCAGATTTGGCCGAAAGTCCTTTTCTCCACCCCAGGGTGCTCGCTGTGTGTTGCACAGCTGGCATGTTGCTTGGCCATTGAGCATGTAAGGCAGGCAAGAGGATGGAAGTTGCAAAGCTGAGCTCAGGGACAGCATCGTTTCAGAGCAGTGTGTGTGCTACCAGCCATGCAACACCCATCTCATATATTGTCATTTTCCGCTTTCCATACGCAGCTTCCCAGGCCTCCCTGGAAAGGGTTCAACTTGTCCATTGCCCTTGGACTCATTACATTTCCTAAAGGTAAATACCACACTCTTAATGTGCTACTGAAGTATTTTCTTTTCTTTTATAATATTCTGCCTCCACGTCTATTCTTTTTGTAGGAAACATGTGTCCACAAAACCTCACCCTTGCGCTAAGGCACTGTAAGTTAACCCACAACAGTCTGAGGACTAAATGTAAATGTATGAATGTGCAATGAAATTTTTTAGAGATACTGTAACTTAAGAATGCACACATTGAATACTAAACAAACATCTGAAATGCTGCCTAAAGTCCAGCAGATAAGATTTCATTACAAATTGTGTCTTTTAACATTTTCACACCCACAGTTCAGCTTAATGCTGTCAAGGTGTTGAATGCTCGTCTTCCAGATTTCTCTTCTCTGGAGTCTAACCACAAGCAACAGAGATGATAAAAATGGAGCAGTACATATTTGAGGTTAAGTGATGCTTATCTTTTCGGGTTGTAAATAAAATATTGACTCTTAAATGAAGTGTGCTTAAAATATTAAAATATTGTTTCTTACATAAAATATATTAAGACCTCCAATTAAAATTCTAATTGCTAGACACATAAGGCCATAAAACATCCCTCTTGTGCTAAATTATAGGATGTAGTTCACAGCAAAATGAAAGGACTGACTAGCCAAGATGAAATCCTAACCACAAGCTGAGACCTTGTGGTGGGAAGGTTTCTTTGGGCTGCAGCTTTGAGATGGAAGTATCTTTTGTCAGATTCCAAATTATGTTATGAATGGAAAAAGTGGAGGATTCCTTGAGGGGAAGAAAACACATAAATCTGACTCAAGGCAATAACAACTGGACAACTTATCTGGACCTCAAGACATGAGTTTTGTTACCAGTTCTGCCAGTAACTCTAGTTTGCCTAAGCAGACCAACTCTTTCTGCTTTTCCCAGTTGGATACACTTTTTTGAGCAAACATTTTATCAGTATATGATGGAATTCCAGTTATGAATTAATGTCAGGAAGATATAGCAAAAAATAATAATTAAATAAACAGATATTTTTGTGTGGACATTTTTTAATCAAAGATTCTCGATTTATTTATTTATTTATTTTGAAACCTTACCTTATTCCAAAATTTGACTATAATTTAACAGCAAGAAGGAACAATCCCCCAACATTTTGTTTCAGATTAAATTATTGTGATTATATTTTGACAATTCTATTAATTTTATAAGATGTTCCTAATATTTCAAGTCAGCCAAAAAAGGTGTATAACAGAGAGTAGCTTTGATAAGCAACCCAAAACAGATATCTAATTTTAGATAGCTAAAGTTGGGCAAGGTAAACTCTCCCCTTAGCATACAGCACAACAAAATTTATTCAGCAGACACAAGCCATGTGCTGAATTAGCTCAAAACTTGATGGCTGTGCTACCTCATGCTAATACTAACCCACCGCTAACCATAGCTCGTGCCTCCTCACCCACGCTGCTGGGATACAAGATGGCTATTTTTCAAAAGTACTGGATTTGTCATTCTGGCCAATTTTCCAGGGTTTGTGAGAAGAAGGTATGAACAGCTAATGCTGAACATGTTACCTTTAGGTGTTTGCTTTTTGTCCATCTCCTATTGGTAGGGCAGGGAGCTGCCATTTTTGCCTCCTTGCAAGCCCTTATCAGTGTATACCATGTGTTATAAATATTTCCAAGGATCAGGCCTTAAATGTCCTTACTTGTTGCTAATATGCATTATTGTTAGCAAAGGATAACTTACCTCCAGTTAGAATAGTATTTTATGTAACATCATGTCTTTCTATTTTGCTGAAAATTTACTTTCAGCTTTGCTGGGACATGACTAGGAACAGGGATGTTGCCTTAACTAATACAAAATCGCTGTCACTTTTAAGGAGGCTTCAGTGCTTGCCTTGCTGTGTATGTGGGAATTTTGCACAGTTAAATTTACAAGTTTGAGTTATTTCCATTCTATTTTTTCCAAGTACAAGCGGAGTTTTCAAAATCTTGGAGTTTTTATCTTTTTTTAATGAGTTACACTTAACCTACCCTAACGTGACCTATAGTTTTTGAATGCTTTTTCATGCTCATCCTATTACAGCTGAATGAATTTGTGTGTCACAATAGTCACAGCATGGACTGATGACTTCCAGTCTCTGTGCCAGCCACATTACACAAAAGGCATGTTACATATTATGAAAAAGAATTACAATAGCATTTAGTAATTCACTGAAACCAACATTACTTTTCTAAACAATGAGGATGACTTGCATAACCACATGATACAAATAACAGTATATACTTAACACATCTGCAGAACATTCAAGCCAAACAGCGTAAAAGAATTCAGTAATAGAAGCACTGGATGGCAGAAAGGAACTTACCAGAAAGTTTTGTTTGCCCCCTTGAACCCAAAACATTGTAACTACACCTAGATCAATCCCCACAGATACTTGACCAAACTGTTCTTGAAGCCCTGTAGTTGTGGGTGGATACATTGCATTTCCAGACAATGTTTCTGATACTTACTTTGTTTTACCTTTGTGCAGTTTAAGACTATAATGTCTAGTTCTATAAAACGAGGATACAGAGAATACATTGTTTTTTTTACTATAGTTTTGGTTTTCTCTTTTACACACACATTCTTTCAGACTTTCCTTATGGGGAATATTTTCTAATTTTCTGAACCTTCTTATTTCTTTCTGCACATTCCTTACCACTTCTGAGTACAACAGAGGACAAATTCATGTGTATCTTATCATATGTGCTCATTCTGACATGACCAAATATGACATTGACTTTTGCACAGTAATATGATATTGTCCAGTCTTTTTCTGTTAGTCTTGTTTTAATCCCCCCTGCAGAACTGTTATCTTAATCATTTTCAATTCCAATATATACTTAGTCAATTATTTCTGCTCTACTTAGAACCTTACGCTTTTTCCTACTGAACTGTTTTATTTTTTACAGCAATAATTTCTCTTGTTTGCCAAAACAATCCTGAATTCTAATTGTGTCCTGCAACAGCCCTGTGATCCCCCCAGTTTTGTGTTGCCTACAGATTTAACATGCGCTCTCTTTCATCTTAAATGTCATGAACAAATATACTGATTAGGCTAGACTCCTGCAGAATTGCTCATCTCATCCCTCTGTTTGATTCGTTCGTCCTGTTTCACCAAGTACTGTTGGCAACTACTCTGAGTGTGGTTTTCTTAGACGGTATTTTGAGTGACGGTTTATGAAATCTTACAAAACTCAAGCTATATGATATGTACTGCTTTTCCCCAACACACAGAGCTTGCTATCTGGTGATGAATGAAAATTATATTGTTATGACAAGATTTGTTCTTGACAAATCCTGGTAGGCTGCTATTCATATCTATGTTTTCTTCTAGGTGCTTACAAGCAGAATGTTTGATTACTTCCTTCAGGATCCTCCCTGGTGTGAAAAAGTATAGATTTCTTTTATTTGAAAAAGGAGAATAGAGAACCGATAGGAAATGCTGTAAAATGAATTTATAACAGTTTTCAGATAGAATCAGAGGAAAAGATAGTTGATTTGATGGATTTGGGACATTCATTTGTTGGGCGTGACTGATGACAAAAGGCTTCAGAACTTTATTTCTCTTTTTTTTTCTCCTCCCTGTGTCTCTGGGAGCTGATCCAAAACACAGCCTGTACACAAAAGTGGTCATTTTCAATTAATGTCTTCCTGTGAGCATTATTAGTTGATGGATAAGTCCTTCCTTCAGTCAACGTCAATAGTTTGAGCAAGGGTGGGAAATGACTTAAAAGCAGACACTCAATAAAAGACTGTCAGGGTATTTTGAATTTGTTTTCCAGCTCTGAAACTCATACCTGCTCTTTCACCACATATCTTTTTGGAACTAGATAGAGTTTTTCAAGTAAGAATTCTTGGCATTGCTTGAGTGCTTATAATGAAAAATGAAAAGCAAACAGTTTTATTTTCACTCAGGGACAGTGAAAGAAGAAAATGAAAATGGAAAAATATGAGAGCTAAGAAAGAAAAAAGATCTTATGGAAATGATTAAAGGAGAACTCAAATTATTTCTGTTGCATCATAATAAAGCTCATATATGCCTCTCTCAAAGTTTGCAAGATGAGCGATTCCTGAATGTTCAAAGTAGACTTAGTGGGGTCCTTCCCAAATGGATGCTTTAAAATGGAGGCATAGATACTTTTCTCAAACACAGAATGGTTCATAAAGGCAAAATCATTTTAGAGAAGCTTATGTCTGACATTCCATTTCCTGACAACCCGTGTCTCTGGTCTGATTCAAAAAATGTGGAAAAGTTCTTGCTTTTCCCTGTTTTTTTCCTTCTCTCAAAATGGCTCCCATAGTGAGCTGGGGAGGCTGGAGGAAATTGTCTTGCTTCTCCAGTAAGGTCTTGAGAGAAATGTTAGAAAAAAAGAGTTCTTAGAATCTGAGCTGGATCCTTTGTTTTTCCCTGAGCTTCATGGATCTAGAAACAAGACAAGGCATCCCACTGGCTACAGAATGAGAAAGATGATTTGTAAAAAGGAGTTTTTGCAGAAAGAACAATAACAGATTGGTGGCCTCTCTAGGTATCAACAAATGGTTTAGGAGATACGAGCGCCTCAGAGGGAAGGGTGGGAATTAGCTAAACTTCTTTACAGCTGATAGCAATTAGTTAGCATTGCAAAGTAATTTGAGATATCTTCACAGCTGAGAAGTAAATCTCGTTTCTGAGAAAATTAAAAGGGTTATACTCTCAAAGAACAAAGTGGGAATTGGGCAAATTTGCAAAACACTTAAAGAAAAATGCTTTATATACTTTCAAAATATTATGAGAAAGGAATACAAAAGAGTATGATGGGGACATAGAAACCCCATAAATCTGCAGAGGATGCAGAGAAATGTCATAGTGAGCTGTTTCATAAATATGTTATTCCTAGTATGTGATTCAGTGGTTTGTTGTTTAGAAGCAGCTCTAGTTCTTGAACCATACTGTAAGTTTTCGAACTTTCACAGATGAAAAAAAAGGACTCATTTCTGAAGTAGATAGAGGAAACCAAGACTCATGCAACTATGTTAGCAGTGAAAAATGTAACTTCCTTTGAGAGGCAAAGGATTGACAACTGAATATTATTAAAGCTTAATGATATTCTCAGCTATGTTCAATCCCTTAACAATAGACACTTTAAGATCCTCCCTGCGTGTAAGAATCAATAGAATAATCCTACTGCTTATGAGTTTTTGGGAAGATGTAGTGGTAAAGAATAGAAGATTGCTAGAAATCAAAAATTTCCTTTTGAATTTCCATTGCAAACAGATCAATGGAGAAATGGGAGGGACGTGCATTAGTATAACCTGTCCTATGCGGTGAAAGACCAAGAGGAGCAGAATAGTTAGTCAGAGGTACTTTAGGGTAGATTGGTAGAAAGAAGCCTTTGAAATCGGTGCCAAGGAGCACGGATTGGTTGAAATCCTTTAACACTGTGAGTTGTTCTTGTTTCAGGTTAGTCTGATCTTAGCGTTGTACTCCTCTTGAGCTTACTGATTGATTACAGATCTTGATCTGTACACATCTTATACACATGGTGCATCCTAGTAATGAACGGGTAAAGAGGTATTCCTAATGTGCTTTAGGATATGGAAAGTTTTTTCTTTGAGCTTATGTAAGTATATTTTCACTCAATTCAGTGCACGGTAATAACAGAGGCTTAACAAGCAGAGGTTTAAATGAGCAGGGAAGAGAAATTTCATCTTGTCAGCCAGCTTGTTTGCACTTAGAGTTGATGTCACAAAGCTAGTTGGTAGCAAATAAAATGGTGACAGAGTTTTTTGCATTCTCTGCAGCATCTGGGCAGTATACACTATCAAATGTAAGGCTTTGAGGGTGGGTATTTCAGGTTTCCTTTTTTTCTGCCACAAGGCCTCACGCATTGTGACACGCCTATAAACTTAGATAATATTTTATTACCAACCCTCAGTAATGTTTTAGTAGCTGAATTGGAAAGGGAAATAATTTTGCCTCCTGCCAGCCTGGGGTGAAGATGTGAAAGATACGGATCCTGGCACTGGCATAAAGGACAATTAGAACACTTCTGTCAGTACAATATGTGACGTGTACCCTCTACCCAGAAAACAGTTCGTAAAATGACAGACTAAATTGTTAGACTTCTAAGAAAAGTAAGCCTCTGTAATCATGTTAATGGACTCTGTCACTCACCCCATTGTGACTGTTGAATTTGTTGTGCTGTTCCAGTTGGATGTTAACAGGAAGGAATATTAGAGATACTAAATTCCTGCAAGTTTCCTCAAGGAGATGCATGATTGAGATCTGAAGAAAATTGTGGAGTGTGAGCTCAACAGTATTACTAGATATCAGAGAACTCATACAAAAAGAGGATATTATAAGAGGATCAGCTTCGTAAAAAGCTTTGATGAACATTCCTAACATTAAAAACAGAGGAATTAAATAATGATGCATGTAGCTGTGTAGAAATTTCATAGATTTCTTGCTGTGTAGATTTCACAAATTTCACTGCTCACAGAACAGTATGACAAGGGATGTCCTATGACAAGAGCAAAGTTGATGGTGGAATGTTGAGGACCATACATAAGCAAGCCTCTCAACAGTGGTGTGTTTCTGTTTTTTTGAATTTTGATAGGGTTTTCCCATGGCTGAAGGTTTGGAAAGCCATTTATTTTAAAGATTATTAGGTATGATTGCATGTTTGACTCTCAAAGACTAATGTTCACTTTGAAAAAGTCTTGAATTCTACTCTTCCTTGTATACAACTTATTTAAGAGGTATCTCCCCAGGCAAGTTCCAGGTAACTGCATTTCAGCACAGTGGCTCACAGACAAGGAAGAACTCTAGAATGGCTCTTAGAAAGTATTCTTCAGTGGACCACTTTGCAGCATTAGATTGCCTGGAAGACCGTGTCCATCAGGAACTGCTGTGCCTTTGAAAGAGTTTCTTTCAACAATAGGGCTCGGGTGGTCCTGTTCCTAAAATCTTTCCTGCATTTCTGCATTGGACACTGTCAGAGAGAGGATATGTTGTAGATGAACCTACAGGATGGGATTTATCTCCAGATTTAAACACTTAATTATAGGGTCTATATGTGAATTAGGTTTTTAAGCTCCTGTTGTACCCAGTGCAAATCTACAGCTTATCTCAATTGCCCCCATGTAGGTGTCTAGTGCTATTTCAGATACCTCCAGGTGTTCTGTGTGACCTCCAGTCACCACTCCACACAGGCACAGGTCTTGCACAGGTCCTGTGTCGTAACCGCCAGGCCCACACACGTCTCGTAGATAAACCAGGGTGCCTCATATTCCACTTAGCTACTACATGTGAGCCCCCAAGCTGGGCCTCTGGTTGATGTAGTCAATAGAGTCCAGAGAATTATTTTTCTTAGCTTATGGTAGACACTCGCATTTTGTCAGTAGACACTAAAGGATCGATTCAGGTACCTAGACATAGGCATCTAGTACCATTTAAGATACCCTAGAGAATCAGAGAGAACTACACAGATACGACACAAGACCTACTGGAGGGTCTCACCCCTTTGCAGAGCAGGTGCCATGATGCAGGAAACATCTCTGCATAGACCCCTGGCTCTACTGCTATATTGCATTCAGCTTCAGGCATCTGAATTGGGAGCTGACTCCCACCCCTTACATACATATATCTGTACACATATATTTATATATAGCACAGATCTTCTCAATCTGTTTTATCAAGGGCAAAACCATTAATTGTCTCCTGAGAGGCTGCTCTAGGCAGAGAAGACACTGGTTTGTTTACGTTGCTCCTTTAATGTTTATATATTTGTTAACTTCATAAATTAAATTGCATAGCCAAATGTAAAGATAATTGGCTATGGGGATTTCTAGACCTTAGAAGACAAGACTGCCTCAATTAAAAAAAGGTTCTAATTGTTGAACCTCTCAGTCTTAATAAATTTATACTACTGGCCTCAGAGCTGATTCTTAACTTGTTTTCAAGCACTGAAAGGCCGTTAAAATCTTTAGTTGAAACTATCTTTGCAGTTGTTGAATTATCAACAGTTGATCTTAAAGGTCCCTTCCAACCTAAACCTATGATTCTATCAGGAAGTGAAAGCAGGTAGGTTTGGCAAAAAGGATTCCAGGTATAGAGACTTATGAAGATGGCAGTACAGGACCACTAATTGTAGAATGCAGAGATTTTGGACATTTTCTCTTTTTATTTGTATGCTGTCGCTCTTCTGATGGTAAACTTGGCTGAGTGCTATAAAGTAGAGCTCAACAAATATAAAAAGGGAAAAGAAAGCAGCACTGAAAATGTGACTTCTTGAGGAGAAATCTGCCTTTTCCACAGACCTAATTTTTTGCATTAACGTTCCAAAGATTTTGAATGATTTTAGATTTTTCTAAAGGCTTTGATTTATTTTAGATTTTCAAATGTTTATTGCAAACCTCGTGGTAGAAGAGTGCTTTCATTTCCACCATAAGATGAAAACAAGAAGTGTGAAAAAGGCAGCAAATAATGACAGAAAAGCACTTAATCTTTCTGAATCTATAGCACTTAAAGTTTAGGTAGAAGTTTGGTTCACGAATTGTCTTTGAACTAAATCTGTATTTGTCATCACCAATATTTTCTGAACTTCTGCAAACTGCTAAAATGGAGGATTAGATTCACAGATGGTGTAAGTCATCATCAATAACAGTACCTGCCAGGAATCTAGCTGTAAGGGTCCCGGTAGTCACATTTTTTTTTTTATGTTGCCAATAAAAAATGGCTCATCATTTTGTACAGGTCAAGAAACTATCACGTTTCCTTATATTTTGGCATGTTTCTTTTGCCACTGCTTCAACTTTGGAATATTATGATTTAGCATTTGTTACAAGGTGATGGGTGCATATTGTAAAACACATTGCCTGCCTCAATATTGAAATTGCTAGCAGCTCTATTTGATGGCACCAGCTTCTGGAGTCTTTCTTTAGTAATTGTCACAGGTTTTTCTACACAGCCACCCACCCTACCTCTGATGCATATAAACACAGACAATATGGGTTTATTGCCAAGATGTAATGACACTTAGGTGCAGCTTTTTTTGAACTTAAAACAGCCAGCATCCCTCTAAAACATGAAAGAACAATACTTCTGTAAATCCGTATCTCCATCTCATATACAATTAGGTATCCCCACCTTTATGGTACACCCCTACATGTTGTTTTCATGTGCCCAAATGATTATATGAAAGACTGAACATGTGGATAGGCTACTATATCTATTTCATCACTAAACTGAAATATCCCCTACACAGCCTCTCCCATTCATCCCTGTCTATCAATATCCTAAAACCTGTCAGAAAATTCTCATTAATCAGATGCCACTGGGAAAAAAAACCTCAACTACCCACTCAGGCAGCTAGGAGTGGGAAGAACCAACTTCATGACCTCACATTCCACTTCAAGGCTGTATACTTCAAGCCTGACAAAATAGCTTTGCATTGCCTCCTCCATACTCATTACTAGCTAGACTGTCATTAATCAGAACATTCAGAAAAGGCATTTAGTTCATGAACTTCTGTGGGAGACATTTTCAAAACAAAAATGATGCTTTAATCTCAACAGACGAAGAGCATTACATAAATGATTGTGACTGATATTTTCCAAAGTTACTGGAGCAAGAGTTTTAGATAAGAAAAACTACAAGGCATCATGTAGTGCTTATAAAACCTTTTTCTTTCTGCCCCTGCTTCACCAATATAAGTCCCAGTTCAGTAACTAGGTAAGAATTTGAAATAACATCTTAAAACAACAGGTCCAACATCTTTGTAGTTTAAGTTCATTGCAGGTGTGCTGGGCCCAAAACCTGTATATATTCCCTGGTCTTCTCCATGATGACCCACACTGTTTCCAGGAGAAGGTATAACCCCTACATAGCAACTTCTCCACGAACACTGTTGGATTGTGGGACAACACAGGGCCTGGAAGATGGTATCATCCCATGAGTCTTGGAAGAAAAATAATGGACCAAAGCTGACTGAATGTTCTACATGTACTAAGAGGAGCCTGACTGAGACTGAAGTTGGGCTATGAGCGCAGCTCCAGAAACGAACACTGGCTTCGTCTCAGGACCCTGGGAGTTCTCAAAGGGCAATTTCAAGAAGTACAAAGATACTAAGAGACATGAAAGGGTGATGAGGCCACACGTGGAGAATTTCCTAGGAGACAGGAGCTCTGTCAGACCTGATAGGAGCTCTGTCAGAAGTGGAGAATCTAGGCTGCCAGCATCTCAGGAACGGAAAATGACTCTAGGCTCTGTGCTGCTTTCATGCTGTTTCCTGACTTTTCACCTTTAGACTTTTTATCTATTTCTGGGAACGCTGCCAGACTGAAGGCACTTTGCCTACAAAGTTGTCTAGTCTCGCTGTCTGTGTCCGTTCCCAGATACTTTAGGTGAGTGCCTGAACATTCACATAGCAGCCTACCCCAGTGGCCTAGAAACTATACTGTACAACATCCTCGACACATCTTCACACAGAATCATTCCCTCCTCCTGGCTGTTCTCCTACATCCTTTCATTCTCTTCAAAACTACATGGCAACACTGCTAAAAAAATCAGATGTTGAGACACGTTTTGGCATAAGACCAATCATTGTTTATTCTGATCAGAACTGCATGCAGTAGATTGAAGTGAAAGACAACTCGTATTGTCAATACCTCCTTTTCTCTTCTGACTTCCCCCACTCCAAATAATTACCGATCAGCTAAATGCATGAAGATTTATAAATTATAACTTTAGATTGTCACAGCAAAATAAGCTCCCTTCTCTCCTCACCTCCCAAAAAGTCCCAAGACAGCAAGCTTTCCTACTGATCCACCTGGATAACTCTTCCTGTCTGAGAGTTCACAGTGGCTGCTAACACACTAAGTAGCACATAAAAGCCAGAGCAAGCTCTGAGGTGATGGTCTGCCTATCATCCAGACCAGGAGGCTGGTCAGACCTCCCTGTACCTTTCTGCTAGTTCTTTCCACACCCAGATATGGCATGATGGACTAGTGCCTACCTCGGAGAAGATGCTGCCACCACACGACCTGGGACCCGGGAACTCCAAAATGTCCCGGATCCTCTTGTTCACATATGGCTAAAATGTCCATGGCAAGCATTGTGCATGTGGCATACAGCAGCATTAGGATCTGTTTGGCTGGGTTAGATTCCTGGATTCACATCTGGTGTGTAAAGTATCAGAGCTGCTCTCTTCTTACATACCACCTCTCATCTCAGCCAACTCTTCCAGATGCCATTTTCATAGAATTGTAGAATCATTTAGGTTGGAAAAGACCTTTAAGATCATCCAGTCCAACCATTGACCTTACTCTACCAGATCTGCCACTAAACCATGTCTCTAAGCAACACATCTACATGACTTTTAAACACATCTAGGGATGGCGACTCAACCACCCTCCTGGGCAGTGTGTTCCAATGCTTGGTAACTCTTTCAGTGGAAATTTTTTTCCTAATGTCCAGCCTAAACCTCCCCCTGGCACAACTTGAACCCGTTTCCTCTTGTCCTATCGCTAGTTACTTGGGAGAAGAGATCAGCTCTCATCTCACTACAGCCTCTTTTCAGGTAGTTGTAGAGAGCAATAAGGTCTCCTCTCAGCCTTCTCTTCTCCAGACTAAACAATCCTAATTCCTTCATCCTTTCCTTATAAAATAAAAGCATATAATCACACCTTGCTGTCCTTACCCTCTGCATGAAACTTTTCATCTCTTTCATTTTGGTCCTTTCCCTCAGAGATAAAGGCTAAAACGTACCATCTCTTTTACCCAGCTCCTCAGGAATATCCCAGTTGTAAAGCCTACCACGACCAGAGAGGCTACTAAAGAGGCCCTTAAATATTGATGAAGAAGGGTTGCTCACCATCTGTCTGGGGAGGAAATGGTAGCTATTCTTATGCTCTTCCTGAGAGAGTCTCAGAACCTGGTAGTGAAATCAGAAACTTGAATCCATAGCTCTGAGTGCATCCCAAATGGTAGCTAACCAAGTTTTTAAAAAGCACAGGAACTATGGGGAGAATTAAGGTGGTGGAAGAGGATTCTGCAAAGTGAATATATCTTACTTTGGGGCAGGTGGACATTACCAGGTCTACTGTAACCGGGTGGCATTGGCAACCTCTGCTGTGATCATCTCCATTTAGCATCATAGTATCGTAGAATGGTTTGGGCTGGAAGGGACCTTTAATGATCATCTTGTCCAACCCCATCTTAACTAACTTCTAGCCTGGAAAAGGCAGTAAAAATTCATGAAGGTGCAGAGATGCTAATTCAGGTGTCAGTATCTTCTACCACATCCTAACCGCATATTCTTTTTACCATGTCTCCGGTACCCATATTCAATACTTCAGCAGGGAACATGCTGCATTTCTTTCAGTCCTTCAGAAATGTCTATCTGTACGTTTTAAGTTTTGGACATTTGGGTTTTGTCTGTTCTAATAAATACTTTTTTCCCCCAATATTTAGCCAATGCATTGAACTTATCCTTTCTTGGGCCTTTGAGACACCACCAGGAAAATGCATGAAAATAGATGCAATAAAACTGTCTGCCGTGGACTTGTATTTTTAGAGGCCAACAATGTCTGAAGTCCACATTGAAGAAGCTGAGGGCTGGCTTCCTGGTTTGACTTTGACTGGTAGGGACCGTGACTGAGTCTGCAGGGGTGAGCGAGCAGCAGAAACAGAGGTTGCAAGTATGAGATGGAGATGTGTAACATTTCTTAGCACCACAAGTAAAAGACAGGGATTTTTCACAAAGTAGTTTCTGATGTGACCTTACTGGTTGTCCCAGGGGAGCAAACAAGCTGTGAAAGGTACAGGAGGTGAGTCTGGTCTCTTTTGAGCTTCCTAATTCCGGCCCTGTGCCAGCAATTTCCTCTTTTGTCTGCACATGGTGTGACAGCACAGCACACAAAACCAGAGAGGAGTCAAGCTGATCCCAAAGACCTTCTGGTCCTTCAGGAAATGAAATGCATATTTCACAGCATTTTTGCAGAAGTGGAGTTAATTGAAGCAGTTCTTACAAAGGTTTCCCAAGCCAGGGCATCAGAAAGCATGCACTGACTCTTATGCGTGGCCTGATCCGCTAATGTTGACCAAACAAGAGATGAGGGAAAATTTAGGTATCATGTACCCTGCCAGGACACCCTGGAAATGCAGAGATGATGTACAAGGAATTGATGCACTACAGGCAGAGAGATCTTCCTATTAATAGAGAAACCTGTCTGGACAGTGGATGGGAGACAGGGACTGAATCTCGCTGAGGACACCAGCACCTCTGGGGAAGACAGTGTAAGGGTAACATTTGATCAGTGCATCCAAAGCACCCACAGACTGAGTAATCTGCTATACAGGATATTTACCTCCCAAACTGCCTTGACGGCTACTAACTTTTCAGCTCCAAACTGACTGGGGGCAAGCTGTAGAGGCTGGAGTCTGCCAGCTTCCACCTACTTACCATGACCCTCCCTCTGTGCCCAGCAGTGTTTTCACATTTATTGACTTCCACACCACAGAAGGAATGAAACAGGGACATATCACTTGATCACTTCCCTCCCTGTCCTGAAGTTGTCCCTCCTCCAGCAATTCCCTTATGTTTGCAAACGCCAGCCTGGCATCAGCAGGGTATTTTTTTCAGACATCTGCAGAAAGCTGTCCCTAGGGCGTACACCTATAAAAATACCCACAGTATCACAAGATCGACATGTAATAGTGAACAGGGAGGCATAAAAACACTACCATGTGCTTTTGCTAGCCAGGCAATGCCTGTAAACATTGCAGTCAGGTTCCCATGCCCTAAATCTAGACTGTCAGCTAATACAATGCTACACAGATTCAAGTTTAATAACTGAGACTTCAGCTTCATGTATGGGCTTTGTAGCATCCTTAGAAGACAGCTAGACCTCTGCTTCAGTCTTCCCTGAATATACATGCATATCTAGACAGTCAACCACCCAGCTAGAGATAGATGCCTGGGTTCCTCAAGCAGGAGAGCATGCTGTGATTTAGATAAAGGTATTGTACTCATTTTTTTGTGCTACCTAACCCCCATCCCATCTGTGGATGCTGCACGCAATTTAACAAGATAAAAATACTTTCTGCAGATACTAAATTTTAAAGAACAGCTTTTTTCCCCCTCTTAATTTGGCAATTCAGCTATCCATCAGGGTAAGCAAAAAGTGACTTGGAAGATAATTCAGGACATATGGCTTTGAAGAACTGGTAATTTAAAAGTACTAGAACAAGTTTCCTCAACTCATTCACCTTAATTTGTGTTATGCTCTTTTACACGTGCTCTAGCAGCTGGTACAGCTAAAAAAGTGTAGAAAACACAATGCAAGTGATAAAATAACCTTTTCCTGAGTTGTATTAATGTATACCACAAAAACCTCACTCACAAACTGAGTAACAGAAGTCAAATACAATTCAAAGCTGTTAAACATACACGCCTCATCTGTAGTCATCAGGTGGCACCAGATGTATCCATATATTGGTAATTAGCTTAAACCCACTGTAACCCATGTGGTCTTTGAAATGCAAAGCACATTATGTATGGATGTTAGGTAGAGTCCAATAGTTGAGTGGTCAGTAAACTAGAGAGTTTAGATATAACTTTAACAAGATCTCACTGTTGGTTTTCATTTTTGTTTTTTTGAGGATGAAGTAAGATACAGTGACATCTCCTAATTTTCAAGATATTGGTTGGAAAACCTTTCTAAAAATGCAAAAAAATGTATTATTTTAACTAAATGCATTGATTCTTGGTCAGAATAATCATCTTTTTGTATTTTTCCCCTTTTCTTTTTAAAGATTTAAATGTTTGAAGAATTAAATTTTGCAGAAAAATCAATTCTTTCAAAAGATACATTTCAGCTGTCCTGAAGAATTGTAGCTTTCTGTTGATGTCCTTTCAAGAGGACATTTTTTTCTGGCTTTCTGAAATTGTCAATGAGCTCTTGAATTATATAGGAAATCCTATGCTTAAAAATTCTTTCATTTTACAAATATAATTACATTATTGTATGAGGGTGAAGCTGAACTAGCTATGCATCATACATAGTACATTACATTAATATAAAAACATAGTGAGAGCTAATTAATTTATTGGTAAATTATGAGTCATATCAGTTTTTTTCTGCATTTGAATGTTTGTAACTTTCCTCACTAATGAGGTATTTGGGAATCTAAACTGTTTCTTGAGCTTGGCAGTATTTAGCGTATGCATTTCTGTTATTCCTTATTATCTGCCTCCTCTGTGAATAACTTTTCATCAGGGGCAAAAAAAAAAACAGCAAAAGGGTGAAATCTTGACCTCACTGAATCAATGGCAAAACTCCCAGTAACTTCAAAGGGCCAGGATTTTACCACACATGACCAGCTTTACACAAAGAAGGAAAACCAAACAGGCAAAGATACCATGTTACTAAAAGGACGGAGTCTGAAAATGAATCATCATCTAAATAATACAACAAATGTTTACAAATAAAAGTAATCCAAAAAGTCAAGTGTAGTTTGAAATAGAGTTTCGAAAGGAACTTGATTCTCCTGAAAATATAAATTTTAGTATATAATTCTAAGTATTCAGATTTTATATCTTCAGTCTATTGTAATGATTTTTCAGCCAGCATGTACTTTTGATTATATTAAATACACACAATTGTATCTGCTTCATTGCAGCATTACTGCAAAAATGTAATCCACATTTACATTCTCTCCAGTGTGACCTGTTCCTAAAAATGAACCAATGTGATTATCTACACATACGACAACCACGGAAGCTTAATGGTTGTTGAGGTCCCCAGTGCAAACAACAGCATGCATCTATTTCTTTAAAGACCATTTTTTGCAAGCACTGGCTTGCAAGTAATATTTGCATTTGCAATGGGCAAGCCCAGCCTTGTACAGACACAAAAGGAGATGTCTCTGTTCAAATGATTCATGATTATTCTTCATGCTTTACAGGAATGGGGAGACCCTCAGCAAGTGCAACCAGATAAACCACTGAAGAGAAGGAGAAGCAGCACTCTTCATACCAGCCAGCAGTGGAGTCTGGCACAGAAACAACGTGCCCAGTGAGCTAACCTCTAGTTTGTAGCAAAGCAGTTTGTGGCTGATTTAACACTGTAGTATGCACCCAAAAAGTAAGCCTTTCTTTTGCCTGCTATAGCATGAAGCTCACCTAAACCAAACTTTACTGTTTGTATTCAAGTGTTTCCATTACAGGAGCTGCGGCACATACCAAAATGTAGTCCTGAAAGTCTGAAATTTAGGCGCCTAGTTTATAGTAAATTTGTAGACTCTCTAGCTAGTCCAAAAAGTGATTTATGCCATCTTAAGACAAGTAACTGAGAAAGACAGCATGAGTTGCTCTCCAGGGATTTCCATTTTTCTCCATTGGTAAGGGGAGCCCAGGCAGCCAGATGACAGATGACACACAGCTTTGGACGGCTACCATCAAGTGAGATGAACTCCACTCTGCAAACAGCAACTTCCACTATAAAGGCTGGAGAATGGAGACACAAGTGGTTTAACTGGCTTGGCACAGGGCCGTGCACTGAGTCTTCCAGGTCCTGGTATACTGCACTGAGAAATTCCCATATATTGTATTCTCATCTGCACTATCAGTTGAGAAATAATGAAACAAGCTCAACATAAAGTTAACTTAGTTTTCCTCCCTTTCTCTGACAGAAATCTGTTGTCATTATAAAGGAGCTCTGCTTTTACTTTCTAGAAGAGAAGGCAGACACACACATTTGTACCTACTATATTTCTTCTTTCCATAACAAAAAAAGCATAGAATTCATGTTATTTCATCAGTAAAAATTATACTCTTTACCTATTATCTGCAATTCTATCCATAGCAAGTACATTATACTGTAATTAAAGTATATTGTATGCATTATCTGTGAAAGGGCTGTAATCATTTCAACATACTAGTCATTGAAACACATTAATACAGTACTCATAACACATGAAAATTGGCATAGATGAAAATACAATATTTTAACTATTTTTAAGATTTTTCTTCCTGGAAGAGTCCTAGGAATATCAGAATTTATGGGCTATGTTATCCTGTCTCCACTAGTTTCTTAAATTGAGAAGGATATGCAAGAGGCTAGCTACCTCCTAGAGACAGAATCGTAGACTCATAGGATGGTTTGGGGTGGAAGGGACCTTAAGGATCATCTAGTTCCACCCCCCCTGCCACGGACATGTCTCAAGGCAGTGCAAGGGGAAGCACAGTAGGTATCACATTTACCATGAATGAGACTGTATGTAATGATTTTTTTCCTTTGTGAGAAGAAAGAGAGAAAGGGAGAGGAGTTTGTACGTTTTTAGCTGTACTTGATAAGATGGATGACTGCTGGACATAGGGCTGAAGTTCTGATTAATTGGGTCATGTCTCCCAGTGTTGCCTTGCTGAGTTGGGAGATGGTGGCTGCCACATGGAGGGGTTGAAACCTTCATTGACTTTAAAGGGAGTTTCATAATTAATTCAAATGGACCACATCTTAACACTACTATTCTCTTTGGAATGATTTGAATCTTTGAATGATTAAGGATTTCCCACTAATATCTGCAGGAATAATGTTATCAGGTCTCACATGCAGAACCCTAACTGTTTTATCAACTTCTAGATTTTCCTAAGTGAGTTTATAATGGACGCAAAGCTCTAACTTGAAGAAGTTTGACTTTTCTTACTGCACAGTTTGCCAAGAAGGGGGTTTGTGCATGATCAGTTAAATGTGAGCCCAATTCTGGCTTTATATAGAAGGCTTTATGTACTTACTCAGCTGTAAGTAGAAAACTTTGTTATTCAGGCTGGGGTTAAGAAGGATGCAGGATGTTTTACCCTTTCTTACTGGAAGCTAGATCTCATGTGACTTAGCTATATTAAACTAATAAGCCTTGTGGGCCTGTGCAGATTTGATTGAATGACAGAGATGACCTTGACAGGCTTGAGAAGTGGGTACCACGTGAACTTCATGAAGTTCAACAAGGCCAAGTGCAAGGTCCGGCACATGGGTCAGGGGAAGTCCCAGTTTCAATACAGGCTGGGGAATGAAGGGGTTGAGGGCAGCCCTGCCAAGAAGGACTTGAGGATACTGGGGGATGAAAAATTGGACATAAGCCAGCAATGTGCATTTGCAGCCCAGCAAGCCAACCGTATCCTAGGCTGCACAACAAGAAGCGTGGCCCGGAGGTCGAGGGAGGTGATTTTCCCCCTCTACTCTGCTCTTGGGAGACCTCACCTGGAGTCTGCAGCCAGCTCTGGAATCCCTAGCACAAGAAAGGCATGGAGCTGTTGAAGTGGGTCCAGAGAAGGGCCACAAAAGTGGTCAGAGGGCTGGAACATCTCTCCTGTGGAGAAAGGCTGAAAGAGCTGGGGCTGTTTAGCCTGGAGAAGAGAAGGCTCTGGGGAAACCTTATGGTGGCCTCTTATTACAGGAGGGGGGCTTATGAAAAAGACAGAACCAAGGCCTGCAGTGACCGGACAAAGGGGCAGCAGTTTTAAAGTGGAAGAGGGTAGGTTTATATTGGAGAGAAGGAAGACATTTTTTACAATGAGGGTGGTGAGACACTGGAACAGGTTGCCCAAAGAAGTTGTGGATGCCCCATCCCTGGAAGTGTTCAAGGTCAGGTTGGATGGGGCTTTGTGCAAACTGGTCTAGTGAAAGATGTCCCTGTCCATGGCAGGGAGGTTGGACTAGATGATCTTTCCATGTCTCTTCTGACTCAAACTATTCTATCATTCTATAATGTCTAAACACAAATGAATACAATGCATACAGCATGAAAGTCATTGATTTTCTCATTTTCAATACTTGTGTGCAAGGATGATGGTTGGTTTTGTTTTTCTTTTTGCTTACTCCCATTGCACAATTATTTTCATTAGCAGACTACAAACCTAGAGAAAATCCTGCACATACCTGTTTCTCTCCACTGGGCTTCTTGTGGTTTAACAGCAGCTCCACAGCACCAACTACCTCCTTTCGTATGGCATGCAACAGAGCATCTCCCACATATACATTAAAACTTAACAGCAGCTCAATGAGCTCAAGGTTCTCATTTTCAATTGCAATCAGGAGTGCAGTTCTTCCCAGGGGATCAATGCAATTAATATTGATCTTGAAATAAATTTCTGCTTCCTCCAAAGCTTTCTTTACACTGGCATAATCTCCTTTCTCCACGGCGTTCAGATAGGCTTTCTCTGAATGAGACAGTTCAGATTCTGCTCGTACAATACGAAGAGGGATACGATCTCTGTAGGGAGCATTGACGCTTCTTTTGTAGTAGAACTGGGCCATATTTTATGCCATTCTAATACTTTGTCTCTGCAATATGAAAAGAAAGATAAAATCAATATTATATTTTGGTTGCACAGTGCACCAAATTAGTATTTGCAATATATAAGCATTTAAAACTCATTCTAAAAAGTGATGTTGAAACAAGTACAAATGGTCTCTATCAATAGAACTTGTAAGATCACCAGCAAAACCAAGACATATAACCAAGTTGTTGCAACTTACCAAGTCAAAGCATATCTGTCAGCGTATCATTTGCTTGTACATATTCCTTAAATCTATGGCAAGCATGAGGTGATATGACACACTGTAGTTTGCACCAAATGTGTAGCTCCAATTCATTGTTAATTTATTCATTAATTTCCACTACCTCATGTTTCCCACCATTTAAGAGTATGCTCATACACAGTTGCTGCCGCTCAGAAGACGACAGGGCACTGACACCTTTTAAGCTTGATTGTGGTAGTGGTTATATCACTTAGAGGTTGGTTCAGTTGCCCATCTAAGGTACCTAGGCCTCTTTGAGATGCACCAGTTATCTCCTCTGCACTCCACCATGGCTTCAGTCTTTCACAAGGCCTGGTACCTCCATGCAAACATCTGATATCCTACGCAACCCAGGTGTCACTCGTTGCCTGTGTGTGGACAACTAAATACAGCCTTTCTTATCTGTTTCTTTAGCTTGGACAGAAAGAACATGTTAGAGTTGGAACAGTTATTAGCATTTACATCTTTCTAGTGCTGCTGAAATACCCTGACTTATCTGTGGCAGGCACAGATTGCACAGTTCAGTGGTGAGCTTTCCTACTAAGATTTTGATTCAATTCATATACTATTAGAAAAAACATTCATATAAAATGGTTTTCCAACCAGCATATACTAATGTGTAAATTAGAATTTAGAGCTTAAAAAGAAAAGCAAAATCCCTATGACATAAATTCCCCAGGACTAGTAGATAATAATCATGGTTTTGATTCTGAACTATTCAGTTCTAAACTAGAATTAATATTGAAACACTGCAACTATAAAAACAACTCTGAAATCTTACATTTAATAGAGCATTTAATGCCTCTGTTTTTACTCTATATACTTTGTTCAAGGAGTTTGCAAAAATAATTCCTTCTAACAGGATGATTTTCTCCTGGCTCTACCTTAAAAAAAAACCAAACAAAAAACAAACAAACAAAAAAAAAAAAAAACCAAAAAAAAGAAAAAAAAGGAAAAGAGAGAAGAGGGAAGAGAAAATTTTGACTTAAAAGAACAGGGTACATAAAAATACTTTCTTCTGAAGTTCAGTTAGAGGTTGAACAGCTTATTAGTCACAGAACTGTAGCTTCTTGTCATTTTCTCAGCGGACAATGCAATCTGCAGTAACGCAGTGCCTTTTCCTCCATTTCCTTCAGGCATTTAAAAAAAAAAATCTCAGTTGAGATCCTAATTTGGAAAATATAATATGTATTTTTATTATTGTGAGGTTTTGATTCATCAAAAATTTCACTAAGCACTGTAAGGAACATAGTAATTCATTTGTTCCAGTCTCCTTATGCAGTGCGATGAGAGGTAAGTACAGAGGCTGTTACTAAGTTGTTTTCTGTGTTTTCCAGAGGCAATCAACAGTGCTTGAGGCAGGCAGGAGACAGCAAAGGAGACATATTACAAAGAGTTCCCCTCCAGATCCACGTACAGGAGCTAAGCAAGTGCAACCCATTGCAAGATGTTTCCCAGTTCTCCCTCCAAGATGGTGTTGGTCTGCAGTCTGGGCTACTAGAGGTTGCACAGTCTGTGGATTATGTTCTGTTAATCTCACTCGAAGTAAAATAAAGTACATATACCCATTGCACAGTTTTGTCCCCCTGGAACAGAGATACCCCATTCTTATTGTTAGTGCACTGTGTCTTACCAGTTTGCCTTTCACTCTTGCTTTTCAAAATTGCAAGTTCAATTCAAGAAGAAAAAAGTGTCGTGTATGTTCAGCTCCAAATTAACAAGACTTAAATGTAGATGTTCACAAGCAGGTACCTGCGAGAAAGGCAGGTTGCTATATTCCGGTTAGAGCCATGGAGATTTAGGGCTCCATTCCACTGCTCACAAGTTGTCATCTGGTGCTGGATGCTGAAGGGCATCCTGCCTGACTCCAGCTGCCACTTCAGAATGACTTATGTTTCACTTATGTCAAGCATATGTTGGGTTAACCCACAACAATGCACAAACATTATTCAGTTTCTTAGTATCTACAACAAAGAGTTCCTCAAGACCCCTGGCGAAAATGGAGTGACAGCAGCTGGGAGGCTATTGCTAAAAGCTCCTCTCTCTGAAAACACAGGAATGAATAAACTGATCACTGTCTCCCCATTCACTGGGAGTTAAACAAGCAATTAACTTGGATCAATGAAATTGGGCATCATAGAGATGCTTATGGTAGAAGAAGAGTACAGCGATTTACAGATGGGATCTATTATGATTTCATTAGGATGACTCTGGTTTGTTTTGGTTTTTTTCGTTTTTATGTCTGGGGAAGGTCTATTATTGCTTGATTGTAAGCCCTAAGGAAAACACTTGCCATTTACCTCTTCAGGATTCTTGAATGGGCAAAATTAGAACTAAGTTTAGCTTGTCTCTTTCAGAAGAGATACATTAAACACACATTGTCATTCTTCTACACAGCTGTCCTCTGCTAGTCTTTCTCTGTTGCCTCTACCACTTCCATAAATAAAGTGTTGTCATAACTAAAAATATATGTTTACATGCAATTAGAAAGTAGAGACTGATTGCTGATACAGTGCATGATATACATCAAAGATATGGCTCATGGGTGTTTACAAAAATAAAACTTTTATTTTGATTTTACGTACAGGTAGACAGTGTTGCGTGAGAACTGATACTGTGCTGTCACACCTAAATGTATGCATATGACAGATTTACATGGGCACACCATGAGAGCTGTAAGAGCTAGGAATAGCCAGCAGTGGTAAGGAAGTCTCCATTTGCTTTGAGTTACTCTGCAGGAACAAGAGTCTAAAGAAACAAGAGGTCCAGTACACTAGACCAGTACAAGAGGAATGAAAGAAAATAAACAATTTACGGTGCAAAACTTAGAAAAAGTGGAGTTCTAATTTCCACAGAGTCCATACACCTGAGACATAATAAAAATACTTCACAGAAGAGATAAAGACAAAATAACTTGCCTTGAAAATAGGAATATAATCACCCATCAGAAACTCATTATAACCAGAAGCCAATAAACACCATATGACAGATTGTACCTGAGGCATCCAAACACTCAGGTTCATGGGGCTCAAAGTCATATCCTGGAGGAATTCTTTTTGTCTCTTTATTGAAACTGGTGAGGGGAATTAGGCACTGAGAAGGAAGTTTAAGACAACAAGAAGAACTGATCTTCAATACTGTTCCGCTCTTGCCTGTCATCCCCATACTCCTGACTGGATATATTTAATATGTGCCATAACTAACACAATTTATTTAAAATTTGGAGGATACCTCTCTGACTTGAGAAAGAACATATAATGGACTCGGTAAACCAAAATAAATTGTTTAGATCAGTTTGCAGAAACACCACGATATCATCTTTCTACATAATCTGAGGGTTGGCTTGTATTTTTGAAAGGAAAAACAAACTATTACCACTGTCTTTGCAAGACATTTAATAATTCCTCTGACCCAACTGATAGCACTGAAAATTACTACTGCTTTAAGAAGTAATAGTAACATTGATCAGTATTCTGATCTACTAATCCATGCTCTTTTAATCCAGATAAGGGACTTTTAGTTACAGCACCTACAATAAAAGAGCTAAAACTTAATAATATCAAGATGTGCAAGGAGTAAACTTACTCTTTAAGACCCTTTGTATGAAGAGATTATATACGATACAATGTTTCTGGAATACCTGAATAACTAGGCCACAACATGCACAGAATATTTTGAAATTGTGGTGACTAACTGTAAACCCAGCTGTGAAATGTTTTAGGATTAAGATTTATGCTAGAAAAAAAAGCCTCACTGCATCCAAAAGGAAGAGTTATTCATTTCAAAATAATCTTTACTAGATAATTATGTCATAGCTGAAAATACATCTGTTTTGAAAGTGCATGTTTCTCCAAATACAGTTAAAAACCAATAAAACACTTAGCCTAACTTTCCCACAACTAGAAAAAACAAACCATCATCAAATAGGGTCAGATAGTTGGGTGATGAATGGATTGAGAGCAACCCTGTGGAGATGGACTTGGGGATGCTGGTGGATGAAAAGGCAGCCATGAGCCAATCATATCCTGGGCTGCATCAAAAGAAGAGTGGCCAGCAGGTCAAGGGAGGTGAATCAGCCCTCTACTCCGTTCTCGTGAGACCCCATGTAGAGTACTTTGTCCAGCTCTGGGGTCCTCAGCACAAGAAAGACATGGACCTGTTGGAGTGGGTGTCCTATGAGAACAGGCTGAGAGAGTTGGGGTTGTTGAGCCTGGAGAAGAGAAGGCTCCAGGGAAACCTTATGGCAGCCTCTCATCATATAAGGAGGGCTTATGAGAAAGACGAAGAGACTTTTAACCAACACCTGTAGTGACAGGTCGAGGGGCAGCAGAGTGTAGGTTTAGATTAGACAGAAGGAAGACATTCTTTGCGATGAGGGTGGTGAGACAGGTTGCCCAAAGAAGTTGTGGAGGCCCCATCCCTGGAAGTGTTCAAGGCCAGGTTGGATGGGGCTTTGTGCAAACTGGTCTAGTGAAAGATGTCCCTGTCCATGGCAGGGGGGTTGGACTAGATGATTTTTCCATGCCCCTTCTGACCCAAACGATTCCATGATTCTATGTTGTCTTTACAATTTTCTTTACCAGTATTTGCAAATATGCTATTCATCACCAAGCTAGCTGTATAAATGATAGAACAAATATTAACAAAAATATTGAATAATGTTATATATCATTACAAAAATATCCAGTGACTTTCATACCATTAGTCTGACCACATTATATACTATATACTTTAAGATACACTTTAAGAATGTATGGGAAGTTTTTTGAAAATACAATACTACATCTACAAAACATTGCAGCTTGATATTGGTAAAAATTTTAGCTGTAAGCTAAGTAATTATAACACATGAAATATAATGGATCTGTTGACCCCTAGAGTCAAGCCATTTGCAATGACAGGAAACCACGCAGAATGCTTTAGTGCTTCTCCAGTGGCGTGAGATGTGTCCAAACGGGGCACAGAGCCAACCTCCTATGGAAGATTCATCTCACTTAATTTTAGGAACACAGTTGATTTATTTAAATACGGACATTTATCATCATATTTTTGCATTACCTAGGGTATCTCACCCCACCTTCCACTGTTTCTACAGAAGGGCACAGGTTTCCTTGGCAGGTCCCATGCCACACTTGCCAGCACTTGGCCAGTGCAAGCCCTGTGCCAATGTCCTGGGCATCTCAAATGGCCCAAAAACCCAGATTCTGCTCTAGCAAGTGAATTCTGCCCTCAGTGTTTACAGTTGAGAGTAAGGCACTTCTTGAGTGTAATTTGTCTCGCTTGTTTTAGACAGCTACATTTGGATGAGAAAAGTCATACCCTTCCATTAACGTGGTTAAAAACTAATTTGGTTTTAATTTCCCTTTCAAGGGCCTCCTCAGTTTGAGTTATGGCTACTCTCACATTATTGGACTTTGTGACCTCTCTAGCTTACTGTATTGATCAGTCCTTTCTCCCTTGTTCATAGGTCCCCAGTTACTCCTAATTTCCTTTCTAAACTGAAGATTCAGTCAATTAGGTTTAGAATCCTTTTTCATACATTTAAAAAAAAAATCTTCTTGGAAGAAAAAGTCACAATTAGATTTTGTGCTAAAAAAAGTCTAAGACACATTTGCTTTAACCTTTATTCTAAATTAAATTTGGGTTGGATTTTACAAGAAAGTAAGCAAACCAGTGTCAAAGAGCATATTGAGGTTCAGAAAGCTTACATTTTCATATACACTGGTAATTATAAATAGTGAATAGGCTCAGCAACAGAGTCAGTTTTTCAGCAGTTCAGCATTATTTCCAGGAGAAAAATTTCCATTTATCAGAAAATTTCCACAAACCTGGAATAGCCAGTAGCTTAGAGCTCAAAATAGTCACTTGAAAAGAGGGGGAATCTTAGTTTAATCTTTTCTCAGGAGTGTCTGGTAATTACCGAGTTACTGGATTTTCCAGCATCTCTCCCTCTCTCAGATATACAGCATTAAAAGAAAAAAAAAAAAAAGAAAACTATGATACTTGAAGACAAGATATTGACTAAGATGGTCAGGTACTATAGATATAAATAGACCTACAGCAGTGGTACCCACCAAAGCACACACAAACACACACACACACACACTATACATAGTGCTTCCTGCCCTCTGCAGATGTCAAGGAAATATCAGCAGCACCTGAGCAGGAGAAATATATGAAAGAAGAAAACCATAATACTCTGACAGAAAATTGATTCTTATGAGAAAATATTTCTTTCTTAACAGGCAGTTTCATTCACACCTGCTACAGACCACTATTTCAAATGATACGAGACTGTATTTTTCATATGTTGTTTTTCAGGGAAGAATGGCAGCATTCTGCCTTCTTTGCAAACCTTTAATTTTTCTACTCTGGTATTTTTTAAGAAATTTTTTTAAGAAAAGCTGAAAACAATTTTACAGATGCTAAAACAAATCATTGGAAATTGCCTTCTGCTGCTATATCATGCGTATATATCCATACATACTGTAATGAGCAGTACTAAGAAGTTTCCCCATCAAAGTTAAGGCTCAAAAAAAATGCAATCAGAATTCCTTGGCTTTTATTCAACCTCTGCTTTTTCCTTATTTGCTCCCCCTAAATATATGATGATATCCTCACTATGTTCAACATATTCATCAATGATCTGGATGAGGGGACAGAGTGTATCCTCAGCAAGTTCGCTGATGANCTACAGGGTGGGTTGGAGGAGGATGGAGGCAGACTCTTTTCAGTGGTTCCCAGTGACAGGACGAGGGGCAATGGACACAAGTTGGAACATAGGAAGTGCCATTCAAACCCAAGGAAAAACTTCTTTACGGTGAGGGTGACAGAGCACTGGACCAGGCTGCCCAGGGAGGTTGTGGAGTCCCCTTCTCTGGAGATTTTCAAGACCTGCCTGGATGTGGTCCTGAGTAATGTGCTCTAGGCATTCCTGCGTCAGCAGGGGAGTTGGACTACATGATCCTTAGAGGTCCCTTCCAACTCTAAAAATTCTGTGATTCCATGATTCCGTGATTTATCCAGGGGACCCTGACTTTCATTCCCTTGCATGCTGTCCCCTACCTCAAAACAGTATCATAGCCAGGTGCGACAGAGAGAGAGGAGGCTCAGATGACCCACCAGCAGGCACCAAGGGCCTCTGTGATAAGCCCCTCTTATTGCTGGTCACAGTGCTTAGGTATTGTAACCCTTTCAGAGACAGGAGAAGACACCCAATGACAACACATCTCCTTCAGCAGATGGGCAGCGGGATTCACACAGATGTGCTCCATCATACTGTATGTGCAACTTCTGAAATCCTCATTGATGCTACCCTTCTAAAGATACAGTATTTCCATCACTGATCACTAAGTTAGACTTACTATAGCATTATTACACGATGCAGCTTCCTCTATGATGTCATCAAAAGTAAACTTCTGATTTTGTTCATGAGTTTGCTTTTCAGACTAATTGCAAAAAAAAAAAAGAAAAAAAGTGAAACTTCATAAGAAGTAACTATGGAAGCACCCTACTCAAGAAACAAGAACATTTATGACAAGTGAATAACATGCTCGTTTCTCTGTGATCTTCTGAAACTATTTTATACGCACTTTTCATGGAAAAGGAAAGTTTCTGATATTTGTTAGATTCATGAAAGTATGAAATTTTCTTTATAAACAGATCTGTGATATACCAGCTTTAATCTGACACTGAATCCTATTCGATACACAGTAAAAATGATTTTCAAAGGGAATTTTTGAAAGTAAGACTGCTCTGATAAACCCCAGTCCAAAAGAAGCATGAAGCTCCTTCACTTCAGTCACCAGGACAGACTGTTTCATTTCGACAAGAACAAAAGAAATGCAGATAAACCTTTGATTTCCGAACCCAGGATCAATCCAGATACTGGCGTATAACCAAACGTCCAGTCAAGAAACTTAAACATGCCTCTAGCGCTGAAGTGAACTGGATAGGCTGTGCCCATACAGTTAAACTCCCTCAGTCCCAAATAGAACAGCTGAATGTGAACTCTCTCCTGGGAATAACTTCTTGTCCATGCTAACTCCTAAACTGTTCCTGGAAATTGCTAAGGAAGATGTTAGTTGGCTTGAGCCAACACCATTCCAAGGACTGTTGTAACAACTGTTGAAGGTGATGGAGTTCCACTGCCCATGTGTGCCTTCTAGCACTGTTTATTTTACAAGTGTTATGGCTGGCAATACAGTATACGGGGTCCTCATCTGAAAGTCATTTTTCATTGTTAGAACTATGATCAGCTTCAGACTTGAAAGCTAACAATAGCAAAAGTAGCACAGAGCCACGCATGCAGGAGATATACTGAATAGCGCAATTTGGTATATGTTCCCTACAAGGCTGTTGATTAATTTGGAATGGAGCTGAACCTCTTGTTTGCACTCTGGTTTAAAGTACCCTATAATCCAAGCTTGCAGTAAAGCAAAGAACACGACATAGTATATAGCTGTCAGTGGATGATGGGAAGTAGGCTGTCATGTTGTCTGCTTATATGTGTTCTGGCTTCACAATCAGCAAGGCAGGACATCAGCTAGAAAGAACAACTTCCAGGGGCCAAGACAAAATGGATATATGACAAATGAAATTCTACCAGTGTCTTACATTAGCAGCTTAAGAGACTGAATCCCAGGAGAGTGCAAATGCTGACACTGAATGTGCTAAACCTTTAACGCAGTGACACGGATTACTTGCTTAGATAGTTTTTTGTCAATTTTAAGACAGGGTGCACTTTTATAGCAATTTTTCAGTTTTAAAGCATAGTACTTCATATATAGTGTAAGGATGTTCTGTAAGTTCACTTAGGATACACCGAATGGGAGGAAATTTTCATCTTCAAGGGCTGACATCACAGCAGATCTTAGTCGAGAAGGACAGGTACTTCTTCTAACAGTGACCTTGAAGGTCAGGAGTGGTATCAGCCTGAGCTTTGAAAAATATCAGAAGAGCAGTTTTAGGAGCTTATGAAAAAAACATTGTTGAGAGATACTAGAAATTATTAACAGATCATATAGCAGGAGGATGATTGGGGCCAGGCATGCAGTATTGCAAATCTGCATAATTGTTAAAATTAGAAGTATTCAAGGCCTTAATTCTTCAATTACAGCTAAAACTGAGCCTAATTTCACTTACCGTATGGGTGAAAAATCAGATAGCTCCCCACATGAAAAAGAAATGAGCCCCACAAGCTCATAGGAGCTCACTGCATGGTGATAGCTCTCTAGTGCATATTAAATTAGTTCATCTTCCCAGTTTTATTTAAACCAGAAAGAGGCGCTCCTTGAAAAAAACAGCATGCATGATTACCTCTTGCTAATGGGTAGCAGTATGCAAATATCCTTGGGAAAGCGAGGGAATAACCCTGAAGCCTGAACTATTTGTTCCTGCTCAGAGGGGAACACTGAAACGTTTAAGCCTGCTATCAGAGCAAAGGAGAGAAAGACTGCTTTCCACTGACTGACACGAACTCGTTCATTGGAACGGTGGAGCATGAACGGTGTCAGCCCAGCCTAGCTGCAGTAAGCAGCCAGTTTGGGGTGGGAAAGACAGAGAAGGCAGTAACACAGATAATGATCTTAATGAGTGACTGCACCATCCAGTTGAGCTGACCTCCCTGTCTCCTTGGCTGGTGTTATTCTCCTGGGCAAATTCAAGGAGCACTCCAAAATAATTTTCAGGAGAAAGTACTTCAGTGTCATCTGGCTACACAGAAGGCCTTCTTCCAGCATTCCAACAGTAGCGCTGACCTTATGCTCTGTGGATGCGATCCGGCAGCATTTGTACAGCACAGCAACATTTCTCAGGAGACGTGAAGAGTGGGCTGTCCCCTGCTCACGGAGAGGGTGGGCGGTCTTTCTCCAAACGAGGAAAGCCATGTGAGAAGAAATAAGTACACAGTTTCTGCTGAGAAATCAAACCATGGTTGGGCAGAAAGGGTCTGACTGTGGAAGTTGACTTGAGGAGGAAGGGGGAGGGGAAGCAGAGTAGCCTGGGAAATACAGGACATGAGCATTGCTTGTGGGAGTTAGGCTACAAGTGGCAGTGACTTCTTTAGGCTTCAGGATGTGTTTACATGCAGATCAGCATGTCTTCCCATCCCTCACGTGATGACGCTCCAGGCAGCGTGCAGTTTGGCCAGAAAAGGGAGGTTGTGGGCAGACTGCCCAAATACCTTTAGTAAGACTTGCTAATAAAAACACTGCAATGTGGGTCCGTGTTCAGACGTACAAGCTAAGCCACCCCGAGGGTAAGCTGAAACACTTTCTAGTGTTTACTGCTGATAGAGAGCCAGCTGGGAAGAGATGTGTACAAACATATATGCTCATGTAAACATTTTAGTACTGTCTGCTGCCCTCAGAGTGGTATGTGTATTTTGTGGGAAGCCTCGAAAAAGGGTGAACTAAAATAAAACAAAAGCTGGCAAGAAATAAAGACTAGTTAGGGGGAATTGTTCAGTCTTTGAAATTTGTTGGCCTATTTCCACATAGATCCTTAATGGTTCTGCCCTCACACTGCTTATTCACAGACATGTGAGTTGGTGCATTTTAATATATTTTATTAAAAGACTTGATTAAAAAACAAAAAATCAGAAAAACTTATTACCTAAGCTCAGCTACCAATAATAACACACTAACTAAAGTAAAAAGAATTCTAACAATTGATCAAATCAAAATTAAATTGATAACAAAGCAAACCAGTTAGACTTGATAGTAGACAATGTTCCACAATCTAATTAGTTAGATAACACAAAAAGTAGTTATACAAGTCTAGAAAAGGTTCCCTATTGGCTATAAACGCCAACAAAAGAATTTGATTGAAATCAATCAAATATATAATTTGGTTATTTAACTAGCTTAACATCAAAACCTAATTAGTATCTGGACCAAAGCTTGACAAAAATAACGATAACTTTTTCTCAATAAAGTCTATTCTTATGTGATGACTAACCCCTTCCTGCCCTTGTGGCAATAAAGATTTCAAAGAATAGAATAGAAAACCAGAAGTCTGACAACTCCTATTTACCAGAAGTCATAAAATGACAGCTTCATGTCACTCAGGACCGTTAAATGTATAGTACAGAACATGCCCTAATGAATAGCTTGATGAGTTATTATATAAGGCTGCTTAAATCCAGGGGAACATTTCTTTCCAGAAATTTGCCTTCATGGCCAAATTGTGATTTACGCATTTGCCCAAACCACGATCCAGGATTAAAAGTCTCCTGCTAAATGAGAACAGGAGTGAAAAATATAAATAGCAACAATAAGAGAATTCTTATTGCTAGGAAGTGGTGAAACCAGAAAGCTGTCATGTGGAGTCCCTGACTTACAAAGGCATACCTACTATAGCGCTCTGTAGATCACTGACTTAGCAGTAATTATGTGAGCTTGGTAATAGCTGAAATACTTTGAGCACCCTTCAGGAAGCTTGTATTTTTTTCCTTGGGTGGGAAAAGGTCAGAATAACGTACACCACCATATTACAACCCAGAAACTTTAAAAGCAGATCACCTGAAAATCTTAACAACAAATCTAGCTCCTCAACACTCACTTATCAGCTGCTTTCTGAAGTATTATGTAAAGTTTTTTTTTCTCCTAAATAATAACTCATCTCCCAAACATATAATTATTCTAGTATGTTATTTACAGGAAAACTGTATTTGATAGAGATGGAAATAGGAAATAATTGACACAGAAAACTTTCACGGTGGAAAATGCATGTTGTCGATTTCCAACTGGCAGAGGATGAATTCTGCAGTCTTTTAGGCCAGGTTTTCACTCATCTAGTTTAAAAAGTAATCATTCAGATTTATTGCTGGAACTAGGGAGTAAACAACTTTATTTTGAAGCATCTGTGGTATGTTTCCTGCACCTAGAGCCAGAAGGGACAAGTTCATCTAAACACAAACTAGCCTAACTCAGAGCTGCAACCAGATTCTCAATTTGGGAATACTTGCTTGGCAAGACAACCAAATAAAAGCTGAAGAGAACAGGGAGTGCTATTAAAATTTCAGCAAAATGAAACTTGGTTACCAGGAACTCTTTGAAACGTTACTTTAGCTATCAAGAAGTTCAGATGTTATGAGACAGTCACATATTTAAGGATTGGTACAAATACCTCATCTGAACTCTGTTATAAGGCCGTCAAGAGAAAAATCAGCATTGCTTCCTGGTCCTGAGAAGCCAGGGCTGAAAGAGGCCTCCTGGGTCACCAAACCCAGCCTCTTTATCACGGGCAGCTCTCTCCAACCATCTTTCCTTGAAGAGATCAGACTCCCTGTTAGAAGTAGTTGGGATCTCCCTGCTTGACCCACCTTCCTCTCCACTGCTCCCATGAGTGGTGGTGGACAGAGCCTCATTTCTCTGATAAGGTAATTTCCTCAATCCTAAATTAGGTTCAGCTGTTGAGGACTGCGGTCAGGACCATCCTTCCTCTAGAATATATGGAAAAAAAGCTGTCTCTTCCTTTAGACTTCATTTTGCCAGGCTGCACTGACCTGGGTCCTTTACAGCTCCAGCGCATTGCTCGCACATCAGTGCCACCTGAAATGCCCCAGGGTGCCTGACCTGTCACCCAGCTGCCGTCCTGAAAGGGCATGGGTCCCCTCCAGCTCTTGCGTAACACCCCAAGCCCCTGGTAGCCTCGGACATCCAACTGGTAATAGGTGTCTACAAGTGTGTAACTGAACTGCATCTTCAGTCTCCTTCCATGTTTGCGTTACTTCTTTGCCATACTGCCTTTTCTGAGTGACCTGACATGTCACTCCAAGACACACTTCTCGTACAATTCTTTTAATACTTCTCTATGTCATGCTTAGATATTTTGGTTGATTAAATTCTAGACCTACAATTGCCTTGTTCAAGGCTTTATCATAGTCATCACCTTCAATCTGATGAAAACCCATGTTCTTTTCCTCCTTAGCTGTTTTCAATCAGCTTCCAGTGTATGGAAAAAAAAGAAACCTTTTTTTTTTTTTATTTATTCTATAAATGCTTAATCTTTCAATGTGCACTCCTAGATAGATTAGACTAAAATTTGTACTTTGCTTCCTGCAACAGTGAAATAACTAGTCTCAAGGGCAAAGCAAAAGAAACCTCATGATGCATGTACTTAATTCTGCAATTATGCATATATATAAGAAATTTTTTCCTCCAGCCTTGCAGAAATCAGCTTCCTCCCCAGTGCTTGAGTTCTAGTCAGTTTTCTCTATACTTACACCTATCACACAGTTCTTGGCTTCTGTTAGTACTCAGAAAGTCTGTGACTTGGTGACCTTTTGTGGTTATGAATGTCAAATGTGAATTGCATGAACTTTATTCTTGAAAAGTTTCTTCTAAATATACCTGCCACCATTTTATTTTACCAGGCAAGATAGGTGGAACAGAAATATGAGCCATCATTTTGTGTTTTATTTTATTTATCAGATTGTCCAGTGAGGCAAAACATTAAGTGCTTAAAAAGAGAAGTTTGTAGTGTTACTGGTTTTTTTCAAGTAAAGAAAATGACATCCATCTCATACTAGGGAATGTAAGGGGTAAATACTGTAGATATTAACCACATTCAGTGGTGCTGTACCTAGATCCAACCTACCTAAATTTAGACAGCTTGCTAAGGTTTCTAAGTTGGAATGGCTTTATCTTGGACTCCTTCTAAAGTTAGTGGAGAAAGAGAAAGTCACTGCAAGCAATTCAGTCAAATCTCCATTTCTTTCCTTTGACTGGCATAGCTGGGTATGATTCTAGGCCTGACCACCTGCATCTGAAGAGGTTTCTGAACCAAAGATGTTCAGAAAGTTCATTCTGAAAAGAAAAAATTGCAAATAAGAAATTGCGTTTGGTCAAAATTTCCCTGGAAAGATGATGGAACAGCTCATTCTGGGCATCATCTCAAAGCATCTGGAGGAAAAGAAGGTTGTCAGAAGTAGCCAACATGGATTCACCAAGGGGAAGTCATGTCTGACCAATCTGATAGCCTTCTACGATGGTGTGACAGGACAGATAGATGAGGGGAGCGCAGTGGATGTCTACCTTGACTTCAGCAAGGCTTTTGACACTGTCTCCCACAGCATCCTCATAGGCAAGCTTAGGAAGTGTGGGCTGGATGAATGGACACTGGGGTGGATTGAAAACTGGCTGGCAGAGAGAGCTCAGAGGGTTGTGGTTAGTGGCACAGAGTCTAGTTGGAGGTCTGTGACAAGTGGGGTTCCCCAGCGGTCAGTCAGTTCATCAGTGACCTGGATGAAGGGATAGAGGGTACCATCAGCAAGTTTGCTGATGGCACAAAACTGGGAGGGGTGGCTGACACACTGGAAGGCTGTGCTGCCATTCAGCGTGACCTGGACAGGCTAGAGAGTTGGGCAGAGAGAAACCTGACAAAGGTCAACAAGGGCAAGTGTAAGGTCCTGCACTTGGGGAAGTTTAACCCCATGCACCAGTACAGGCTAGGGGCTGACCTGCTGGAAAGCAGCTCTGTGGAAAGGGACCTGGGAGTCCTGGTGGACAACAGGNGACGCCATCCTGTGCAACCTGCTCTAGGTGACCCTGCTCTGGCAGGGGGGTTGGACTAGATGATCTCCAGAGGTCCCTTCCAACCCCTGTGATTCTGTGAAAAGAAAAAGAAGACAAATACATTAAGGAAGATATGCTCCTACCTCAAGTAAGAATATCCCCTAATACGCAGGTTCCTGTCATTATTGCAAATCAGATACAGCAATAACCTCACTGCAGGCTATGGGCCAATCTAATTCTGGAAAGATTTCCCTTTGCAGAAAACCTATTTCTTACTCTATTTCCCTTCTAAGTATGAATACATATAGCTGCAGGTGATGGCCTGCACCATGAGTTGTGGCACATGTCCCCTTTCAGTTACTGTGCTAAACCAATGTACCAAACCATTGGTGACCACTGGAAATCTCATGAAATGGCCTGAAAGATTAAAGAAGCTCACCCATGTTCAAGGGATATATACATAAAATCCACTACACCTGGTAAGGGAAGTAATACCTACTTTTCCTTGAAATTAGTTTTCTAAGAGGTGAAATTGACCCTAAACTACATAAAGAAGATGACGTTCAAATACATACAAGCAAGCTATTACAATTAATCATCATTGTGCAGGTGAATCCTACATTGTCCATAGTCCCCTGCCTGCTAACATTGCACAGTTACATACTGAATGTATGAATTTCTTTCAAATTCAGTTTTTAGTGATGGAGTTTCCATTTGCAAATATTTTTTTTTTCTTCTAAAGATGTAAGTTGAATATATGAAGCTGAGCGCAATCCACATAAACCAAAGGCAAAACCAGCTTTTAGTAACATTACTGTATACTTCTACTAAGTAATCTTCATGCTGTCTTGAAAGTAGTTTCTTTACTCCATGTATCTACAAGAATATCATTGCAACACATACTTTTTTAAAATCCTAATTTTCAGTCTAAAATTACTCATAGACAATTCATACTCATTTTTTCTTGTTCTAGCACCTGCTTATAGAATAACTTTTCTAACTCCTCAAGAGATACCTTCATGATGCATTTGTACAAAATAATAATATCCTAGCCTCTTTGACTGTGTTTCTGGGACTCATCTTAAATGAAGGAGTAAAAGTTATCTTCAGCAGAAATAGATAGATCACCTTCATTGTCATTTTTCCTTTAAGAAGGAATTCAGCTTTCTTTCTGACATTAGGGAATAGGAAGAAATTGAAATAATGCTATTTTGATACTGAACTTCTGAAATAAACTTATTCCTGTGAGCAAGGAACAAAGTAATATTACTAATATGAATGAGAACAGTTTGGTGTAGCTATAAAAAACAATGAGTTTGTAAAGACAATGTATGTTTAGATACTATAATAGCTGCAATATTTGATATTTCATCTTCTCACTTATTAGACTGCCATGCTAATATGAGATCAGGCCAATGTTTTGAATAATCAGCACATTGTTCCAAAACGTCATGGGTCTAAACATTCATTTAAGCACCCTTTAACATGATTTTTCAAAAATAACATCAAGTTCCATCCAAGTCAGTGCAGGCTCTCAGAAAATCGTATTTTATAAAATCAGAACACATCTAACATGTTTACACATAGATTTTGGAACATAAGAGATCAACACCAAATAAATTGGTTTCAGGTTCCAAGTTAGTGCAAGACAGGAGACAAAGATCCAGGCCAAGACGAATTTTAGCTTCCAGGAAAACTTGCTAGAATAAAAGAGAGGCAAAGCAAGATAGAAAATGGTCTACAAAGTTGATAAGAGTGGACATTTCAGGGCCTGATGAAAGAAAAACAAGTATCTAGCGTAGCTATATAGGGAGAACTGCAGGGCACAAATGAAACTGCAAAGAAAATGTTCAAAAACTAACAATGACTCTCTTAGAAATTCCATGTGCAGGGGGTGTATTAACTAAATAAGGAACAGATTACTCTGACCTGACAGTAACATCTTCCCTGAAAGCACAGTCAGCACATTTCATCATAGCAACATGCCCTCCAGCCATTGCCTCCCTACAACCAAACCGGTGTCCCCGGCAGGGATCTCCATCGGTCCTTTCTGGGCTGTGCTGCCCCACATGACTCACATCACCACCCGGCCAGCCACAGCCAGCTACGCCAAACACTGCCCACCGCTGAAATGGGTTAGTGCCCTGATGTTCTGGCCAACACCAGTGGTTTCTATTCGAGGAAATCTAATATTAGGTAGTGGCATTCTTTCCATCAAGTGCTACAGCTCCAGACATGCAATAGCCCTTCGACAAATAATCAGGAACTGCCAAGGTAATATGATCCACCATAAAAACAGTTGATACTTGTTTCACCAGAGCTCTGAGGGCAAAAGCAGACAAATAACTTCAAATCATCCCATTTAAAATGAAGGTTTGTGAATGAAGATTCCCTTTGGGAAAGATTAAGAATCAAAATATTTTTTTAGAGCAGCAAAAATTTAAGGCTGTTGGTGCCTACACTTGGAACAAGCCATTGGTGTGTGCTCTGCTTGAGCTCTTACTCAACTCTGGTTGAGTAAGGAAATGCTGGAAGAGGTTTTAATGTCATTTACTATTCTCATGCTAAAAATGAGAGACTTTTTTTTTCAGAGGTCGAACTGTTTCTAGACTAATCACACTCAGTTGCTTAGATAGTGAGACAAGCGGGACTAATTCAAGGGTTGTATAATTTAGACATCGCCTTTGCAGAGTAGTTCCACTGCTCATTGCACAGTGGCATGTCAGGAGAACTTAATCAAGCTAATTGCCTGAAAACATAAGGTCAACCTCAAGGTAGAAAAAACAGCTGGTAGTAAAACCCTCTTCTTCTCAGAAACAATTATATGGTTTGACTGAACAAGGGTATCTTGATCCTGCATGTTGTAGAGATCAGTAAGAGTAAAAAACATTCACCATTTTTAGCAGTGGCTTAGCAACTGACAGGACTGGGCCAGAAAAGAAATTGTACCAAAACAACAAATGGGCAGGGGATCAAGCAACAGAATGTGTCCATCTGAATATGGTAAATTAGACAGAACTGAGAATCACACGTAGTGGCAGGAGACCCTAAAAGTATACTCATATTTATTTCTGAAAAGCAACCAACTGTTTGGATGAGAGCTGTGTCAAAGTGCTGTATATATTTGACAATCATTTACTGGCAAGTTCTTGGCATTTTGCTTCAGGGAATTTCATGTCCTTAGACTACTTTTTGGAAGATAAAACTGTGGGTAGGATTCAGTTCAGGGTTAAGACACCTACGTTAAATGTCTAAATGTAGACATTGACATTTGAGGTAAGTCCGTAAACTCCCTCTGATGTACGTAGATAGCTAGGTTTGGATTACAGAGAGTCTAATGACCTTTAAGATATCCTACGTGTCCAAGACACCCCTGGGGACTGGCCGAAAAGAGTATACCCTTCTTTGTCCATAGGTAGAAGGCAAGCAGGATGCCATCTCAGATTGCACTAGGCATCTGTCTCTAGGCAACTTTACACAGCTGTAGTCAGTAGAATTAGCAGCATTTGCAGAGTGATTCCAGTCACCTTAGGTATCTACACGCTGGTCAGCTGCAACACTTTCTAGGCTACACTCTCATCTAGCATACTTACAGACACCTGCAAACAGGCCCTGTGTGCACTTGCTGAGTAGAATTCACTCGCCTGAATATTGCTGTGTAGGGGCATAAGATGATACATTGGGGTATCATAGATGTCCACAGGAGACTAATAGTTATGACACAAAGCCAGTGGAAGCCCCATGCCCTTCTGGAATGACAGGCAAGGCATGTTCTGCACTACACACATCAGCAGTGTGGCTCTGCCCGAGAACCAGTGATGCTGGCAAACAGTTCTGTGTCTCAGAAGTGCAACCTCCAGCCCACAAATTCCCCGTGGCTGCCCATAGTCACCTCTAATTAATAGTAGCTGGACACAAAATGTCAGTAGGGAAAGAAGAGGCAGTTCACCTGAACTAGGTCAGGTGAAAGTCATGACAGGCAGGACACTGGCTGCCTCTGCAGCAGGTATCCCCTGCCAGGTGACTCATTGGGAAGAGTCAAAGAGCACACTGAGTTTAGATGTCCGCTGGGTAAGGAGGCACGCACGCAATGTACAGGAAGGCAGCTGCAACACCAGGGGTGTTGCTGTCAAACTGCTCCCTGGCTGTGCAGTCTATAAAAAGCCACACGCTGGGTCAGAGGGATGGAAAGGAGCATGTCTCATGTCCCCATCGTGTCAGAAGGTCAGCAAAGGCTGAGACTTCAAAGATGCTGGCAACGTTCGGGGGGGGATGGGAGATGCCTGTGCAGTTGCAGCTCATTGCACAATCTAGAGTTTGCCATGCACTTGTTGCTACTAATAGTGAAGTCAAGAATGTCTCCCATTAAATCCGTATCTGATGAGAAAATGAAGGGATAATACATTAGCAGTCATCACTTGGCACATACGAGGCTGTTGCAGACACTGCTTCGCTTTTGGGGCAATTAAAGTTTTTGCCTTGACACAAAGTGCTAGCAGGCAACAGGGTGTCATCATCCCACAGTTTGGTACCCTGTTACTCCACATTTGAGCAGACGTCAGAGCCCTTCTGGGCTGCCATCTGGTTATTTCTGATCTATGATATTTGGCTCACTATTTGCCCCACTGGAGATATATATACTGTTAGGACTAAATCAGAGGTGCCAAGATTTCCCAATAGTTTTCATAGATACATGATTATCATATCACATTAGAAAGGCAAAACGGCAAAGAATATAAATGATGAATACATATGCAAGTATTTCAACACTAGGAGAGAAAGTTTCACAGTCCAACACGCTTCACTATTCAAAATGCTTTCCAGATATTTAGCTGATATTTTACTTTGCTAACTTTCACCCCATTACTTCTAATTATACTTATACTGACCTACTTAAGTAAATTTTACTAACAGTCTGCTTATTGACAACCACTCATCCAAGCTGTTTTCATCTGTGACATCTATTAACTAGAAAGATTTGGGTTATACTCACTATATGTCTGCCTTTTGCTAGGGGACAACAGGTAAAGCTTCCTAGTCCATTCACAACTTGTTGCTGTCATATTTTCAGGGATGACAGCATAAGACAACTTCAGTGTCATGTGCCACCTCTGAAGCAAGAGTCTTTATCCTTACCTTTACCTTCAAATTTCTTCAATCAACTTTTCATTTCATCCACACCTCTCCTCCAAAAAAAACCCCAAACCAGACTAAACCAAAAATAGCAAGTGTAAAGGAAAACAAGCCAGCCGTCTTGAGAAAACTGTTAGCAGCCTATCTGCCAAACTCCACTTTGTGTCAGGTGAGAAGGTAGAAGTGAAGAATCAAATTGGCTGGTGACCAGCTCTGCTTCTACTCTACAAGTCCAGTCTGATTTGATGAGAGCAGCTGAGTGATTGCTAAAATAACTAAACACTGCAACACTGCTTGTAACTGTGCAAAGCAAGCCTGATCAAGAGCAACCGGCGAAGAGGAAGCAAGAGCAGGTGTACCTGTGCCTGCCATGACAAGAGCCCTGCTGTCTCAGCTATATTCAGAAAACCACCTGCTACTGCAGATCTGCGTGTGACAGAACCAAGGCATAAGGAAGGCACCAGTTTGCTTATTGAGACTTGTTTTGTGCTTCTTAAAAGCATCTGCAAGCTTTCAGTGGGTCACGACGATACACTGGAGCTTAAGCATTATTTTTTTCTTGCTGTGATGCCTAGAGGAATAGATACTCTAAGACTGCATCTGCCTCAGCAAATAATGCAGTGCAATAGGAGCAGACCTCTAGCAGGTCTAGCAGGAGCAGACCCCATCCTGAAGGCTTTAAGCATTTCTACATATAGAGTAAGGAACCTATTCATGCACTAAAGATGTAGTATCGGTAACGGAACCCCTCCCTTGATCAAGCTCTTTAACACCAAATGCTTCTTAAAAAATTGTACCAGCCACCAGAATCCATGGAAATAACTATAAAACTCTCAAGTACCAGTGAACCAGGGGGAACTTTCTTAGGTATTTAATGATGAGAGTGGTTTATGTCAGTGCTAGAGTTTCAACTCTGAAAATAACAGATTCAGTTATTGTAGCTGCATCTACATTAGTCTGATATCACATCAACAGAGTACCCTCTAAGTGAATCCCCCTGATTTTCCTTGTCCTACCATGCTTTGTTTAATGCTGCAGAGCATCCTGGAGCATGTGGACTAGATTCCTTCAAAGGACCCAAAGCCAGAGTGTGTGCTCCAGGAACATGCCTACAACACCCCAGCTGCTACCACTCAGCTCACAGGACTAGGATAGAGCTCATCTGAGGTAAATCCCCTGAAATACAGGGCTCTCAGCACTGATTGTGTCAGTCTTATTGCAGCCTTTCAATACTTAAAGGGGTCTTATAAGAAAGATGGGGACAATCTTTTTAGCAGGGCCTGATGCAATAGGACAAGGGGTGATGGTTTTAAACTAAAAGAGGGAAGATTCAGACTAGATATAAGGAAGAAATATTTTACAATGAGGGTGGTGAGACATTGGAACAGGTTGCCCAGAGAGGTGGTAGATGCCCCATCCCTGGAAACATTCCACGTCAGGTTGGACGGGACTTTGAGCAACCTGATCCAGTTGAAGATGTCCCTGCCCAGGGCAGGGGAGTTGGACTAGATGACCTTTAAAGGTCCCTTCTGACCCAAACCATTCTACGATTCTATGAAATTGGTGACATGGTCTCAAAACAGAAAAAATGAACTGAAAATTATAAAGTAATTTTTTCCCTATACTCCACCGTTCATGTTGGAGCAGTCGCTGGATGTTTTCAGTTTCAGAGCTGGGCTCTGGTGAGAGTAAGAGAGAGTGAGGGGACCGTTAAGTGGCTAGCACAGTGGAGAGCCGCAGTGAGGCTGGTGGGGCTGTGAAGGTGCTGCCAAGGGATAGCAAGGGCAAGCAACACCTTTCGGTCCTGGCACCTTTCATGTGGGACCAGCCGCTGGATGTTTTCAGTTTCCGAGCTGGGCTCTGGTGAGAGTGAGAGAGAGTTGTTTCAGTTATAACTGGCCATAGCTCTGCCAGTGTGTAATATTGATTCTGAACATGCATTGAAAAGCATTTGGATTTATGCTTTCTATACATAGTACAGTACAGATTAAGTAAGCAGAATATAACCATTAAACAAGGAAAAGCCATTCTATTTTGGATGGCAGTACAAACTTTTAACATTATAGTTCCTAAACTCTATCCAGGATTTGTACTGACCTCCAGAACAAGTCAAGAGTAATTTGTCTCTAGCTACCCCTACTTTTTTTTTTTTTTCCTTCTTGACTGAAAACAAACCTCTGCAGCTTTTTTTTTTTTTAAATTTTTTAAACATTTATATGTAATGGACCAACATGGGCAGAATACTATGAAAGATTCATTGACTTTTTAAACTATTCTTCAGAAACTCTGCAAATCAACCTTGGTAGTGAAATATTGCTTCAGATGGCAAGACAAGACAAAACTATTTAAAAATATCTCTTGAAAAGTCTCCTAGGAACAATAATTGAGGGATTTCTAATCGCTTATGTTCATTTGCAGGTCAGAATCAACTCTGTCATCTAGAAAACGGTAAGAGTTGCCGCATTAATTACTATGTGGCCTTTTTAGAAGCAAATCTGCTTAGTTGTTACCGCTATGTTGAGTCTGAATAAAGATGCTTTGTATATTCTTTTTCCTAAGATAATTCTCTCCACACACCACCTACAAGTGCCTAAATGGAGCTGCATTGTATTGTGATACTATTTCTGATTATTACTAAAAGAAATCTAAAAAAAGCGCCTCACATGAGAGAGCTTTGTTCTTTTTTAATGTTTGCTTCAGTAGACATGGCAGTATTCTAAATTACAGGGATCATATGGATCAAAAACATCTTCAGCATGGATGTTTCCTCTGCAAATACATTCATATTACTTGAATCTTCTTGCATAGTTGGCAAAATGTAGTTGGAGGATGGAGACAGATGTCAAGCAGCCTGGTAGGTTGCCAGATAAAGGGGATGTGAGATGTTTCCTGCTGCTTAAACAACCTTTAAAGTGGATTCGGTTATGACTTTTTTAATAGCTGGACATTTGCAGAATAGTGAAACTCCAAGGACTATTCCATCAAATATGCAATATAGCACTGAAGGGAAAAGGCTGCCATCTTGCATCAAGTTAACGCACTACAAATCATTACCACTCCTATAAGACCATCACTCTCCATCTCAAATAGATCAGTTGCCAAGTGCAAAATTCTAAGCTTTTGTCAGCCAACTGCAGAATATTTCGAACTCCTCCATCCCGAGCTTGCAAATCAAGAAAAATTTAGCTAAAATAAGATGTTCTGAACGATACCTTCCACAGTGGTCTAGTCGACAAATAAAATATACCTCATTACTTATATAAATATATAATTTGTCTTACTCAAATACCTAGAAGCTAACACCTGAAATGCACAGCCATCATGGCAGCTATTGCAAAGGTTACTTATGAATGCAACAGATGATGTATGACAACAGAAACAGAGCTATAAATCCCCAGTATCACATACTATGCCAGAAACACACTTGGAAAAAAGAACTGAGATTTTTTTTGTACTTTTTCTGATCCCCAGCCATTAATTTACACTGCAAGTGTACCCAGAGCTGTGCAGTTTAAGAGTATAACAAACTATTTCACCCTGAGTGAGAGGATGCAGGCAAAGAAAATAATCTAATCACGGCAAGGTGACAATGAAATGACTATCAATGAGTTTTAAAGTGAATTGCATGAGGAACATACTGGAGTGACTAATGTCTGTCTCCAGTAGGTTCTCAAAACAGACACAGAATGGGACAACTGTGAAAGCTTCCCCATGTCCCAATACTATGCCTTCACTCTCACCAAGACAAACAGCCAGTTCCGTCTTTGCCCACGACAGTGAGATCATCGTTTCTAACTGGCATGTAAACTGTTGTGGAGGAATTCCTCCCACCTAAGTTAAGTTGTCTAAATTTAGTTGTTTACAGTAGGCTTACTTAAATTTAGTTAAATTAACTAAGGGGAGTCCTCCTCTACAGACAGTGTAGTGAAACAGGCCGCTATAGAGGGAGATTCCTTGTACATATCTTAGATACTTCCTTTAGGATCAGATTAATTCCTCCTGGAGATCTTGGGGACCACAAGGGAGGCTGGTGTTGATTTGCTTAGATTTAGACATGCCTAAATGAAGTAGGAAGGCTCTTAGTATGTCATCCAGAAAATGCATTTAGCCCACAAACGCTTTCCATGTGGGCCACAGAAGAATTATGAAAGGCAGCAGCAGAAGGTTTAATAATATACTGAACTGTGTTTTGGATAGATGGTTATTGAGTTCTGTAGTAGATATTTGTATAGATTTAGACTTCTTTTGCATAGTGGAATTAATATTAACCTTTATAACAACTTCAGGAATTACATTTGTAAAAAACGAAGTGTGATATGCCTAATTTTAACACTTGAGAAATCACTTCTAACTTAAACCTTAATTAAAATAGGTCTTAGTTTAATTCATGTTTCAAAGTAGTTACTCTGAAGCTTGACAAGATTTATCAGTTTTGAGAGACTACGCAATAGTATCTTTAAGAAAACTTTTAATTTTCGTCTATTATAAAATAAACTTATATTAACTTCTTTGACCCAAAACCCTGTAGCCATTTATATACTTGCTATATAAAAAGACTTATGACCATTTGGAAAACTTATTTTTCCCTTTCTTGTTAGGTGAACACAATGTCCCTGGTACAACACGTAACTTAAAATTACGGAGTCACCACATGACAACGCTAGGCACATTGGAGAACTCAGATCTAAAACGGTACAATTCTTGGATTTCAAATCTTTCATTCATGCCACTGTGTGAAGGTCAGATGTTGATGTTTGAGTTAGTTAAGGACCGTGGAATGTTTTGCTTCTCAGTGAGAATATTCTTCCCAAGCAGCCACAGAGCTCGTTCCTGGGCCTAAATCAAGACTCAAAACATTCCACGACCCTTCGCCTTGTAAACTGGAACACCAACATCTTCCCCACATACCACCCTTCCAGAAAGAGGACACACGGGCTGAAACGTCATCAGAAGTATTCTTACATATTATTTAGGAAGAACCAGCTTCAACTACGACAGCGGTTGCAAATAATTAATTAGATTTAAAAACCCCATACGTTTATTAATAGGGTTTTCAGCTGCTATAGCTTCAAAAGAGCAAATTCCAGGAGACGTCAGCTTTTTCAGACTTCGCTTTTATTTTTGTAAATAATTTGGTCATGAGAGTAGCCAGAAGGAAGCATTCTCCAGACTTTCTGCTGTAATGGAGTGTGCACTACAGCTTTTAAAACGTGGTGGTGGGAAAATTTAATTTACTACCTTCAGTTTCACGTTTTTCCATAGAGTTTCTCCAGGATGCTTATCTTCCTGGAGACAGAACAAACAAGCCGCTATTAGAAATGAACACTTCAGTACCATTTCTGCCACCATTTCCTATTTTTAATAATGATATTCATCATTAGGCTTTGTACCTCAGACAGTTGCTTATGTTCAGAACTATTTCTTTTCTATTTTTGGATCTGATCCTTCAGCACTAAACATTTCATTCCCACACAACAGCCTTAAAGAGACACTAAGGCCACATAGGAAACTACAAAAAAAAAAAAAAAA
>VYXH01005183.1:131265-141798 GCA_013397275.1 Burhinus bistriatus
AAAGAAAAAAAAAAAAAAAAAAAAAAAAAGTTTAGAAACAACTACTCTTGCAGCATGTACACAAAGTGTACCTGCCATGTAACAGAACCTCAACAGCTCTAATATATCACAGTTTCTTCCTTGTGCTTCCAAAAAAAAAAGATCACAGTCAACCAGATGACATCTGCACCCGGACAGTAAGCTGTGAAAATGCTTGCTTATTCCTTAATCCGCTACATATTTCCTGTTTAAGCATAGAAAGCCCTTCCACAAAAACAGCCACTTCATTGTAAGAAGCATCTACCTCTACTAAATCAGGAGGCAACACCTTTGATTTTATGATTAACTTCTACTGAACAGCCTGCTTAAATTATCATATATTCAGTAATGGATTGAGATCAGGCAACGATCAGGATGAGACAAAGGAAATGTGCTCATGTGGGAAGCTGTCACTAATTCAGGTCTGCAAGGGATTGGGGAGTGATCCAGGAGATCTGCAGAGAGGGAAGCAGGTGATCCAGTACAATGGCTTGGGAAGTTCAGGTGCCAGCACCCAGGAACAGCAGCTGCAGAAAGCTGGCAGAAAAAGAGTGCAATGCACTGCAGACTGGAGAAAGTGTGGAGAAGGAAAACCTTCACTATCGGGAAGGAAGACAATGATGGTTTAGGAGGAGAGCACCAGAGCCATCACCAACTTCCCTCAGAGGACTGCACCCTGAGTAGAAATATGCTACGTGGAGACTGGGATGTAGGATAAGTCTCATGTTTCAGGGGACTCTTCATCCAAAATAATTCCAGTGCCTCCCTAAATGACATAATCTATGCCAATAAAAGCACTTGTCCGTTGCCATAGCATTTTTACAAGTACAGCTGTGTTTTCTGGTGAGTATGGCCTTTCTCATCCAGCTAGATGACATAAATATGCAAGGAAAATATTTTAAACGACATCTCTCCAGAGTTAAGCAAGAAGTCTGTGGAATGACTGCAGGCTTCTAATTAATTAAAGGTTTTCTTCCCTCTCTATAGATGATGTCAAAATTCTTAACTTCTCATATGTATCAGAGATTGTACTTAAGACCCTGCTCTGAGATTGTTATAATTTTTTTTAATGGATCAATGACATTCACTCACTGAGTGGATCTAGTATGTCCTCTCTAAATGAACATTACTGAAGGCAGTCCTGAAAACAGGATCTTAAACTAAAAACACTGACTGACTGTTACTGGCACCACCTTAATTACTAAATGTAATAGGACACAAGGCTGAAATGATTACTAAATTGATTACTGATTGCTAAATTTCTTTGTAAGCAGTCAAAATATATTAACACAGAACACCAAATGTGGCATCTTTACATACATAGTTCCAATACCTGCTGTTTGGTGCAGTTCTTTAAAAGTCAAATAGGCTAATCTTTGCCTTAAATTAATGATCGTAAACTTTTGTCTTACAAGGTGGGAATCAATTGGTGTTTCTTCTTTGCTGCAGTATCTTTTCAATAAGGTGTGGAAGATGTTGAATCAAGAAGTGCTCTGAAAAGGGAACCAGCCTGAGTTGGAAGTGAGCGCCTTTTCTTTTCAGCTTGATTTTTTTGTCTCAGGGAAAAAATTCCCATTTTCTTAAGTCCCATCACAACTGTCCAAAGCAAAAAATACACATAGTTGAGATTACTTTAGTAAATTCTAGAACCATCCTTTATGGTGTTTCTTTCTAGAGAAAGATAAGAGTCCAGTTTTGGGTGGGTTTTTTTTTCTGTTTAAACCTGTGTGTTAGCAAATGTAAACCAGATTATACTGCTCACAAATCTTCTCAAATCAAGCATTTTTTAGCATGGCCTTTTGAGGTGTGTTTATTCTTCTGGTTTGATCCAATTCAGATTTGAGATCAGTAGCTTTACTGATAATCAGGTGAATTATTTCATCATCTTCCACTGCCATGAGCATGAACATATTTCTGCTTGCAGAAATAGCTTATGACAAAAAGTTTTTGATAAAGTTGTGTTCAACTTACATAATTTTCAATCTAAATAAAATACACAAATTTGAAAAAAGTCAAAGTTTTTTCCACATAGAACTAAGAGTATAAACTACTAGCAGCAAGTACTACTAGTTTAGAGGAGGATTTATGTTCTTAAAGGGCTGCTGTAGTAGTTCTTACATACCACAATCTATTTCAACCGAAGAGCAACACAGGTTGAGAAACTTACTGGGGAAAAACAATAACCTGAAAGGTAAAGGGTGTGAAAATATCTAATTAAAGTTGGACTAATAATCTCTGCTTTGCTGATTTCCTTTGTATGGAAGAAGAGAAACCCAACAATTATCATCTAATATAAATTACACTCCCTGTAGCTTTCCTGAATGAAAAAAAGCGTGCTGTGTTAATACATGAAAACATAACCTACCCCTGTCCTTTGGACACGCTCAGAAGGTGTGTCACTAATTGGGCTTAGGGCGGCTTTAGTCCTTCATTAATACCAGGAAGCATCTGGTGGCCCTGTGTTGAGTGGTGTGAACGCCGGCACATGGCTCTACAGCCCTTTCCCAGCGATCGCATCAGTGCCTACGTAGTGTCCGTACATGTCGTATGAACAGCGTGTAGACACGCATCATCTTCCCTCCTCTGTATTTTGATGAGAGCTATGTTTGCTGCTGGATTTATTTGCTGTCAGTGAATGAAATAGGGAGCTCCAGCTTGTGATGTATGTAGCTCCTTATGGTGCGGCGCAGGAACCTGCTGAGCTTGAACAGAAATGGCAAAAATAAAGGGTGGTTATGAATGCAATTCCACCTTGTGGAGACTGTAGCTGAGACGCCGTGTTGTCAAATCTGCCAATAAAAATAAACTTCCTTCTTGGTATTTCTTTTTCTCCCTCTCCTTCTTCTTATCATTGAAAACTGAAATTTTCATTAGATAATTTGTTCTTACATTTCCCAGTGTCACTACTTGTTGCACTTTGGTGTAGCTCCAAGCAGGGAGTATTGCTGCAGACAGAGCTCCAGGAACCATTTAATTCAGCCCTGCTCAGAGCAGAGAGAGGGTGTAACAGTTAAATTACACTAGGTAATCTCCACTCTCTTCCCCAGCACAGAAACAACCCAAGGAAACGTTCAGGAAAATAAAGCTAATGTGAACAGACTGCCTGTGTACTTACTTTCTCCTCTCCTTTGCTCTCTGAGAACAGAAAAACTTCAGCTCGGAGGCACAGAGCCCTGGGCATTGCATTTCTTTGGAAACTTAGGTAAATTTAGAGCAATGTGTATTCAGTTTGTTCCTCACCACTCAGTTTATCTTTTCTATTACTTATCACAAAGTAATTTTGCAGGAAAATTTAATAACGTGCAAAGACCATACCAGAGGTGGTGGCTTTGCCACAGCTGCCCAGAAAGCCAGCCTAAAATGCAGAATACTTGTAATAGCTAGGTAGTCTATTATTTTGTCCTTCTCTTCTCTGCAGACTTCCATACTTAACAAGTTTCATGTCAATAATTCATAACTCAAATTATAATAAAACTTTGTCATCATGTCAATAGTCCAAACAGCTAATGAACGTGCTAATGAACTCTTAGAATTTACAGAGTATTATACAATGTGCTGCAAAAAAATAGGAGGTAACCTGCAAGCTGAAATATTGACAAGGTCTTTTACCTTGGGGTCATTACTTAATGACAGGCTAAGGCTCTGCAGAGGAACAAAATGCCATTTCACAGTGGATTTCAAAGTTTCAAAATTGGTCTTTGTTCCAAATGCGACTATTTCAATATTCCTGAAGAAGATGAAATGCTGAGAGATGGAAGTGTGGGGAGAGAATATGTCGATGAATCAAAAGAAAAAAAAAGAAAAGTTACAATTTTGACATTAATAGTACATTTAAATAATTTAAAAATGAAATAAAAAATCAAATAACTAAAACTTTTTGAAACATTGTTCCAAATATATCAAATCTGATTATTTCAACATTCTGGAAATGTAACTCTCCCCCTGCAGTTTTCATCCAAAATGTAATTCTGCTATCAACTAGTCTGCTAAATGTTGGACACCATTTTAATCTGTCTTCTCATTTTTACTATCTCTAAGTTTTACTAACTTTGATTTACACTGTATGGCATCTCATGAATCTCATTAGCAGACTGGATTATGTTCATTACTTTCCACTTCAGATTTCAGATGCAGTGATGTAAATTTTTTTAACTCTTCGTTTGTTAAGTACACATTGCTAAATCTCTGGACAGAGAACAAACTGCAATATGAACTATCTGAAAAAAAATTATTACTGGAGATGCTTCTACCATTTAACAGGTCTGCATTCCTACTGGGCTATTTATATTTTTTATCTTTATATTTGAATACTTTTATATATCTAATTATATATGCTATTAAAAGTGATTACATTTCTGTTATGGATTACATATTTAAAGACAAAAATCAATCGCAATTATGTTTTAAAAGACTTAAATAGATCCAAATCTCTGTAACGCTAACCAGATTTTTGGATCAAAATGTAAGTTTATAAATATAGCATATATAACATTTTATGTGATTTCATTAAGAGAAGTCACACAGTCTTTAAGTCACATAGATACCAAATTACATTAAAAGAAATTTATATCCTTCATATAACAGGAATGCAACCTGGGTACCTAGTACTGTAAAATTATTATATTATAAATTAAAATTAACTAATAAAAACCTCTGATTTGTGTGTGTGCATGTGTGTGTTTGCATGTCGGGAGATTCGCTAGGTCTTACAAGGAAGATGATGTCTCCCTCTTACTATTTTCATATTTGTTTGATGAAGTTAGAGGAACACCACACTAAGATTCAGGATTCTTTATATAAAATATGCAAATAGCAGCTATAAAAGATTCAGGTGATCTGCATAAAGCGCCCTCAGGCAAGGTTCATTACACCTTAATGGAACTAGAAATTTGAAAAAAAGTCCCATGTGCCCATGTTTAACTGCCTGAAATAAACCAAGAGCCGAACCGTGCAACGCTGATTCATTTCCTCAGTAGGTGTTTTGCTCATGTAAAGACCCTCGTAAAGAAGACAGAATTAGCAAGAACCTAGGATACGCTGCAAAAGGCACAACAGCAGTATCATTAAAGAATCTCCATAGACCAAGAACTTTCGTTCAGGCCTTATTTAGGAGTTTATTGATCCTTACTGTGCCTTAACTATGCTGGCCTTCCACCACCCCTGCTGCCTGTGAAGATCTGCCAACAGTCCTGTGTTGCTCACTGCGAAATGCTTTCACAGGTGATGTACCACCCAGTTATGGGAAGCGGAAGCCTCGGACCCACTGAGGCCAGAGGGGAGGATGCCCTCATGCTTTGAGGGGATGTAGCTGCTGCTGGACTGTCCCACTCACATGTGCTGAGAGGCTTGAGTCAACCCATTTGCAACCTCCTCCCGAGTCCTGAGCTCCAAGCACAGGGACAGAAGGACAAGGACAAAGCTGAGGACCACATTGTCCTCCTTTGGCCAGACATGACTTCTGTCTGCTGGGCAGATCTATGCAGAGGAATTGCATGTCCCCTCCTCCCTGGACATCTTGACCTCTACAATTAATGTGAATGAGGCCTTGATCTTCCTTGGTGTTTTGTGTTTTGTCTACAGAGGTAGGCAAAAGAACATATTTCAGCCATATTCAGCTTTGTACTGAGGTAACAGAGAGCCATAAAATTTATATATTATTTTACTTTCTCTCTTCTTCCCTTTGGGCAAAGAGTTGCAATCAGCCTGCCTGGGATGGGTCCTATGCATGTCTTGTAAGGCTCCACTGGCAGACGGTCCAATGTCCCCAAAACACATACTGCAAAAGAATCAAAACAGAACAGCTCCCAAACCCCGCCAAATATGCCAACAACTTCAGCTAACAGATATTTCCATGGGTTTTTAGCAACCTAAGGCCTATGACTTGAGTAATGAAACAGTTCATCCCACAAGGCACGGAGCTCCATTGCTCAGGCTAATGTCCCACCAGAAGCAATGCACACCCTGCTGCTCCACAAGAGACTTCTCCTCATTAGGCGAGGGAGCGCTCAGGTGCCACCACATCCGCAAAATTAATTTACAAATGAGTTCTCCTATCCACAAAGTGCCGAGGAGCTTGAGCTGAGGGTAGTGTCTTCACACTGTGTTTGCTGACAGGCTGGGTGTGAAGATTACTTCCAAAGGCTGGGGTTTTTGTTTGATTTTGTGGTTTTGGTTTGCTTGGTAAAAATTTACCTCAGTTGTAGTTTGGTTTTCACTGCCTGAAGGATACATGAGGCTGCATGATGATGCGAATTGCAAATCAGCTAAATGAAAGCAGGAATAATAAACAGGCTAAGTAAATTCAAGTGTCTTTTGACAAGAAAAATGTCAGCAAAAGACAGAGGTTTTCTCTCCCAATTATTGTGAAGAATGTAACAGTTGAACATTATTTAACGGTAAATGTTAATTAGGAATGACACATTTTTATATTACATATTGAGGAATAATCACAGAGAAAAGCAAATCAAGAAATGTTGAATAAAAACTTCTACATTTTCCTTAATTTACTCTTAATATTGCAGCTCAAATAAAGGTAAGATTTTGTAATATTTTGAAACTCCTGATACACTTATTGGAACACTTTGCTTTAATTAGTGGTATTAGAAGAGGCACAAGCTAGATGCTTGAAAGGGAAAGCCTGTAGCTTTCATTTTATTTCTTTTCTTTTCACTATTTTTAAAGGAAATTACTTTCCTGTTTGTGGTAGATGGTACTGACATTCAAATATAGCACACTGAAGTAACATGACAGTGATGATTTCAAAGTACAGTCATTGCAAGATGTACATTCAGAGAGGTTGCACAATTTGTGCTGTTATTACTCAAGAAAACAAGATAATGAAGGAATTATAGTACTTCGTTTCTAGAAAGTACAGTTCTGGGCTTCACGGTCCCTGTGAGAAGTCTTCCTTCAAAAACAGTTGGAAATATGAATGACAAAACTGTGTTTATTTTCATCTCTGTATTCAAGTCCTCGCTACCGCGTCTCTGTGCCGACAGGACATCCCTCCCCCCAGAGGGGCATAATGCTGACGGTCTTATTGCCAGCTAATTGTTGTATTCTGGTATCCATAAACTAACAAACATCAGCTGAAATTCTTCCTTGGATGAGGGATTATCTCTCTTTTACAGATGAAGTCTGAGGCTGAATTTGTATTGATTTGCACAATGACACAAAGGCAGCTGATGGCCGGTGGGGAGGTGAAGCCCTATCTCTAACATCTTGGTCCCAAGGTGAAAGAGGAGACTATCTTTCATTTGTCTGAAATTGCTTGCTGTGATTCTGATGAAGAGTCAGTCCTGGATTTGCTGTGTGGAGAAGGGGAGGGCAAGGAGAGCTGTCAGAGTCGTGGAGTCACCCATTAACAACACCCTCTGGGCCCCCATGCTTCTTGATACACCATGGAAAGAGGCCATGTCCTCTTCTTCCCCTCCTCCCCTATCCACCCTGAATCTCACTAACTGCATCTCCCCAGGGAGTTACAGTCCTTTCAGCTTACTTCACACTCAAAGCCTACAAGATATCAATGAGGGTATTTCGCTGTATTTGGTTGAATTTAACATCTACAGACACCTTTGGGCAAGCAGTGCTGAGGAAAAAAATATAGCAGTAGTAGCAGCAACAGGAAAGGAAAATAGCTATTACCTGAGAAGATCTGTTTCTCCAATTGTAAATTAGCCCAGAAAACCAAATTACATTTTATTACAAGACTGGACCATCCACACTAGATGAAATTTGCCAAACACATCGTCATCTTACAGGAGGCAACAACTCAATTCCTGTCACTAAACAAGGCAATCCAGTCCAGGCAGAGCTAAGGCAGCTTCAGAAAGGAGAACATAAAAGCATAAAAGGCTAATTCTACAGACTTGCCAGTTTATGGAAGAATTTAAAATGAAGTATTTAGGACCTGTACTTGGAAAAAAATTCCACCCCTCTGGTATTTTAGGTGGAATATGATTTTATGCATCTTCATTATGTTTGTGGTAACCTGTCAGCATGAACTTTGCAACTACCCAAGTGAGGGAGCCCCAAGCTGGCGTGGAGGGGACACGGGTAACTGGAAGGGACAGTAGGAAACTATTCTTATGACTGTGTGTGCTGCAGAGAGGAGGATATGAGCTTCAGAGATAATGTCACTGTGAGACACCAGGCACGGACTGATGTAGTTTTTTCCTGATAAAGGAAAAATTACCACAATGACCACAATGCCCATGGCAATTTAGAAACCCTCCCCCCAGCACTGCCCAGAGATAAACTCTGCAAATAATCTCTAGTGAAGGAGCTGGGTTTCAGATAGCTCGACCATAAAACAGACAACCAGTAAAAGACTGAACAACTAAGGGAAAGCTCTCCAACCATGACTTTCCCTAAAACTCCTCTAAAATAATTGTGCCACTATGCCAACAGCATTTGATCCTATCCTAACTAGAAATTCATCTATAAAAGCCACACAGCACCCTAGGAGGTTGTCCTCCCAATCGAGACTTGCTCAGGTGCTAAGGCCACTGGAGAAAGCAACAAAAGGAAATCCCAGCCCAGCAGGGAGAAGTTCCTTCCTCCACCTCCCCCAAAAAGGAAAAAAAAAAACTAAGTCCTTTTTCAGGCTAGAAAGCGTACCGTTTGCCTGAGTGAGTGTTTTTGTGTTTCCTACTTGATCTAAACTAGGTCTGTAAAAGCAGGGCCAGTGACTGACAGGTTTTGAATGTGGGCATGGCAGGAACAGCCAGAGCCTTCTACTGTCTGTATCCTGGAGGTATGGACGGTACCTCGCTCTCAGTTGCCTTTCAGATGTTTACCCAGAAGCAGGAGATCTACGGCCTGAGTGAGTTATCTCAGTGCAGTCATGTGGGGCACTGTGTTAGCACTGAGACCCTGGGGGGAAGAGAAGGGCAAAGGGACAGTGGAGCCGAAGCATCATAGGGGACGCTCTGCACGAAATGAACACTGATGCTTAGCTCTTCTCTACCATCTCTGTCACTTGCTTATACATGGCTGCTATGGGTAGGACCACTGTTCTTTTCTGAAATGGCACCTGTGGCGGATTTATATCTAGAGGTGGGACATGAATATAAACAGTAAATGTATTTTCATAAAAACAGTCCTACAGACTATCCTTGACTCAGAAATCACTCTGGCACTTACTTAAATCTCAGTGGGGTTTAATGGGGTTTAAATGTACTCTGAAGGCTTTGTCCTACACAGTCATTACAAGTGATGTTGTGAATGCAGTGGGCTTAAAAAGATTAAATGTATTTGGCTTATGAAAACTTTCTCATCTTTCCTTGAGTTGTACCACTTTACATGAGGCAAACCTCTACAGAGACCATTATTTCAGGTCATTTTGTTGCCTACATTTACTTACTAGCTTTCTGTTTTACTGTTTTAGTTTTACATCAGTCGCTGTCCACCTTATCTTGAAAAGCAGAAAAAAAAAAAAAACAAACAAGACATAAATGAAACTACACAAAGATCTGGGTTAGACTGAGTAATACATGCCAGAATTTAGCTACAAAATTATGCATAGGATTTCAAGAAACATGCCACATTTTCAGATCTTACAGAGGACCCTTAACAGAGTATTCAGAGTAGATTTTTTTCCTGCACATGCGGAGATTTCTTTTTTTATAGAGCCACTGTATAAAAGCAACTTTTAATGAAAAGCGAATTTCATTTGAAATGCAAGCGTGTGGCCAATGAACAGGAATTAAATGTGTAGTCAGTGGATCTAACTTTGGCCTAACAAAATTTTTATGGAAGTGTTCCACTTACAGATCGCATTACCACATGTAATTTTTTTTTCTCCTCCCTAAGACATTCATCCTGCACTACTAAAAGCAAAGGAGCCTCTGAGTTCACTCTGTACTTAAGTTAAATCCTAAGCACCTGTTTAGGAATGACAAATATGTTTTATTTCCAGAAGCATGCTGCATACCCCCTTCACCACCATTCAAAGGGACAAAAAGCCATAGATATTCCAAGACTGTATAAGAGAACTCAAGCATGCAACTTCACCTTGCAGAACTATATATACACTCACATATAGTCACTGTTCTTCTTGTATCAGTGAGAAGTCTGATCGTGCTTATATAATGTGCTTAGGAGAGACTCTTACGAAGAGGAACAAAAGATTTCAGAATAGCTGTACTTCTGTTCCGTTACCTGGTGAGCAGAGAATCAGGCTGGAATTGAAGATACTGCTGGGTGAGATTGGGTGAGTCACATCGCCCAGTGACTCACAGAATCAGGACTGTAAAAATGATTTACCGGGGACAAGTGCTGCATACAGAAGGGCTGTTATTGTCATTCCTGCAGGGGGAAGAATGTCCAATACTGCCCTTAATGAACTTAATGAAGATTGACCTGATTTAAAACTCAAAATGACGTCAACATTCATGGACTAGAATGGATTTGGGATTAAGGTATTGGATCTACCTGTACATGCATCCAAAATGCACACAGGCATACTGGACTGGCTCAAAAACACTGGTTTTACCCATTTAAAAAAAAAAAAAA
>VYXH01005183.1:141852-165133 GCA_013397275.1 Burhinus bistriatus
GGAAGAAAAAATGTTTTAATCTGCTAAAATTAATCTATTCTAATATTCCTTTTAGACTCAAACAGAGAAAGCCTCCACAATGAAAGACACCATATCCTCATTACAGCACAGCAGAAAGTTTCTAACAGTCTCCATTTGCTGCTCTCAGACTGCTTGCAAAAGATTTATGTACAGGGTAGCAATTACTTTAAATATACCTTTTTTATTAAAACGTACTTAAATGCCTTTTTGCTTTTTTCTGGTTTTGATTTATTTGTTTCAACTTAGCTGTGACATCAGCAGAAAACTTTTTAATTGTAAGCATAGTGAGGGAAAGGTTGTGGAATCACCATAATCAAGAGTATTTTAAGAATGTTTTAGATAAACAAGTGTCGTTAGCAACACAGGTCTAGTAGGAGGCATGCTTTCTGTAAATATACTTCTTGTGGTCAATTGGCATTGTCTGTGTTCCTTCTTAAACAAGCCTATCTCATATAGTCAGGAGTGTCTGTGAAGAACTAGTTTTAAACGCTGTTATGCATGATTTTCATTGAAACTGAACTGAAATAAGATCATAAGTTGAACAAATAGTAGTGAGAAAACATCCTTCTTCTGAGAAAAAGAAAAAAACAAAAATCACCAGATTAAAACAATTTCATCTTATTAAAGGCAATCAAAATAGCACCAGCAGTCTTGACTGGTATTACATCAGACCAGAAATATCCATCACACGTTTATGTCTATGTGATGGTTAGGAAAGCTGGAAATTAAATATATAGGTTTTTCTTCTTTCTTTTATATCATAGAGTACCTTGCAAATGTTTGCCCTCCACTATCAACTAACTGCAGCATCCAGGGGACTTTCACGTGGCATATAGACTCCTAGTGGCAATAAACCATTGGCTTGTCCAAGACAGAAGAAATCTTTGGATCAATACCACAGGAATAATTTTGGAAACTCTCTGGCAGTCACTATGCCATAATCAGATACTCAAATACATAGATAGATGTCCATACAATTGCAGATATTTAAATGTCTTTGTTTGCTCTGTTCCCCACAATGCTTTCCTCTCATCTTTAGCAAGCTGCAGATGAGGTTCTTTATTATAGTTTTCACAGCAGAGACCAGCCTGAAATGGAGGTATCCAAGTTTGAAGCGTCTGTTCTGTTTGTGCTCATATGAGTGCACCCACTGTGACTGAGAAAAAGTCAGAGGAGAACCCACTTTATAACACAGTATTTTGCTCTTAAGCGCCTAAACTGTTGAGACACTGTGTACATGTGTGTGTATTGTGTGGTATTTGTACATGCCTCGCTACTTGGGGATAATTAAAGAAAAAACGTTATAAAATTTATGTGGTTACTTCATTTTTGCTTTGCCCAGCACATAGAGATTTTCAAAATTACAGAACAGCTGCTCTTGCCTTATGAAACATTTGAAACAGCTTCTAAAGATTAAGTTAAAATGTTCAGAGATAAACAGAGTTATTGGAAGGTGACTCTCTCTGTGCAAGAAAAATGCCATTTTTCTGTAACAATTGTAAATAAAAGGAAGCTCTACAGAAAGTTAATCTGTTCTCCCAAACTATTGGGATGCTATCAATTTCAGGAGCCAGCATTTTCCTTAGGGAATCATTTAGGAAAAAAATCACTGGCATTTGCAGGTGTGTACAGGTACTTAGTATCACGTGTGTGAACAACAGAGATGTGATCATTTTCAAATAAAGCTGCATATCTTTTAAAGCTTTTTCTCACCCCATGCAATTTTTTTCTGCATATTTAAATGTCTTAGGCTGAAAGGTCAATAAATTTTGTACCTAAACAGTAATCTTTTAATGTTAATTTCTCTAGCTATAAACAACAAGCAATACAGTACCATGTCTAAAAGTTCACTGCCTTATACTATGACATGTATTTTGCAATTTAAAGTATTCTTTCTTAAGCAAAAATGAAATAGTATTTACTGTATATGAATGGCAGAAGTAGCACCACCCACATACTACAGTGTTTATTATACAGTTCACTGCTATAAGTCTAGTGCAGTCTCTGGTTTGGAAGTAACCGCTGGCAATATTTTTGAAAATATTGTCTTTTCGTTCTTAACTCTTCCTACTGCACACTGTAAGTACTATGAAAAATCCGAATCATGCCTCTTTTTGTAGGTAGTTTTTCTTTTTACAGTCAGCTAAGTGAAATGCACAGTGTAGCCACACTCATCTGCAATTTTTAGGTCCCTTTATAAAGGATGATAATTTTTTCCAAGGCAGTAGCGATTATCTACACCTTGCAAATGCATAGCCTGATGATGAGAAGGAAGTACAGGCTCATCTCCCATAACATAAGCACTCCATTTCAGGAAGGATGACTTACTACCGTGTTCTGCTACGGCTATGGCTCTTGCTGTTTTGTCCTGCCTTCTTCCTCCTTTCTCTCTTCTAGTCATAGCGTTAACATTTATGATGAGTATAAACAGACCACACTTGGCAACTGCAAGATCCAGATGCCCTGCTTGGGAATATATTTCCAATGTCTGCCTTTGCAGTTTGTTCCTTCATTAGCTACACTCCTAGCAGTGCTGATGCAGCAGAGAGGTCTATCTGGGCTGGCTGATAGGACCTCTCTCTTCCCCTGCTTTTCTATGACTCACTCTCAATGCTCAGGATGACACATGTATCTTAATTCTCACATACAAGATAATAATTTCTGTTGATAATTACCTCCAAAATGTATGCATAAATACTTTTCATCCCAATCAGCCTTAAAATGGAAATATACTTAGTTTTTATTTTACACCAACAAATAATGGAAATTTTGCATGTCTATTTCTTTATTAATATTTGTAAAATTCGATAAAATGTAGCGAATCACTGACTGGTCCCTGTCTTGTAACGTGCTATTGTTAGTAATAACTGTGCCATTAGGAAATACGATTCTTCAGGGTAAACAACATCTGCTTTGGACTACTGCAGATAAGTACAATGACATCAAGAAGAAAAGGGAGAAACTGGTTAATCAGAAGTGAGATCTTTTAATTGTAGAGACATTAAGATCATATATGAGGAGTGCTGTTTTTAAACTAGTATCATGAGTTCAGTGGGCCGAGCATTAGAGTAGATTAGCAGAGCCCTAGCTGAACCGTGTAGCTGTCATCACCATAGGAATGATGAATTTTAATGAAAGATCACAGAGATTTTAAATAATGAAGCAGCAACATTCTTTCCAAGCAACTTACATTCACAAGAGGAGAAAGCAAAGATCTGGAGCCTAATAGACTCTTCCAGGTAAACCGGGATTTTATAAAACACCAGATAGTCTTGGATGCATCAGTGGCACTGAGACTGTTTAAACTTCCTGATTGGATCAGGGAAGACAGCACATTAAGCTACAAAGAACTTAATCAAGAGTATGAGTGATGCACTTCTTGTCCTCTGTCCAGGAAGCTGAAGAGCACAATATTCGCTGTTACTGTAATGTACACTGAAAGAAAACAGTATCACTTCTACACTGAGCTACACTACAGAGCTACTTATTTGCCTACCCCAAAACTGCTGAGAAAGGGCCAGCTATGTTCTATTTGCACTTTTGCTTCACAACACAGTGAAGAAAGCAAAGGAGTACCAGGTGCGTAACCAGTACTATCGGAAGGCCAGGGGCATCAGCATGAAGTAAAAAGGATGAAATCTAGAAACTTTGTTTGGCTTTGCATTCTTTCAGTTTGCCTTTCCCTGAATGATGATTTGCTGTCTCATTGTCCAGTTTTAGTGAGCTGATTTTATCCAAATGTGGTACAAATTACATTGGGAATTCAGGACTTTTCAAAGAGAGAACTAAAAAGGTGCATTTATCCACTATGACGGCTATTAACAAATTGGTTCATTCAGCAGTTTAACCATGAAGACAGTATGTGTTAGATTATCTGATTAAAGGCTAATTGTCATACAGTGACCAGTGACCCATGAGGACCACAGGAACCATGTCAGGTGGAGGAACGCCAATAGCCCACCTGAGGCAAAGGGAGCACCTGCACCTGGCTGCTCTCCGAGATCCTCGAAGGGGAATAATTCAATCACTGTGTGGTGTGAACCCCCCCAGAAGAGTCAAGGCATAAGACTACCCAGAAAGCCATGCCAACTAGAGGGGGTTATTGCCTACAGGGTGAAGGACTTCTTGTGAGATGCAAGGGGAAGAAATTGTTGGGATTGTGTAAAACTTATTATGGGATGTTTTGGAGGGGGTGGGTGAGGAACATGCAAAAGTTATTAGAGGAAAGTTTAAAGGAATGATCAAAAGCAGCAAAAAGAAGGGATTATGGTGGATTGGGAAGAAATAAAGATGGGAAATTAAAGAGACAAGGGGATAAAAGAGGCTGCTCAAGTTTAGACAGGTTGCTGGTCAGTATGCTCATCTGACTGAGCTCTACACTTCATCACCACAGTCTGCCCCTTCTTCTCATCAAATCATATTTCTACTAGCTCCTGTGTAGGTGTGCTCTCTGTTCTGAGTGGGTGGGATTGAATGCTAGCAAACTTGAAGTGGGCTAGCAGGCAAGTAGCGTAAGAGGTCCAAGTACCAGCACTTGGAGTGGGACAGTGAGCTTAAGGGGCTTATAGGTGCAGGTGCCAGCAACAAGGGGGGATGGGGGGACCTGGGACCAACTGCTAGCTACACTGAGTGCTTAAGACCAGCAACCAGAGGGACTGGCATATACAGGAGGAACAGGATCAGACCTTCTGTAGTGTTCATGTTTATGTTTATGGGAGTGCTGGGTGCAAATGCTGGTAAAGGCATTGTGTTCTGCTTGTGTTGATCTGTGTGGCCAGCCATGTTCTCTACATATGTGTCTTTTGGGAATATACGCTCAGCATGGCAACAGGTTGGACCTGGGGACATGTAACTGCAGCCTTCCACCCACTGGGTTGAATCCCCTGGGTCCCATAACCAGAGTTGGCCACCTATAACAGTAAAGATTATTCATCATTGATGACCAAGAGAGAAAACTGAGGGACCTCAAGGATGCTGTACATGTCACCATTTCATTTCTATTTTCATCATTTCTTTTTCTTTAGTCAAATATGACTAAAGCTTATCTGTGCTGTTTTGTAACCCTGTCAAGATTATTATCAGCAAAAGTTGAACTGAGCCATCGCAGGCTGAGCCTTTTTCTTTCTGGGAGATTAATGCAAATGTGTGATGTCCCAAGGGTTTGCATGGAGAAATGTTGTCAAACAGCGTGATCTATGTCAATAAGATCAAGATGCTGGGCACCGCTGGAATCAAGTGAATATTTGAATCCCAGATCAAAACACATCAAAAGCAGAAAAAGCTTTACGATGCAGTTGCTGAGGAAAGAACCCAGCAACACAACAAAATTAAAAGCACAAGTTTATATAGCAGTGACTTGAGTTATAGACTTTGTGGCATTTCTGAACTACAAGATTATCATCCCTAATGCTCTGCCACAGATATGCATGATATACCACTTTTGTATTGTGTAATTAAAAACTGATTATAAGACAGGATGGGGAAGGTAGACAGGGAAACACTTCCAAGGTTAATGGTTCCTCAAAGTTTGGAAATGGTTCAGCCATAGACTTTCTGTGTGGCTTTCGCTTTTTCTACTCAGCCATCCCTCAGCCATACTTCAGCTGTTGATATATACAGTAACAAAGACAACACCTTGCGGTGTTAGGAAATTCCCTTGCAAATCTCATGAAGTTCAACAAGGTGAAGTGCAAGGTCCTGCATGTGGGTCGAGGCAATCCCAAACACAAATACAGGCTGGGCGGAGAATGGATTGAGAGCAGCCCGGAGGAGAAGGACTTGGGGGGGAGTTGGTGGATGAGAAGCTCAACACAAGCTGGGAATGTGCACTTCCAGCCCAGAAAGCCAACCTTGTCCTGGGCTGCATCAAAAGAAGCATGGCCAGCAGGTCGAGGGAGGTGATTCTGGCCCTCTACTCCACTCTTGTGAGACCCCACCTGGAATACTGTGTCCAGCTCTGGAGCCCCCAACATAAGAAGGACATGGACCTGTTGGAGCAAGTGCAGAGGAGGGCCATGAAGATGATCAGAGGGGTGGAGTACCTCTCCTACGAAGACAGGCTGACAGAGTTGGGGTTGTTCAGCCTAGAGAAGAGAAGGCTCCAGGGAGACCTTATAGCAGCCTTCCAGTACCTGAAGGGGGCCTACAGGAAAGATGGAGACAGATTCTTTATCAGGGACTGTAGCGATAGGATGAGGGATAACAGTACTAAACTGGAAGAGGGTAGATTTAGATTAGATATTAGGAAGAAATTCTTTACTGTGAGGGTGGTGAGGCACTAGAACAGGCTGCCCAGGGAAGCTGTGGATGCCCCATCCCTGGAGGTGTTTACGATCAGGTTGAATGGGGTTTTGAATAACATGGTCTAGTGGAAGGTGTCCCTGCCCATGGCAGAGGAGTTGGAACTAGATGATCTTTAAGGTCCCTTCCAACCCAAACCATTCTCTGATTATGTGACTCTATAACAACACTCTTTGGCACGTATGAAGTTTTCAAACACTGGTGAAAATCAGAATCACTCTAGCCCATGGCTGGGTTATATTTCTGTCAATGCCAACTGAGTGGGAACTTGACTATGACTGTGTCTCAACAGTACTATAATATAAATTCTCAATTTTCCAGGCAGATGTGAGAGAAATGAGATTGAATGATGACTCCTCTTCCTTCAACAGGCAAACTGGAAAAACAAACAAACTGTTAACTTTTTGTTAAAGGATCTCCGATTTATTTTCCTTTCATGTTTTGAAGAGAAACATACACTGAAATTTTACACTTCCAGTCTGAAGAAAAAGAGGGATTGTAACTTTGTGATATATGTAATTAGAGTGCAAAAGACAGAAAAGAACAGTGGATTCTGAATGGCTCAGTGGGTAGTCTCCCTGCTTTTATTTTCAGTATTAAATGACTCCGTAAATCCCTATTCTCTTAAATTCTACAGTTCCACAGGCCTGACTGAGATGTGTTTTTGACAAACTCAAAATGACAAGTTTAGCTGGGCAGAGAATCATTAGAGTGCAAAACCAGTGAAAGTTCAAGTGAATAATGAAAGTTCTTGTGCAATTTGCATTAGATCCATATGCTACAGTGAGTAATAAGCAGAATTTTAACACATGTACAGGAATTAAAAGGACTGATTACTAGTATTAGCAAGCATTTCCAGAAGATAATGATTCAGGTTTTACAAAGCTGTTTGATCTTTATTTCAAATAGAATAATAGAATTTATGCTCCCAGCATTGAAATAGACTTCCATAAACAAAATAGAAGATATTTTATAAATCTTCCTTTCTTGTCTAAGCCTAAATGAGTCATGACCAGTTATATTCCCACATGTCTTGGCTACCTCTGACAAGTTGGCTTCAGGAAAAAGAAAGTATTCTGTAACTCTTCTTTTATAACAAAGGGCAAGGCAAAGAATTTGGAGTCATGGTTCCCAAAAGATAAGATGATTTTTTTCTAATTAATATGCCCATTTCCTGTCAACCAGAATTTGCCTCAGTCATACTAATGGAAATGCATATGTGTCTAGTTTCAGAGTGGCACAAAGGATTGAACATAGGTTTCTAGGCTCCTTATCTCAAAAAAGGAGCCAGTAGCACCTGAAAACATTCAGAGAAAGGCAGCAGAATGATTAAACTTACAGAAGAGCTTCCAAAAGTAGCATGACTAAGTTAAAAATCTTCACTCTGTAAAAGAATGACAGATGGGAGGTGTAATATAGGTCTGTGTAATTATGGGTGTCAAGAAGAGGACAGACATGGATTAATTCTTCACTGGCTTTTCAGGTACAAGATCCAGGAGCAATCAAACAAAGGCAGCAGGAGTCAGGTTCAAGAAAAACAATAGCTGATGAATCTTTAGGCAGTTACTTGAGGAATTCATTGCTGAAGGATTGTGAAGATGCTAAAAGTGTATATGGGTTACATAGAAGACTGGATGAGTTAATGAAACAAAAACCTTCAGGATTTAAAAAACACAGAGAAACCGTATCTGGCAAAGACAGACCGTGCACTGAAAGTGGTTAAAGTCTGGGAGAGTACTGCAACAAATGACGGTATCTGCTTCCTCTGTTACTGGACTCCTGTCTAGAAATACGCTTTTTGCCACTGTCAAACACAAGTTATTAGGCTTAAAAGAATTGAAACAGAGGCAGTAAGGCTGTGACTGTATTAAAGTTAGTTGGAAAACTTCCATTAATTTCAACATGGGTTATTTCCTTCATTCCAGTTATTATCTTCCAGGTTTTAAGCCACCACAGTTTATGAGTTCACTGTGTTACTTTGCACAAGTAATGAGATTTACATACCCTATACAACACCATTTTTACAGCACTTTGAAAAACACAAATTATCAAGATCTGCTGACACTTGAAATGGGAGTCTTTCACTTCCAACTGATTTTATTTGAAAAAAAAAAAAAAAAGGATTGTTTCCACTGCCCAGCTTCACCTATCTGTTCAAGTACAGCATATTTGTTTTAAGAGATCTGTTACAACTCCTTCTTTCCTTGAAGTCTCTCCTAGTTGACTGCCAAGACTTGGTGTAGATCTTGGTCTGTGATGCTTTTTATTCAACAACTAGAGAATATTTTGTGAATTAAATACAATTAAGAATTTTGTATCACCCAAATACATGATTCATTTGATTCTCCAAAGCTGCCAGGACTGCTACAGTTCAGCAATTACATCCATGATACTACATAGCTGACTTTCGGTGTCACTCAGATAATGTTATTTAAGGCTCCAGTGGTATTATCATATTTTGTTTTCTTAGTGCTTTCCCAGGCAATTTTAAGCACATTCTCATGTACCCTTTGATTTCTTTCACGTGAAGTCTCCAAGATGGTATATGGTAAAATGTTCCACCCTCTACTGCCAACACTCCAGTAAGCCAGTTTGTCCCACCACTCATAGTATCTTTCAATCTTGACTGCTGCTAAAATATCAAAGGCATTACAACTACTCAGTAGTTGAAGTAATATCACAGCTGATGTCAACAGCAAAGCAAACTTTGACTTAGCTGGCTAGGGGATCACTCACAGTGCATGGAATAAATCTTTCCAGAGCTGGGGGTAAGGAAATGATAAATTAATTAATTAACGTAGGATTTCTGTTCAAATGTTCCAGGTACTACATGTCAGAAAGCAATGAAGACATACACATATATAGCTACAACAACACTGCTACACTACAAATGCAGTTCAATAGCTCTGGTTATTGTATATCCTAAAAACTACTATTTCTCAAATTACTACTACCCATTTCAGTCATCTACACTAGCAAATGACAGAGCAAGTGCTTCTCTTAGCTTTTTGGCTCACTGTGAGCTGGCTTTACTGTACCACTCGATTTTTTAATCTTCTACCTCAAGCCATCTCTTCCCTCTTCAGCAAACCATGGTTTTATCTACTCTTAAAACCTCTTTGAAATCTCTTCAGTATTTGGCTATTCCCTGGTGTTCTTCCTCCGATTCTGTGTGTTTTATTTAAACAGTCTCTTAATCTTTTGGAATTGAACAGCTGTTAAGCCTTCTTTTAAATTGGTCTTAATTACTACTGCTTTCTGTTCTCATCTCTAATCCATTTTACACCTGTAATCCTATACCAACTTCTTTCCTTTTTTTTTTTTTTTTTTTGTTGTTGTTGTTGTTAAATAAAACATGATACAGACATTTTGGAAATGTCCTCTTCTTGTCATTATAGGAAACTTGGGGGTGCCTGTACTTATCTATTTTAGTTCAGTAGTGTTTCTGACCACTACTGAAACCCAGAAAGGCAGCAGAGGAAAATGGCAAAGATGAGGCTTGCAGTTGTCACTCTTTTTGCCACTTCAGCCCTCTGATTAGGAACACATTAATTGTCAGCAGTCTAGAGATGTTAAGCTAAGATTACTCAGGCTCTCTCACTCAGTAAAGGACTTTCAGAGGTTGTTTCAGCCTCTAGTATACTTGAAGACAATGATTAGCCCCTGAAGAGGGCCAGCTATTCAGTTTCTTCCCATTGGCATTCAAGGTTCAGACAGCTGGAGGAGGAATCCCAATGCCCTCAGGTGTGTCTGTGGTCCAACACTGGGACAGACCTTGGTTGGGGTTCTTTTTGGTATGACGCAGTAAAATAATTGTTATTATTAAAAATGTAATTTATTATTATAAACAAGGAGATAAGCAATAGAATATTAAAGAACTGTGAAAACACGTCTGTGAAAACCTATCACCCAATCAATGAAGAAAAGAGTCTGCTTTATGGAACTCAGCAAAAACGAACCTGTGCTTTAGCTATGTTCTTCAGAACAGCTGCCACTGACTTCACTTGAACTAGCAAACCTATTTTGTGTATAGCATTTAGCTATCATCTTCATTTCTGACCTGGCAATCCAAGTCAAATCCTTGCATTTTATTGATTTTATCTTGGTATTAGCACTTACCTATATTTGATCTGGGAAGTTACCAGTTCCACTGCAGAAGTTATTAGCTAACACTCAAAGGAACTAGATAAATTATCTGTAGCTATTAATGATTAATGAGTCAGAAGTCATTTGACCTTTCTGTGCCACAATTCTGAAAAATTTAAAGTATTTTTTTAAGCATATCAGATCAAGATCTGAAAAGTAATTTCTAAGGACCAGTTTGTGACTCACTCACACATGGTTATCTAGAGGAGTCCAAGGGATTTGCTGGCTTTGATCCCTCCAGTTCCTTTACGCTCAGTCACCCTGTGCAGCTACTTCACAGGTCCAGGCGAAAAAGGAGCTGCTTGTTGAGTGTTTTGTAGATAGGTGAGTACAGAGATGATCAAGAGGGTTAAGGCAAGAAGATGGAATATTGGTTATGTGTTTCCTGTTTATGTCAACAAAGGCGATTTATCAGATATTTCAAGTAACTGATTTTCTGAACCAATTGACATGGACTGCATTCAGGTGCATGTCACAGGGGGGCTGAAACTGTCGGGCCAGGCTGATATTTTCCAGATTGGCTTAGATGATGTACACCGCTTACTCTAAAACCCCCTTTTCCACTGTGCCTGTATCCTCCTCCTCTGTTCTCGTAACAGTTCTTACACGTGAGTGCAAGAGATCACAAAACACAGTCAGCTCCCAGGCTTCTGCTGCTGCAGTGACTCTTTCTGAAACAACCAGCAGGATCCTGAAGGATCAGCTACCTTTTCTTTTTATATCGTGCACACTTTGGTCTCTACACTCAGCAGCAGGTTTCTGAGGAAGTTTTGAAGCCACGTAGCACAAGAGTATCCTGCCTCTTTTCAGAAGCTTTCCCTGACAGCTGCCATGTGCAGCTCATCTACAGATCAAACAGTTAAAAATGCCGTTGTTAGACTTACATGAATATGATTAATAGACTGCTGTGTTTTTAAATGGATGAGTTATTACTTCTACATAAAAGTTTACCAGAAAAAATCTTTCTGGGTAATAAACAAAGTGAAAAATACTGGCGCACTCCGAGTCAAGCTCTATTTGCTACCAGACTTAGGAAAAAAAAATTCCCTAGTAGGAGCTGTGTCCAATTTAGCTCAGTGTCAGGGCTGTCAGCTCCATGCCTAGAAGCTGCTGGCTGTTGAAGAAGTCTCCACCTCCTGCGAGTTTCTAAACTCATGAGAAAAGGAACAGCCTCCGGACGGCTACAAATTTTCCATGTCCTGGTAGGTTGCCATTATAGTTAAATTCACAGCTCTTATTTGCTTGGGGTGGCAAAGAAGCCATACTTGGCCAAGAACTGCACTCAGACGTTTAAATCATATAAGCAAGTGCAGAGAGAGGTAAATGTTCCCAGCCAACGAGATACAGATAACTGTGTGTACGCACACAAGATAGACGCTTTAATGGGCTGTATTCCTGACCTCTAGATAGCTCTTCTCTTTCACTCACCAGTGCAAAATTTAACCTTTAATGAGTCTCAGTCACATAGTGCACATAAATATCTCTATGTATGTAAATATATATCTGTGTTCTTCTATTATGTGTGTATATAAAGATATGTGTGTTATATGTATATACACACAAAAATATAAATACCTATAAACATATTTTGGCACAGAATACAATTCGGGCATCTGTAAGTCTTTCAGATTATAGATGTAGACACTACGATTTCCTTCAAAATTATCAAAATATAAACAGAATAATTTACCTTTCCTATAAAACCTGGTAGTGGAATGTCCACATTGGAAATCAGCTCTACTGCAGTGTTTTGAGCTATTACTCAGAAGAGTTACTGAGATGTCACAAGACATTAAGTAAGGTTGAGGAAATGGAACAAAAATTTTGACGATTCCTTCATAACACAACACCTGGTTTCACAGTTGACATAAGTAGATAAAACGTTAAAGAAAACCTGTGTTACCTTATGTTTAATGAAATATATGTGATCTACTGGAATTATGAATAACAGCTTGAACATATTGAATATATAATAGTACGCTAGTGTTATGCTTATAATAGACTTCAAAGACTGACTTTTTTGCTTTGATGTGCTATAGTCTTGAAATGGCAATCAGTTCTCTGGTAATTCTATTAAAAAAAATATGTTCAGAATGGTTCCTAAATGTTTTACAAACTATTAAAAAAGAGTTTTGGTTTAAAAATTACATGTGTCATTGTCTACTTAATTTTCATTCTTACAGCAAATTTCCCAGCAACAGAAAGATGCAGGAATTCTATAATGAGATGCAGTGAGATTTTAGTCCGTGTCAACTATGGCAGTATACTTAAAGGAAAGATTCACTGCTTCCCTCCATGAAAAGCTTCAATGTATGAGTCTGTGAACGGCAACAGAAAAAAATACTTAGGTAGAGAATAAAGAAAATGATTGAGAGCCATCCCAACATTACACAGAGCAGATGCAGGTTGCAACCATGGCAATGATGGCAAACAGATTAACGGTTTAGGCCTACATATTTTTCCAAAATACTCAACAGCAGCAGGATTTTGGACTAGATTCTCCACAACTTGTAACAGCATTGACTGCATCACAGTGGAGAAGGAGACACAATATATTTTTCATAAACTGCTAAATTATTGAGAAGAAACAAGAAGCTGCCAGAGCATTATAATTCTCTTGGAACCAAGGGGGCAAATTTTTAAAATTACATCTTCCATCGGAACCAACGCATGTATGACTGATGAGAAGGCACAATTGTTTCATTTTGTATTTTGTAAAATTTCACATTAGAGTGCTAGAATTTCAAATTACTTTGACCATTACCATCATTTTAAATTCACCTGTGATCTTCATATTTCCCTAAGCTCAAAGAGCACACACAGTTGCAATCTAAAACAAGTAAGTACACAAATGAATTGAAAAGCAGGCAGCTTGTGGGGTTTTGGGAAGATTTATGATATGTAAAAGCTACTGAAATTATTTTTGAATATGGCATCTTTGGCTATAAAATTGGCTTGTTAAATGACAGCTACCTGTATAATAAAAGTATGTAATAAAATGAGTTTTCTCAGACAGCTATGATAAAGGAATGGAAAAAAAATCAAAAAATGAGTTGCATCTCTGTGAACCAAAGTAACGCTTCCAAAGGAGAATGCAAACATGTGTAGTAGAAACATCTTTAATATAATTCTATTGTGTGCGAAATTGCTAAAGTGATGCTGGATTCTCTATACGAATTTATGCAGTATTGAAATTTTTCTTTGTTATCATATATAAAATGTTCACCTGAATTTTCAAATTATACTCCTTAAACCTGGATTCAGGCAAATGTCTCACACTGAGGAGAGGAATACAGTCAATGCTTAACAAGAAGCACCCTCTGAAGCATTGCTTTCAGAACACCAAGACTTCTTTATGTTTGAATAGTTTCTTGAATTGAGGTTAAATTACAAAACAAGTAGCATCTTATTTCTTCAAAATTAATTTCATCCTGTGCTAACCAGAAAGCTTTGCTATTTTGAGTTGCTGATAGTTTTAGGTAATTTTTATTGTAGGCTTTGTTTTTCAGCAAAGGGTTTAAGTAAAGAGCGTTAAAATAACAGTAAATAGGCAATTAGGCAAGAAAACAGTAATGGAATAAGATGTCATTTTGCCCCAGTATACTTGTTTATCAAACCACTATGCTTCCAGAAGGAAATCAAGCCTTGAAAGATGTCTGTTGTCTAACGGTCAATGGGAATATCGTGGAGAATATGAGCATGAGGTGACCGATTTGAATGTGCTAGTGTCTCTCAACAGAGTCATGACCTTCATTGTCCTTTATTTATACGACTGCTGTCAAATGATAAAACCTACTGTTTTGTCCATTTTGGTTTTGAAATCTCAACTTTTTTCTCTCCTCCTCAAAGTCCCACTCATGCTCTTGCTACCTTGCCCAAAAGTCAGCAAACCCCTGGTTTTAAAAGAAGCCTGCTTGTATATTATCACTGAGAACAATTATTAATCAGCAATGATTCATCCTGAAAATAGGGACCTTGACACGTGGGCTTTGGGTAGTGCAAGATACACTGTGCTAAGTTACTCATTTCTTGGGTGTTACTAGCAGTGCCCTGAAGAACTACAGAAGCTTTGAGGCCTGACCAGCTAATGAATTCCTTAAACGTATCTCATCAGACAGACCTGCGGACCCGCACACGGGTACTGCTGGCCTAAACCCCTCCTCAGCATTAGGTGGTTGGCTCTTCCCCAGAGACTCTGGGGCTTCATAACGCTAAGGCTAAATGAAATCCTCTTCAGTGCCACCCAGAGCTCATCCACAATTTTTGGATTTAGCATACTGAGCAAGCAAGTGGGAAATCCGACCTTAATAAGGGACAAGGGTGAATGCATAAGAGCACATCAGTAAGAAGACACTGATAAAACAGTGTGGTGATTCACTGAAGGTGCTAAGCAAGGAAATAGTCTGTTATGAGAGTAATGTTCCTTTAGCACAATAAAATGACAGAATGGATTGAAGGCACACATCCAGATCCTACATTATGCACTGGATTATTTTTTTTAATTATAAAGATCTAAAAACCTGCCGGCAGTTAACCCAAAGGAATTCTTCAGGTGGAAGAAAGCTCCCACCCGGCCTAAGGCCAGCAGAGGCAGCAGCAAAATGAGGGTGGTTTGTAGGAAGGGAGTGAAGAGGAAGCATTCTGGGGATGAGTGAGAAATCCTGCTTTTATCCTAACCCATCCCTACAAAATCCAACGTGTGCTGTCAGTTAGTTCTGCAAGTCAGTGCAGGTCTGAGGCTGGACTAGCGCCCCACCACTGAAATGCAACCCAGCTCACTGAGCATCCCCTGCTTCCCTCCCCTGTGGACAAAGTCACACTCAAAAGAAGGGAGATTCGAACCCTTGCTCAGCACTCTTGTTTTAAGTATTGTGGAAGAAGCAAATCCTCAATCAAGAAAAAAAAAAGAAGGAAAAAAAAAAAAAGAGTTATGTGGAAGTTTAGTTCTACGTAAAGACACTGCAGCAATAAATGTAATCATCTCAAATCATGTCAGTATTTGGTACAACTGGCCACAGTGCTTAAACAAATATGCTCAAAGTTAATATCACTAAGTTAAACAATCATGAATAAAATATTTTTATGTAAGTGGGCAGACCAAAATATTATTTTGCAATTGCTCTGTGCTAAGCCTGATGCCTTTTAGAAGAAAATACAAGAACAGTTATTGCACAGGACTTAGTACAAATACCTACCTATATCATCAACTTGCACCATGTAATCTCTGTGCCCTAAGTGCCAGGTTCCTAATCAGTTTTAAAAAGTTAGCACAGCATATTCTTCATATTAGACTTAGGAAGCTTTATTAATCATTATGCGGCACTATGAAATACTTCAATTTAAGACATTTGAAAAATAAAGGCGAGATTCATATTTGCTAACCTAGGAGTCCAAAACACTGACATCCGAGGCTGGTTCATCATACCAATCTTCCTTTATTACCAATGGGAAGAAATGCACCCCCTTGCAGAGGGCAATTTATTTCCTTCAAGACAGGTCAAATGAATCACCCTACGAAGTTACTAGGTTCCTTCTAAAAGCTATAAAGACTAGCTTTGACTCACAGGTCTGACGTTAAGGTGTCTAGATGAATTCAAAGACAAGCAGTTACTGCCTTTTGAATGACAGTTTTGTAGCTAAGAGGCTTAAGGCAAATTAGCCAACTCTTCTGTAGGCAACTTGTCTTTGGTTTTATACATGGCCAAAATTCCTTCTGCGGGGTCTGCTAGATAGTTAAAGCCACTATAGGGAAAGCGTATGTTTTTGAAACGGATGGTGCCGCAGGTACAAAGGTACTATAGAGCACATCCAGTTTGAAAAACAAACTCACCATGCCAGCATAAACAAGTTCAAGGGATTGACTGCAGCCCTAATCGCTTTAAGCGATTACCATCAAAAATGAAAGGCAAACATCCCTCCCAATCTAAAACAAAATGTTGTCAGTATAAGCAAAACACAAACGGGATATTTTAGTCCTTTTCCAGTGGAAGATAGGCAGGCTGTATGTAGCAGCCAGTGCTGAAGCGTAGCAGAAGGGATTTATTTTGAAGTGTTTTGATAATAACGAACATTTCCACATGAACAGAGATTAAAACAAGTATGTCATCACTGAAAGATAATTTCTGTTGTAATTATGTATTCAGTAGACAAAGGTACATTGTGGAGATGGCAACGTTGAGAGCGTCTGAAGAGAATCTGTGCTCGCTTTCCCTTGCTCCGCAGATGCAGCGTGTTCTCTCCGGAAGAGAGACATCTTGCACTTGCAGGAGGCGGGATGTGAGCGCCCAGAACTGTGTGTTCTTCTTTTACGAGGGTCCGGTTGACACTCCTGTTTCCCTTGGCACAGCTACAAGCTGTATTTCAGCTACCCAATGCAACCACAAACTCTTAAATAAAATTCTGAGAACAGACAACAGGATATTTGAATTATGTTGCAGTCATCTAGTTACTGTTACCACGTCTGCACCAAATCCCATGAAGGTCAATAGGACCTTGAGATACCTTGGAAGAGAACAGACGTCTATTTTCTGCCCCCTCTGAATAAGTTTTCTTATTTTTTGATACCGCTAGGGTGAGATTCATCTTGCGTCACTTCAGCTGTGTGAAATCCAACAACAATCAGCAACAATAAATACCTGCAGAGAGTGATCCCTCCCACTCTACGTCAGGTGTATGAATCAGATGGACTACTACGTCCACTGGAGGTTTCTGTCTCTCTCCAGGCAGGAAGATAGATGGTTGGTTTACAACTGGCAATCAAATTTGTGGTGGCTAGGTGAAAAGAACCTGACCTTTGGTGCAAAAAATCCCTTTTTAGAGTTTTTTCAAGATTTGTCTGTAAAAATGTTATTGACGTAAATTACTATATACAAATATACCAGGGGTAATCTTAAATCAGACACGATATGACCCTGTATATTCTGCTGCAACCCTATTGTCTGTTCCTCTACTCAAAAAGTAAATTGGCCTGTTCTACTTTTTATAATGAAAATGATAGTAGCAAATCAATGCATGAAATAAGATATTTATTAGCAAATACAAACCAAATTTAAAGTATATCTATTTTTAGGAAAAAAAAGTTCAAATACAGAAGACAACGAAATTTTAATTGGTAGTAAATCTGGTGCTCTCTTCTTAGTCCAGTACTCTCAGGTCTGACACCAAACTGCTAATCTGCTAAAGACATCTGTATGCTAGGGAATATTGAAGTTTTCATCTTCAAAATAGAATCCTTTAGTATTCTTCCCCTGATTTAGGGCAACACAGAAGGAACACAGGCAAAAGCTGGTCCATTAAACTAATGAACACAGGACTGCACTGATTTTCCTAGGACTGCTAATTCCTGTGATGTGACCGGGTACTTCGATGAATGATGGTTAAAGTGAGAAATTTGAATTCTCAGTCAATCCCACATGGAGTCTGCTGCAGGAAAGTCCTCACTGGCAGAATGCCCACGTCTCGTAAGGAGCAGCAGAGCTCTCAGGCCCGGCCAACTCCTCGCCATACATTTTGGGCTAGATACAGAGTTGTATTAATGCTCCTCTCGTGCTTTATGCCTGATGGTTATTATGGTTAATAATCATCCCCTCTACTTGGCCTTCAATGAGAAAAATGTTGGCTCTTTGTCAGTTGCTGCCTCTCTCTGATGGACATGAGAACCAGTCACCTGAGCTGAAAAGTGTTTTGAAGAATCCTGTGTAAGGAAACCAGATTGCAGAGGTGGTAGCTGGCAAAATTCCAGAAGCATAAAATCAATAGGCATTTATAAGTTCATGCTATTTTCGTTTCAAAGTTAGCACAGAAGCTTGGTGTGTGTGCATGTGTATGCGTACGTTTTTTAAAAACATGTGCATTTTAACCTGATGATAGCAACCATTTGTCCTGGATCTCACTACTGCCCTCTGTGCTTATTTAACCTTTGTGCTGTACTACCACAGCCTCCTCTGCACAGCTGGGTTTCACCTAACCCAGCTTCAGGTGGCGGGTTTCTTGTCTCGAGTCTTGCTGCATAGTTAGCAAAGAGAGACAGACACCTCTGGAGGATGCTTGTTCTGCTATAAAAGAGATGACAAAATACAGAGGATAGTTCACTCTCTGGTTCTGCCTGTCTCCTTCCAGGAAAGGAAGAGAGACACTACAGGTTCAGCTCAATAGCTGACAAATAGGTATTTCATGTTAGTTTAGGGATGGGCTGTAGCCACAAAAGGCTGGCCTGTATGCTGCAAGACCTATAGGAGACTGGTGTCCTCCTAGAGAGGCCGCTGGCAGTCAGGGAAGATACCTCAAGCCAACTGAACTGCACCTTGCATGACTAGCTGGTACAAGAACATCTCTAGTATCTGTTTTTCCAGCCTGGTCTTAGAGGTGTGAATGCAGATGGCATGAGCTTTACAATTCTCTGAGCCAAGGAAGGTTGTATTTTTGGTCCTTAAAAGTGGTATCAGAAGAAATCACTTCAAAAAAAAAAAAAAAAAAAAGGAAAACTTGTGTGCCAGGCAAACACCAAATACTAATGGAAAACCAGCACGTGCTGAGCTAGGACTGGAAGAGCTTGGGGACACCACCACAGGGCTTGGCTGCTCACTGTCCATGTACCAGCAGTAGGATGGGGCCTTTGCTTCCTGGAGAAAGGCTACTTGGTCCTCAGCAGCTTTCAATTATATGTGGAAAGTGGCTCCAGAATAATGCCATAACCTCTGTCTCAGGAAAGACCAGGAAGAAAAAAAAAAAATTAAAAATCTTTCTCCATCTACTGTTCCACTCTCTACCCATTGCATAGTATACTGGATAATATTATTACCATAAAATTCACATAGTTCATCTGACATGCACAGGTATGTGCGAAGCTTTTCAGATGGGTGTATCGAGCACAGGTTCAGCAACCAAGCAATTGCAGATGCTGTCATAGACTTCAGAGGTTAGGTTTGACACGTTCATACTCTTAGACATATGTAAAAGTCACTCAAATATAAGGAAGTTCTCCTGTCCCACCTCAGCCCACATTTGCTGAAAAATAGCTTAGCTGTAAAAAAAGGTAATTTTTATCCAAGGTTCTTTTCAGTTTTTGTCTTACACCCGTCACCATCTAAATTAGAAATAAGTGGTTGTAAAAAAGCGGAAGAAGTGCTTTGAGAATTCAAACCAAAACAGAAGTTTGGAGGGGGGAAAAAAAAGAAATCAACACACAACTCTAAGAAAAACCTGCTATAACAAATAATTTTCATTTATTTCTTACTGTTGTCTGTGTGGCACATCAAAAATCTTTAATTTCTTTGAAAACTTCACTGTGCAAAGCAATTATGTCATATTTCCAGGTGCTCCTCTTTTCCCAGTTTCAAATTCTATTTGACTGAAAGCTAATGCACCTGTGAAGGCTTTTTGCATGGATATCTGTTACAAAAAGAAGATTTAATTTGCTCAGTCTTCCTCTGTGTTCACTATATAAAACTATAATAATTAATACGTATTTAGTCAGGTGAATTTGTTTTGCAGCAACAAATCACAGTGGACAGGAGGATCCTGGCACCACTGTTGCTGGTGTTTTACTAATCCTATGCTACGCTACTTGAAGTCACAGTAAAGGCAAGTCTGTCTTTTATCTTCCTCAGGGGATTCAGGGCTTCTAAAACAGATGGTTGCTGGGATTTTGTTTGTTGTTCCGAAACATGGTGATAGAAAAATGATTTAGAGACAAAGTTTTATCTTCAACCTGCTTTCAGTAATTGAAAACATTATATTGGATAAAGTAACCAGAATATAACCCAACACAACTTAAATCTGAATAGAAAAGCTAATGGTAAATCTGACACTCATAAAGCCATTAAGCATCAGAACAGAGCGATGCTGCTTCTTCCCGTCTTCTCTTTCTTGAAACAGGTTATAATAGAGCCTTTTCTTCTGCTTCTATGTTGCCTTTCCGTAAGACAAGTCATGGTGACTTAGTCATCATTTTCAACAGGAATTCAGTCCCTTTTAGCACTGATTACCAGAATCACCAGAGGCAGGCAGATGCTACACAGGATTTTTCCTGTTGATTTTGCCACCTCACTCCAATGAATCACATCCCAGAAAAAGGTGACAGATTAAACAGTGTACTGGCATGGAGACACATCTCAGGTGCTGGGACCAGCCGTCATGCTCATTTTTACTTGTCATTTAAGTGAGATGACATACACAAAGGTGAAAGCTAATCCCTTAATAGTTTTCTCTACGTGTGTCCTCCAATATCTACTTGGTGGGCTCTCCGCACTGGAGTAACGCAAATCCACTTTCACCAAGAGTGAAGCCACGTTGCTCAGGACCCAGTATTTTCAGCAGCTATACTCAAGAAGATAAAGCAAAATTATACCAGACCTGTAGTGACCTCAACTGCCTTAAATTTCAACTAGCAGTATTTGGCTCTAAACAAGATGAGATAAGAAGAAATGGAATTTCTTTCTGGAGCTATTTTAAGGGCAATGACTACTATATATAGAGTCAGAATAAGTGGCTGAAGTTGAATTTAAAAGACAGACATATTTTTGTTTTGCTGTTTCCAAATACAGTCTCATCTGTTCCAAAGTCTGAACAACAGAAGAAAAAGAAAAACTATAGTAAAGAACCCCATCCTTCTGCAAGCAAAACCAAGGTTCTTCACTATAGAAGGCAACACCAAAGGACAACCAAACTGTGCCATGAGAGTTTCAGCTGTTTTGATATTAAAGGACAAAGCCTATTTCTGAGCCTTGCCTGAAAAAGGGGTGTAAACTCAGGTCTTCTGTAAATCCAGAATTTCTGCCATTCTAAGACAGTTCTAAAGCAGTCTCACTCTGGTGCCTGGCTTCTCTGACTGTACATAAAACTCTTGCTTATGTGAATGAGGTTAAATTATGGCAAAATCTGTATGTTTGCAAAGATAACCTTGCTAAGCTATCCAGATGTGGGCTTTGGAGAAAGTAAGGTAAACACTGAAACGTGCTATGTCACTGCAATACAATGAAATTTGAAATTTCAAGTAGACTGGATTTAAAGGTGCTGTAATGTTGGTATTTAGTTTAGTCTGTAGGACTTACAATAAAGTATTCCCCATTCTATATATACTGCATTCTATAGGAAATCTATACGTGCACTGATTCTTATGAGAAGAAGTATTTCTTTCTGAGATGAAACCAAGGTGCAATCTCTGTTTTGTCATTTTTTTCATTCACTTTTTGAGGAGTACCCATTCTCTGGAAGAAAAACGCAGATGGGAAAGTGTTTTTATTTACTTCCACCTAAAAGGTGTTTTAGCGTTGGAAGAGACATCTCACTTACGAGGCATGCTTAGAGAAATACAAATTTTGGTTGCCATGCTAACAGGAAATCTCTCACTTGAGTCCGGTAAAAACAAAAGTGCACAAATGACATTTTCTTGTAGAAACTGGGAAACACTAGATTAACAAGGCTGCAGGTTTTGCCAATTGCAGTGAATTTCACAGCTCTGCCCTTTCGCAGAGTGTGATTTTCTGTCAACATTTAAGCCTCCAGAGCATCAGCTTCTTCTTTCCAACAGGACTACGGCTTCTGTCCGATCGCCGCAACACTCAGCATCTCGCAAGCGTAAACCCAACGCAGGGATGAGCCCCACCAGCCACTACACGAGCCGCCCCACGGCTCGTTTCACCGTGCCCTCCTCCCATCTATCCACCCGCCTTTCACCGTGTCCCCAGCCCCATCCGGACCGGCAGCAGCCGCGGCTGGGGGGGTGGGCGGCCCGGCGAGGCTCCCACCCGCCGCCGCCCTCGCTTTTTCCCGGCGCGGGTGGCAGATGCGGAGCCTCCTCCCGCGCTGCGCCGCCGGGGAGCGGTCCCCTGCCCGCTCCCTCCCCCGGCCGCTCCGCCGTCCCGCAGGTGTCACGCTTCGCCCAGCCACCGAGGGATGCCGCTCCCCACAGCGGCGGCTGCGAGGGGGGGGGAAAAAAAAAAACCAAACCAAAACCAAAAACCAAACACGTTTATTACGTACCCGGGAAAGAAAGGGATCTCCCTGCTGTGACCACGGAGGTGCACGATGTCGCTCTATGCTTGTGTCGGCGCAAAAGTTACCTCAGACCGTCCTAGGGACTTTTGTTTGTTGGTTGGTTTGTTTTGTAGAGGAATAAGAAGGTAATCAAAGATTCGGAAAGAGAATATATGAAAGTTGACGAGAACTTACTTGGTTTAGGTGCACGCGTTGACAGCCGGCATCTTCCTTCAACAGTTTCAACAGGTCACATTTTCCCTTGGAAGCAGCACCCCTTTCAATCCCTTTCGTAAACTAAATCCCTTTAAAAGGAGGGTTTTTTATTTCACTGGCTGTTGTTCTTCTCAGCCACTTTCCCCCATTTTTACTTTATTTTCTTCATGTTTGCCGCACGTGCAGACACCCTCGGACACACGCCCACGAGTTAGCGGGTGTCCGTCACCTCCAGCCGGGGGGACCGCGCCTGCCGCCGGGCTCCGGTGCAACAGATGAGAGGCAGGTTCTTCCCCGGCTGCTTAGTGCGGCATCTCCTTATTCCCTCGGGGAGCCCCATGCCGGCTGTAAAAAGTAACAGCTCCTTCCGATGCGACCGTTCCCTCCGGAGCGCAGGCTGCGCAGCATGGGGAGGGAGGAAAGACACCGAAATAAAGGCAGAAAGAGCGCAGAGGGACACGCGGGTGGGGGAGTTCCGCCCTCGCCGATGCGCTCTCTCCTCGGCCGGCGGGAAGGTTTGCCTCCGCGGGCCACCCTCCGCCCCCGCCGCGCTGCCCTCGCCGGCCCCCCGCGGCCGCGCCGCTGCCCTCGCCCGCCGCCCCCTGCGCGCCGCGCCGGCACC
>VYXH01005183.1:168102-216232 GCA_013397275.1 Burhinus bistriatus
TTTATTTTTTATTTTTATTTTGAGACCCGTTCGGACTCGGCCCCGTGCTGGGGTCGGGACACGGTGCAGGCAGGGAGCGCAGGGGACACCTGCCCCCGTATTGCAGAGCCCGCGGGCCTGGGCGAGCATCCCCTCCGGTCCCCATCCCTGCCCGCCCCGCCGGGAGGCTGACTTCTGCCTGAAAGCACCGGGCAGCAGCCGCCGGTGTCTGATTTGGCCCGTCACGCTGGGTGAAAAGCTTTCGCCTTCGGTTTCCCGCGGGGCGGAAGGCGGCGGGGGGGGACGGGGATGGAGGCGTGTGAAATGAGCACAGGGAAGGAGCCACCAGCCGAGCAGCGCCCTNAAATGAGCACAGGGAGGGCGCCACCAGCCGAGCAGCGCCCTGCCCCGGGAGGGGGGTGGGCGGGGGGGGAAGGCGCTAAAACCGCAAAGAGCGAGAGTATCCGTCGCGCTGAGCTTCACCCGTGTCTCTGGGGAAGACTTCAGAGCACTGAGCCGTGAAGCGCTTGACGAAGCAGGCGAGCCTGACCATGCCGTTACAGCAAATGTTGGAGACCCGCCGGCTACGCCCCTCTCCGTGGCCGCTGTTCGTGGAGGCAGCGGACCTCCCCGGGCGGCAGAGGAAGCGGCGGTGCCGCGGCTCTGCCCTAAGTGCAGCAGGACCTGAGCGGGGAAAATGCCGGATTGATTCTGCCCTGGGACTCGGGCGGTTGCAGCCATCGAGCCTCGGCATCAGCCTGCTGCGTGAACTGCTGGCACGCCTGTTTCTGCCGTGCCCCAAATTCGTTAAGCTTTCGGCAGAAGCGTGGTGCCTCTGGGGTGCTGCGCAGGGAACAGCCTAGTGGCGCCGAGCAGCGCGCCGTACAGCCAGGCTGTAACAGGGCTCTGCCTGGCTCTTTCTAAGACACGTTAATTGAACTCATGTTGATTCAAATACAGATCACATGCCAAAAGCAGCTGTTTTGGGAAGCTGAGCCAGTCATGCTAGTACACACACGTATATGTATGCGTATGTATGTATATACACACATAGATCCATACATGCACATCCACACGAGGGCAAGGAGAGGGAATAGGGTAAGTAGAAGCACCCTGGTGCAAAGAGCCCGAGAGCCTGCGATGAAGTATGGAAAAGGCTACGCTGTTGGACTGCATTGGAATTGTTAGTGTGAGCTGATCTACCTATTATTGGAGTATTTGCACCCCTTGTGCATGCTGTCAGCACTACTGAGGTTGCGCTGCATTACTGCACGTTGGAAGCGTAGACAAGACTGACCTACAGGGGTGTTTGATGTTCACTTCCCAGAGCAGAGTGCTTTTTTCCGCATACATTCCCTTATTAGATCTTGAGAAGCCAACTTCTGTTTTGAGTGTAATGTTTAATTTTTGACAAGCGAATACCTCTATAATTAACAGTATTTCCTTTGTCTTTTTATGTGTATCATTGTGACATTTCTTCTTTTCAGGGGTGAACGCAACATGGTGCTATCAATGGGCTTTACGCTTTCTGGCATTTTACATATGATCACCCATTAGCGGTCTCCTGTGGGTCTTGCCAATGCTCATAATTCCCAATTAAACTAATGTTCAGATAAAATCTCTGCGGTATTACTCAGAGGAAAATGAAGTAAATAAGTCTCTGATTCAGGACAGTGGGGTCTGGATCTTTGCAATGTTCTGAGTGTATGCTAGTATATTTTATTCCTAGCACGTAGCTAGCTGCCAAATGTTTCTCAGCAGTAAGTACTGTGGCAGGGAGAGAGAGGTATAGGGAGAAAATTAAACATTCTGTGAAACCCGTATCGCATATTGAGGTTTTAGAGGTTATATGGTAGCAGCATGACTGGGCCTTCCTTTAATCTGCTCAAAGTGTCATACCAAATTAGGTTCCCCTTGGGATCTTCTCCATTTCTACCCTCAAGTTACACTGTTCTCCTCAGAACACCTACTGACGCATGCCCAGCTGCTGACCATTTGCAATTCAGCTAAATCGTATATATGCAAAACACTAAGCAGACTGGTGTTTTTTCCCTCCTCTCAGCAGTTTGTGCAAATATCGCTAGGGCATATCTCTTGTTTTATTTCATGAACCACTACAAACAGAAAAACAAAGCTTAAAGGCAGCTTGAAAATAAGAGAAAGTTGGAGCATTTAGAAGATACTAATTGATTTACCCTTCTAATATCATTGGGCACAAGTAAGAACATCTGCAGCAGGTGTCAATCAGTATAACTATACCCAAATCAGTGAAGCTGAATTGGCTTACCTGGAGAGATGGCTCATTATCTTTAAAAAGGAAAGAAAAAGCAATGCAGAAATTTTAACGAGTTTTGCTCAGTCAGTGCTAGGTAAAAGGTGCCATAATATTCCTATGTCTCAGCATCTTTTCTTTTTGTATCAATGACAGCTTTTCTTACTAGTAGCATGAAAGTTTAAAGGTTTATGAAATTTTCACAAAGATGGGGATTTACATACATAAGACAGAGATTTAGAGACATTATTTAGAATAATCTTAGTCAATTAACTAAAACATTAATTTTATTAATTTGTATTAATTTATGGTAATGGAGAAAGATTTCCTCAGGTTTCTATTATTTTAATGTAATTTTAAATATGCTTCTACTGATGTATTACTCATCAGCAATGATGTAAAATGTGAAATCACACAATACAATAGCACCTCTTATTGCAGTTTAGAATTTTTTCTATGTTTGTTTTGGACACTACATATTGTTACAAAGAGTAAGGATTATAATTTTTTCCTCCCTATTAATCTAATTTATGAAATCTGTAACAAGTTAATTCCATTAGTTCTATTGTTACAGGCCATACACTTCTCCCAGCCAGAACTTTTTGCAAGCGGTAAATTGTTCTTGCCAGCCCACACCAGGCATTCCATTATTAAGTCTTTCATTCCACATAACTCAGTGTATTGCCATTTATGTACTTAAATACCAGTAGTCAAAACTCAAGTTTCCAGTACTTGAGAAAAAGAGATTTCTTTTATTGAATGATTGAAGAACATGAGGAATTTGTGAAAGAAGAGGGGGGGAAAAACAGCAGAAATCTTTCATTTTTCATGAAACACTTACTGGCGGAGAAATAATTCTAGTTCTTGTGAAGGTTTAGCAGGGGAAAAGGTTCGTTAGTGAATAGAGACACAGGAACATGCAAGGTGAAGGAGAAGCAGAGGGAGAGACATTGATCCAGTACCGACCTCAGCTGTGGGACCCTTAGACTCAGGCTCTTTTTCTGTGCCAGGTCAGCTAGAAACTGGGACTGTATTTCTTTGTTTCTTTTTTAGTTTGTTTTCATTAAAAGGGGGGGGAGGAGACAGAGCCAAGTACAAGTGAAATACTGAAGACATTTTCCCATACCAAAATTTGGTATTTGCTTAAGCTTAATTTCAGGTCATGACAAGCAGGTCCTTGTCTGACTTTCTCAAGACTTCCAAGTTATTCAGGTGAGAAGATATTTGGGGGTTGTATTTTAATAGAGGGAAGCAGGTCCCTTAGCTTTATTGGCAGTTAAATTGCTATTTGATTTTATTTTTGCAGCTTACATTAGAATTATGCAGAATTCTAGGTAGACTTCTGATTTTATTACTATTTAAATCCCAACAGTTCATATTTTTAGTGGACAGCAAGCAAATAAACTTCCTTTACCTATCTGCATTTGTCAGTTCTCCAGAATTCACATCTGTTATTTTCACTGACGTGCTACAAACTCTTTCTCCTTTCTTCTTCTACCCAGAGTTTTTGATGGATTTAAGAGGGTGGAAATTGGTGCACTAAGGTACACTGCTTTCTTTTGCAATTTTTTAACGAATAGTAGAATGACATCCTTTAAATGTTTGGTGTTTTTCAAAGCCATTTAGTTTTTGTCCTCCATGATTATTTTCAGATGTCTGTGCTTCCCAGTAAGCACTTACATTCTTTCAGAATACTCAGCTCTGACATTTTTGAGATTTTTCTGGCACAGTCTTGCAGCGTAGGGGTTTGAGGAAAGCACAGGTCTAACAGATCAAATCCAGTGCTGGGGTGGGATTCAGCTCCAGACTAGAGACATCTAAATTTAGGTGTACACGTTTGAACTGCTGAGTGTCTTAAGCTCCCTTTACAGTCAATGGAAATATATTCAATACCGTCATGGGAGCTTAGAGAAGAGATCAGCTTTTCATGTGGGTTTTGAGTTCAGGATGAGGTAACTAGTTTCTAAGCACTGACTGAAGGGGGCAAACACCAATGCAGAGGTGCCTCATGCTGTTTGAGGTTCCCAAGCCTATCCAAGACACCCACAGAAGGCGAGCAGATAGGATATGTCTTGCCTTGCCTTGACAGGGAACTTGTCTTATAGGTGACCTGTACCTTTCTGGGGATTAGGCCAGATACTCTGGCAGCTCACAGGGCATTGGACGTCTACATACAGGCACCTAAATCCACACTAGATCCCTTCTAGCTCTAACAGGAGATCAGGCCCCTGTCTCACATGTAAACACGAGCATTATAGACACACAAAATCCAATGTTTGAATCGTGATCCTTAAAATTACATGGCAAAAGCATTAAGAGAGCAATGGCAAAGCAAAGTTCATTGAAGAAGAAGAGAAGAAAGTAAACCTTAGCAATGATCCCTTTCTCATTTTCCAAAAGAGCTGAAACCTTTACCTGTGTTTATAAGGGAGGTAACCTGGTAAAAGATCTGAAATCTTGGAAACAAATGGGATCTTTCAATTGGGAGATAAAAGGAAAAAAGAGACAGGATTCCAGGGCAACTAGCCAGACATTTTAGGTATCTCTAAGAGTATGTGGAATAAACAGAAAGAACGAGATGTCTTGCTACACAAACAAAGCTATAACTTAATTGGCAAGACGGAGACTTCATAGGATAAATCAAAGGATTGGAGTGTTGATATAGAAGGGTACAGGCTGTTCAGGAAGGAAAGGCTGGGAAAAAGAGAAGGCAACATTACATTACCAAGAATGTGTTTATGATCTTCTAAAAGAGAAGGCAGATAGATCAAAAGTCTCTAGAGGAAGAAAAAACAGGGTTTCCAAAGAGAGGTCTACCTCAAATCAATTTGGGAGAAGAGGTTGTTGAACAACTTAAACACGTGCTAAAGCATATTAAAAAAAAAAACAAAAACAAAAACAAAAACAAAAAACAAACTTTTCTTGGAATTGTCATGATGTGGTTTTACATCCTCAGCAGGTAGAGTGTATAACTAGATTTTATTCGGTCTTAGTGGGGCAGAACAGCTGAAAATATAAAGGTGGAGGCCTCTCAGAACTGATAAAAGTGAGTTTGAAATAATAGGAATGAGAACAGCAGAGAACAGCAGAAAAAGAAGGTGGCGACATACTTCAACGGCTGGTGGGAAAAGTTTGGAGGAACATACGCTGAGAGAGTCAGCCATGAGAAGGTGTTGAAAAAAAAGCAGTATTGCCAAGAAAGCAGTAGTCATTCAGAGCATATTAGCAGGGGTGTAATACATGAGAAATTGTTGGCTTTTTCTAGCTAAGCAGCTCTTTACATCAACTTCAGACCTCATGTTTGACAGTGGTGTAAAAAAAAGCCTGCAGGGAGCCTAGAGGTCAGCGTCATGGACTATAAGGTAATGTGATCTTTCAGAAATATTTCAACTGGGCTTGTTCTGCCCAAGGAAAGTTACCCCAAAGTTATATTACATAGTTTATTGTTGTGTAAAAGACAGTTGTAAAGGGACAGCTAACCAGAAATAGAAGAAGTAATCAATTTTTTGTCTTAGCAACAAAAACCTAAACTATACATAAGTAGGATGTTTCTAACTATAAAAAGAGTTAAATACTGAAAGATTTCACATGAGAAAGTTGTGGAATCCATCTCTTTGAAACATGTGAACCTTTTTCTAAGAGTAGCTTTTTTCCTATTTTAGGATTCTCTAAGTGGCTGTAATGAGACATTTTTTCTCCAAAACTTAGTGAACCCCTTTTTGTAGATGATATTTTGGGAAATTGAGTTTTCATGCCTTTAAGAAAGATATGCAGCCAATCTGTTTGCACTCTCAGCTGCCATTTGAACAGCGTGATTCAACTTTGGAAGCATATGTAGCTTAAGAGAACAAATACGGTTTCTGTCCTGGCCTTTATGTCTGAAAATGGGGAATTCTTCCGTTTGGATAGAGTCCCATAAAAGCCAGCAGGGCACTAGTGCGTGCAAGCATGGGAATTTGGCTTGTGCCCGTTATGGTTTAAGACAATAGGACTTTAAATGAGGAATTCAATTGCCTAATCATAGGCACTGTTTTAGATTCCTTAGGGTATCCAAAAGGTCCGTGCAGGGCCGGCAGGTGTAACCGCGGCCTGACAGCAGATCCACACCCACCCAAAGGAGCAACTGGGATATCCCACCAGCCAGGTGCTCCACAGTGCCTGAAATGGCACCAGGCAACCAAATCCTGTCCTAAAGGTGCTTTTTGACAGTTTTATCACTTCCATATTTTTTTTCAACTAACATTTTGATCAAGGATACATATTTTTTGCTTGACCTCTATTTGGAACTCTGTTTTAAGTGCAAATCACAGACTAATTATCCAAGCCTTTAAAAAAGCATAATTCTTCTCCTTCTCTCTCCACCAGACAAATACATCAGTAATGCTTTTAATGTGTGAGAAAGGGAGATGTTTTTAAAAATGTATGGCTTTTACAGTTTATTAATGATATGTTTCCTACAATCTGCAGAATAACAGCAGTTCAGCTTGGTGGTGGGTTGTGTTGAAAGTGTGTAGAACCTGAGACAGTGTATAAAGTTCACTCATTTTGCAGATGGACACTAGAACAAGTAAGGGATGCAAGATATTCAGGCTTGAGACATCAGTTCTCTTCTACCTTGTAAATACCTCTTTTGTGCTGTTTCTGCGACTCAATTTTCTTAGTTATGATGTGGCAATCCCCTTTCTTTATCACACCTTTATGACTGTGCAGTCAGTATCTAGGAAGAAATCATAAATACGTTTTACAAAACTGTTAAACACCCTCTAAGTAGTAACAACAGTAACAATAAGAGATTTGCCTACAATGGATGCTGCACTGATTCTGCATTTTAGATAAAAAATAGTTAATCTTTTTTTTAAAGATTTTTCATTAATCTAGAGTGCTGGAAGAAGATTATTTCTGTGTATAAAGGATTGCTTATAACCAGTCTTGCTATGCATATGGAGAATCATTAATAGTTAAGCATAATGGTCATATTTTTTTTTTATGACAAGTCATGTTGATGATTTTAAGAGAGGCTGAGGGTATCAGGAAGGTATCAAAGCATGTTTCAAGACTGAAGATGCTTTCCTTTAGCAGTTAGAAACAATTTCTTTTGCCAGACCTTTTATGCTTGTGTATAGCTAGGCAGAAATAAACTAAAAAAAATTGACTCATGTTTTCATTATTATCATTTTAGAGTGCTTTTGTAGCTTTCTGATTTTTATTTTTATTTATTTTGTGTGTGTGTGACAGAACAATATGTATTTGGCTTCCTGGATTTCAAATTGCTTAATGCAGTCTGTAGCTACATTTTTGGTATTACATTCTCTAAGTGATGTTAAACTCGGAAGGAAATTTTCTTCACATTTGATTATGTGTAACAGAAAGCAAGATAATTTGTTACATAGATTTTCAGAACATTGCTTAATGAGTAATTCTGAGAGAACGAGCTTCTATTTATCCTACAATAAATGGATACCATTAGATTCCCCAGTTACTCCAGTGTGTTGTGCCCATAATTATCAGCTGAAGAGAAGTGACAGAAGCTGGGCAGGGCAGAGGGAAGAACAAGCGTACCGAGACTATGGCTATATTACTTCAGCCCTGAGGCGTATAGTTTCTAGGTACCTATTTTCTGTAGTATGATTTACGGTCAAGAAAAGACCGATAGATGGTGCTGTGGAGACAATTTGCAGTCATTGCACAGATGTGTAAGGTGCACATCATTTTACTCATACATATTTGCGTCAGGCATGAAATAGGCTCACATAAAGAATTAATTTTACTCTTCTCTTTCTTTTATTTCTCATCTCACTCACTTTGTAGAGTTTCATGCTCAATTCTGTGTCAAAGAACAGAAATCACGTACGATCTGATTGAAAAAAATTGCACATGTGGGTGTATGTAGGTATTTTTTATTGAAGGAGAGAAGCTGGTCAGTATTTTATTTCAGTTCAGTGTCTTTTCTGGCACTGTACTCACCATAAAATAGTTATTCAGCTGTTAGTTTGATTTGTTTGGTGAAAGTCTATAGTACAGAATATCATTTCTCCGGGTATTCCTAGTGCACAGAGCTTTAGCCTCTTACCACTTGATGACTGACTGCATGGGAGTACGGGAAAACAGTTTTGCTGGTCTGTTCCCTGCCTCTGGTCACTGCTGCCCTTGCTGTGGGAAGGCTGGTTGATTTACACAAGAAGAGTTTATTTTCCATCAATGCTGTGGTGGGATTACCACTGGGGATCAAGAAAGCAGAGGTCTGTCACAGTCAAACTGTCATCTCCTCAAGACCCTGAGGCATCTATCTTAGGATAGCTCAGCACTTAATATGGTGCTCAGATCCTGATTCCATGGATCCGTAGTTTCTGTGAAGGCCCTAAGACCTCCAGTGAGATCCACCTCACCAGATATTAAATAGCTACAGTACAAATGTCTGTATGAGCTACTTTCTTGCCTGTAAGCTATCCTGCAATCAGTGTAGACAAAATGCTTACACAATATATTTTCATAGATGAGATACGTCTTACCATAGGAATGCCTTTTTCTCTTCGATGATTACAAAGACAGAACATGGCTTTTAGCCTTCATATAAACATCTGCAATAAATCTCATTCTTTTAGCCCACAGAGACACAACTGAGCATGGCCTGCCGGGAAAGGAACCATAAGCAATATTGCAACTTGGAAGGAGGAATTTACAAACATCATGTCAATAAGTGTATGGAGTAAGCTGAGTTACATCATCTCAGCTGCATCCTTTAGGTCAAGATCCGGTTTGCTTGATAAGCTATGAGTCCTTTCATTTTCTAGGCATCACATGGTCTGTGGAGTGTGTGTGAGATTGGTCCCTTCTGCAACACCCACAAAACTGTGCCACAACTGGAAGTGAGGATTCATGAGGACTTGGGCAGACAGCTATGATTTGTTCCTCCTGGACCCAGACAAGGTCTGATGATGAAGGGGTACCACATCTTCCAGTAAGAAAATGTAGACCTGTCGGACCTTGAGATGCGATAAGCAATTAAGAGAGATACAATAAGGGAGTAACTGCATTTCAAGGCATCATTTTTCAGCTCAAGATTTCTATAAGGCAACAGAATATGATGTGAATATCATTTGGACCTGCACTGTCTCATTCTACCCACTCTCTGTGGAGTCTAGTGGAGTTATTGGATTGCCTTTATCAGGATCTCTAAAGACTCTACAATCACTATTACTCAGACATCAGAGACGGAGCTGACACCTAGGCACCAATGTAGGTTAGGGGTGGACCTGCTGGAAAGCAGTTCTGAGGAGAAGGATCTGGGGGTCCTGGTAGATAGGAAATTATCCATGAGCCAGCAATGTGTCCTTGTCGCCAGGAAGGTCAATGGAATCCTGGGCTGCATAGGGAAGACTTGCCAGTAGGTCAAGGGAGGTCATTCTCCCCCTCTACTCGGCACAGGTGAGGCCACAACTGGAATACTGTGTCCAGTTCTGGGCTCGCCAGCTCAAGCGGGACAGGGAACTACTGGAGAGAGTCCAGCGTAGGGCAACAAAGATGACTGGGGGATTGGAGCACCTCCCTTATGAGGAAAGGCTGAGAGAGGTGGGACTCTTTAGCCTGGAGAAGAGAAGGCTGAGGGTAGACCTTATGCTTGCTTATAAGTATCTAAAGGGTGGGTTGGAGGAGGATGGAGGCAGACTCTTTTCAGTGGTTCCCAGTGACAGGACGAGGGGCAACAGGCACAAGTTGGAACATAGGAAGTTCCATTCAAACATAAGAAGAAGCTTCTTTATGGTGAGGGTGACCAAGCACTGGAACAGGCTGCCCAGGGAGGTTGTGGAGTCCCCTTCTCTGGAGATTTTCAAGACCCTCCTGGATGCAGTCCTGAGTAATGTGCTCTAGGCATTCCTGCGTCAGCAGGGGAGTTGGACTAGATGATCTCTAGAGGTCCCTTCCAGCTCTAAAAATTCCATGATTCTGTGATTCCGTGAAATGAGAAAAATATTTAAATAATTATTTAATCTCTTTGAAATTAATTCTTTGCTCAAAATCAGTTCCTTAATGATTCTCTGCAATAACTCCAGTTCATTCCAGATCAGCCTTGAGTATCTCGATTTTGTAAATACTCAGTTGCATTCTCTTATATTCACTAAATTTCTGAAAATTCCTGACTATGAATATAATAACTAGAATGATCATGCAAATAAGCACACAAAAGGAGAAGGTGCAGTTAATGTAAATACATTTTTAATATCAGAATGAAATATAATCAGGATGTGTTTCTAATAGTCATCCAACTTTACTCATGATGCTTCTCTAGGGGAGAGAAATATTTGAACCAGCTGTTCAGATAATTTGAAGTAGAGCATAAAGACTCTTTGGAATGCTACTGAAGTTATACATATTGTTGCTGTAAAAGAATGGTAATTAATAAGTGTACTCACTAAGCAAAGGATATTTAGTGCAATAGAATAGTCTATGTTTGTGTAAAGTATCACAGCACTGTTGAAAATAGTGACTTGTAAAAGCTAACCCTGATTTTGTCCAGTAGGACTTAATGGAAAAAGGACTTGAAGACGTGGCAAAAATGACCTGAATATGAAAATCCAAAAGCTTTATCAATAACTGCCTTCTGGACATTGCTTTACTTCATATCCTTTGTCAAATGTAACGTAATGCTGGCATTTTCACTGGGATTTTACACTTTTCACCACTGCTACCCAAAGACCTTGGCTAAATACATAATGTAGTATTTAATGAGTTGCTAGAAATCTTTTTTTTTCTTTTTTTTTCCCTCTTAGATAATTTTGTGGGTGGAAATACTTCTCTGTGTAATTGTATCATTTGTACAAGTGACTGTCAAGATTTTCAAGAATTTTTAGGTTTATTATGCACTTTGATATTTATTAATAGTTTTCCAAAACTAAAGAGATTGCTTGAAGTATGGAAAAATCAAATTTTCTAATCATTGGGATCCTGTGAGTGTTAGATCATTTTCTTTCTTTGTAGCAACTTCAGTAACAATTTTTTGTTTGTAGAGACCATTCCTTCTGCTAAAATACTTGTATTTATCAGCACTTAGTTTTAATGTTAAATCACTTCATAATGTAAGAACTGTGTCATCTGTCACCCTAGAAAAAAATTCCTATGCACTAGCTGCTTTCATACCTCACACATGAATAAAGAACATTTTTCATGCTTTGTCTCCTAAACGACAGTTTCCAAAACAGTCAATATCGACCATCTAAAATGCTAAATTTGAAAGTGATTTCAATAAAATAATAATGACACTTGAATATCTTGTTTCTATCTGGGAAAAATGCTGAGGTCTGATGGCTCGTGAAATTCATGTATTTAATTTAGAGGCAATAAATCTTTTGAAAGTAACCTTCTGCATGATTAGTCTTAATAGTGAAAAGAAATTGCCCATGTAAAGTAAAAAGGAAGATATGACAGCATTTTTGTTCAATAAACAAAAAATATGTTGCAAAGAATGTATCATTAGATATATAGCCTTTGGAGAAATCCTCCAGGAAGTTGACGCGGTAGAAATCCTCTTCATGGAGCACAGCCTTATGTTTCCCAGTATTTTGTTCTACCACTGTCTCTGCCCCAGGAGAAGATAGCACTGGTGCCAGATAGCACTGGTTTTGATTTGTGCTGCTAGACAGGAAACAGGACTCTAATCATGGTGAAAAAGTGTCCTTAATTTTTTCCTGATGTGGGACACTGCTCACTTCGTCACTGTGTTTCAGCCACAGCCGAGCGCTACTGGCGCCAGAAGGAGCGCAGCAGCCCCGAGAGGCACAGTGGTGCTGGAGGAGCTGAGAGATGCACTCAGGTCTGTTTTCAACTTCATCCGGCAGGGTCTTCAAAATAAAACTGGAAAATTACGCGAATAGAGGAAAAGACTATAAAAATGGCAGGTTACTCAGTCTCGGACTCTGCATTGGGACTGCTGTAAGTCCTGAAGCACGTCAGGGTCGGTGACTGCAGTGTGTCACTGGAAAAGACCTGCCAGAAGGAGTAGGAGTGCTGTATTAGGGAGTCTAAAGTATCCTAAAGCAGAACTGGCCACCACTGAATCATGCCTGACAGATGCTTGTGCAGCTCTATACTGTTTTTAAGGTGGAAGTACCATAGTCCTGCCACCTAAACCAGTCTAGCACTCAATTCTTAGTGTTGGTAGAAAGCTTTTCCTCAAGTCTAGACTAATTCCTCCTCTTGTAATTGTGCAAACTATTGTATAAACTTAATTGGACTGTTAATAAACTGATTTTTGCGGGAGTCGTGACCCTGAGGAGGAAGGAAGGAAGGAGAGGTCATGTGAGTGACAAAAGCTTGAGGACAGGTTAGGAGTGACAGTAGGTAAGGACTAAAAGGGACTTGGTATCATGACATGTCATCTTACCCAATGACAATTTACCAGCCTTACTTACGGGAATGGGCCACCTTACTTAACCCTTACTCCCAACTTCTTGCGCACCCCCAGCCTACTCACTGGTGGGGCGGTGTGAGAAGCGGAAAAGGCCTTGACTCTGTGTAGGCACGGCTCAGCAATAATGAAAACATCTCTGTGTTATCAACACTGTTTTCAGCACAAATCCAAAACATAGCCCCATACTAGCTACTATGAAGAAAATTTACCCCAGCCAAAACCAGCACAATGACCAAGCCATACAAGTCTATTATTCTTGTCAGTGTCTGATAAGCCAATTAAAGTATGGACTTCTATCTTTTTGAGGCTTTTTTTTGGTTTTAGCCTATGTTTCTTGCACTGATATGCAGGCAATCTGAGATATTCAAGAGACTTCTACTTTATCTCCTTTTTATCTCTTGTTCAGAGTGACTCTGCATCAGCTTAATGAAACAGATAGTAGTAGCTCCACTATCTTGGTAACCTTGCCAGAACATCGCCAGTCGTCATTCAAGCACCAGGCAGTGACAATCAAATGGCCGGATGGGTCTGAAACATTTTTTAAATCCCTTTGGATTTCTCTAAGGCAGCACATACCCACAGGCACCATGCCAGCTCAGCAGGGTGGGCTTCTCCACCCACAGTCACCAATGGAGCTGGCTGCAGCCACCCATCCCTTTGGGAGCCCTTTGGGCAGGCACGGGCACGGGCACCTGCAGCTGGGTCGCTTCCTCCCTCCCCAGCATCCGCAGCCAGCTCTCAGCCGCCGGTTACACTCTCCGTCCAAGCTTGGACTCAACTGTCCAAACTATACTCTGCTACCAACTACAGCAGAGAAAATCTCTTCTTTATATAGATTTCATCCAAATTTCCCTCTTTTTCTTTCTTGTAATTCTAAAAAAAACATGCACAGTGGGCAGTGCATGCTGTACTGTAGTTGTTTCTTTATCACATGAAGATAGAGAAAACTATTTTAGAAGTCCAGAATATTTTATTAATAGCCCTGTTAGGAGCATTAAATCACACACACGCCTGAACTTCCCTGGGTTTTTAATTCTGGATTCAAACATTATATTTTCTTTTAAGGTATCAATTTATTTTTTTTTTCCAGTGATACCCTTGCTTACAATTTACCTGGCTTGTACAAAAGCTGGTTAGATGAGGAAATTTTTCGCCAGGAGCAGAACCAGTAATTCTGAAAGTCAAACTCAGCTGACCTTCCTAGGTATGCTCCAAAAATACTCTTTAATTTTGCACCTTTGTTTGACATGTTACTTTGAAGTATTGTTTTCAGATGTATTTTCAGAAATATTTTTCAAAGCTACTGAAGCTTACGGGAAGGTTTGGAGGAAGTCAGCTTAATTCAGAATTGCCTTGCCTGGAATGTTAACCCTATATTGTTCACGGATTTATAAAATTTTTTTTTTCTTGGCAACAAATGGTCTCAGTCACCATCTGCTGCACCTTGCCAGTTTCATCTGAGAAATAAATCTTCTGTGATAGCAGGACATGATCCAAACCCTGAACGTTGGCAATTTTATGTCTATCATCACCTGTAAAAGCATGTGTCTAATAAAAAAAAAAAATACATCTTAGAAAATGACAGAGAAGCTGAAGGAAAAGTATATAGTCTTCCTTCCTGTGATTAATGTCTCTCTACATAATAAAGAGACAGTGTTTCAATTCTAACGTTTTGTCCAATGTCCCACCTGGAATATTCTAGTTAAAGATATAAATGAAAATGCTTGTTGTTTTTCTACTTTCTGGTTTTCTTCATTAATCTTCATTAGGCAACCTCCAACCCATGATGTAGAAGGACCCAGACATTAATGAGCCTGTTTCTCAGACTGGTACCCAATCTGTTTGAAGGTGACATCGAATCAACAAATAGCCCTATATTTATAATGGAGTTTGGTAAGGTTTCATCTTATGTCATTAATGCTACGCAGAAAGCATCTATATTTTTAAACAGAGGGCATAATCACAGAATCGGTGCATGCACTGGCAAATGTAAACTGTAGTGATTGGATTTTACTTGTTTGGGGTTCTTTTAGTTCTGAGGTTTTGGGGAATTTTTTCTCCCCACCTCCCCACCTCAAAGCATCCAAAACAGTCTGAGGGCTACACTGCAGTGCTATTTTTTATGGCAAGAAAAAGGGGTGTAAGTTGAATGTCCAGGGGTGTGACGTGAAGTCATGGGCGGGTGCTTGGAGGTGCAGACCTTGCTGGGACAATGTTGGCGAGGAGGGGAGGGAGCCAGAGCAGGGGCCTCCACACCCATCCTGCCGTGCTGAGTTTTGTTGTGAGGGGAACACCCAGAAAAGAAACTCCTGACAGAATATAAGTGTAATGCTATACGGACAATCTATGGACAAAGGCCCAGGAGTGCAATGAAGAGCTAAGTTTTTTGACAGTGCAAAAATACCCAGGGCTTCACAGATAAAAGCTACCATGTCTTTTCCTTCTACTGTTTTAAAAATAGTCATATATATGGTAACACAATGAATATAACCATGGTGGAAGATGTACAAAATAAAAGAAAGTCAGGGAATGATCTTGAGCACTGGACTTCAACAGTTTAGGGTTTTTCAGAACCCTCTAATTAGTTGTAAAACAAACGACACCAAACGCCGCTGAGTATTTGCCCACTCTCTCACTTACACATTTAATTTTGTCATCTATTTGCAGGGAAGTGCCTATCATAAGGAGACTATATATATGTTGATCTATTACATCAGTCTGAGATGAATAAATGAACTTATTGTGCGTGAATGAACATAGTTTAGCTATAACAACAATGTTTATATGCTCTACAGTGTATATTTGGTGATATTCATTTTCTCAAATGCATTTGCACTGTTCTTATTTGGACTTGAGTATTACTGAGATTCCTTGAAGCAGACTATATTTGAGTTGTCTGTTGTGCTCATTTATTGAAATTCAGAGCAACTATATTGGTTGTTTATTTCTTCATAGATTTTTTTTTTATTTCTGTGGGGATAATTCTATTAGTCACTTGGCAAATATGCTCATGAAGTCATGGAAATGCCTCATTATCCTAAGAATAAATGTTATAACACTTTAGAGACCCAACAGTAAACTTTATTTATTTCATATTGAAGTCACCAATATCCATTGCAAGATATTTGTGTAGATCTATTTTTTAATCTTTATTCTCATGAAAGCAATTACAAAAATTTGAAAGCACATTTTGATCTATCATTACTGTGCTTTTATATCCTACTTTGTGTAGCTTAATGTTCAAATTTTATATATTTAAGATTTTTTCTTTTATTTTTTAATTATTTTAACATTAAAGTAATTCAGAGTCAGACTTTATATGGCATCTTCATACATTATTAAGTGGATGATTCCATGTATTTACACAGAATTGTGTTAAATTATTAATTCATCATAAAGCTATCATCAGTTTCATTTTAGCTTTGTAAGAGAGGAAACTATTTTTCTAATTATTTTCCATTGTTACATACTTTCTTTTCACTCTTCCCTTATTATTGCCGTCTCCCTTAGACACTTGGTTTGAGAAACAATAAGCGCACAGAAACACACATACAAATACCAGTTACCAACCTTCATGTTGCTTTATTTAAATGGACACTAAGTCAATATCCCCATTTAAAATAAGAGAGTTTTGATCTATCTCTCAGTGAAAAATAACAAACTTTTTTTTTTAACTGAGAATAACTATGTTGACTGTATAAGCATATGTGTAGGAAAGTGTGCACATGTGCAGGCATGCAAGCATCAGAATGAACTGAGAATTATCGATATGCTGTGCCAGCACTGCCTAGAACGATGGACCTACGGTGCATGTGTTTTGTGTTAAAAAAAATCCATTGGAGTATAGCTGGTGTCAGGTGGTGATAGGGTGCCATTTGTTCACTATAATGATATCACTGTCATCACCCCTGCCTTTCATCAAGAGGTGTAACTATTTACCAGAGAATGCTTAAACCTCTAAACATAATAACTAAGGGCTTTTTTTTTTTGGCAATCACTGTCTGTCTGTTTGGGTCTTGGGTGGCTCCATGTGACTCATGACAAGGACAAGCAGCATGGCCAGGAAGCAGGGATCAGCCTGGTGCTCCTGCCACGAGCATGCAGCCTCCGCGGGGCCACCACGGAAGCCCTGTGCTGCCCTGCAGACCTTTCAGCCTCATCATCTGTGAATTTAGGGAGTAATGCCAGTCTAAAAATAACAATGAAAGACAGGAGGATAAAATAAAATCGAAAGACTGTGCAGGGACTTCAGCATCTCAGAAATTGGGTGAACTAATAGCCTTACCGAGGACAGTAAGAAAGTTGACGCAAGATCTCCTAACCACAAATATATACTTAATTATGAAAACCACACTGCAAAATCATTTGTAATGCCTCCTGTTCTAAAGCTAGCTAAAACCTGTAAACGTGTTTCTGACAAAATGTAATTGACGTATTCTTTGCTCTACATGGGGGTAAGTGAAGGCCTTTCATTCAAATGTTGTAGAAAGCGTAACCAGGTAGCTCTTAATAATTTATTTAGCTCAGCACAATCAGAGGACAAACATTATGACAGAAACTTGGAAAGAATCAGTGATCATCATCTGGCCCCAGGCAAAATGTATGGAACAAAGCAGAAAGTGGCTGTCTGGCAGAAGCTATCAGTCCCTGGGCTGTCTCAGGGAAATGGTATAAACTATAGCAAATAACATATTCAGAAAGAAAAAAAAAAGAAAAAAAAATCAGTGATAGCATACAAAAAAAGAATGGATAAAAACTTTACAGTTCTACTCAATGTTTGGTTAAATGGGGTTATGTACCAAAATAATGAAACTTTTTTAAAATTATTTTTTTAAATGGTTGTACTTTCTAATGTAATGAAAGGAATTTCTCTCTCAGCTGGACAGCCAGGCAGCCTGCTCAAGGATAAACAGTTGTAAGCACTACGAGAAAGACTCTAAATGTTATAGCTGTAATGATATCAGGAATGAATTTTATTTTGTTTCCTAGTCAATTTTTTGAAGCGAATTAGTTTCTAGTTTTGTAGAATTGCAAAGGACAGTTCTGTTTCCCTCTAGCAGTCAGCTTTTCAAATTTTTCTAAAGTTAAGAACTTGGAGAACTAGTAGGAATAATGAGAGAGGTCTCCGGGTGTAAAACACCATTAACTACAGGAGCTGAGGTAAGATCAGGGTGCTGTTTTTTAAGAACCCCATTCACAGAAAGGAATCCTCTTGTTCAAAGATTTGTACATGAAAAAAATGTGAACATCTAAACATATGAACATCTAAAATATGAACATGTAAAATATGTACATCTAAAAATATGAACTATAACCCAATGTGCAAATGTGAGGCAGCATCATGTATTATGAAACCACAGTTGGATCCAAAATATTAAGAATGAACACCAAATACCCTATACATATTTAGAGTAAAACTTTTGAAGGCAATGAACCAAACCTGAAGGGAACATCGGAGTGAACATGGCTTCTCTCTAGATAACTTATGCCCAAATTTGTAGTGTCCTTCCACAGTCGCTTGTGCAACACTGGATGTATTTGACTGGCCTGCCTTTTGGGGATCAGATTGTTTTCTAATGGGTGTATTTTTGCAGTTGACCCAAGCATGTGTTACACCAGCATGTTAACTCTGTTTCTAGGCTGTTGACTGATGAAACTCAATGCTTTTGCTTCTGGTACAGGTAGAGTGCTGCAAGGAAATAAAAAGTATAGCCCTGAATACTGCTGGTGAAGACCTAAATAGTCTTCATGTCCATTTTACTAAAGAATTCTGGAGACGCATTGTATTTTGCAAAATAATAGGACTACATGTTTTGCTATTGCTGAGGGCAAGAATCTCTGTAGAAATTGCTTTCTGGTTCAGTACCTCTTTGAAGGGAGAAAAGTAAAAGATCTTCTTACCACTTCTATGACTGTAGCTGGGATTTTTTTGGCCTTCTGCTCCTTTATGCCTAAAAGAAATACGGAAATAATGAGTGAAGGAAAACACATTAATTTCTTAAGTATGATTTGCATCTTTCCTTTTGACAGCAGTTGCTTATCTTCTTTCTTTTTTATTTATTTAAATTATAAACATTACTGAACACAGAATTTATTTTTATTTCTTATTTGGTGAAAAATTCCAGAATAAAATATAACAATTATAGTTAAAGAATAAGAACTCCTTCATTTACAAGGAAAAATGCCCAAAACAACACAATAATCTATTTCAACTTTCATAAAAAATGTACTACTTTCACATTTTAACAAAATTTCTGCTTCTGGACAAGAATTCACTGAGATAAAACATTTCTTACCAAGAAAATACAGATGTCTGTATGAAAAACAGGAGACAGAGGTAGTAATTACAGCTGTACGCAACTGAGTAAGGCAAGAAGAATCTTACATTCAATTGAACTTAAAAGATATTTGTGACATGCAAAATACAATTATCCAACACAATTTCCCATGAACAACCAGCTCGGTCATTCTGATGAAGACAGTATATGATAGGTATAGTGGTACCTGATAGGTACAAACAATGCCACTGATGGGGGTTTTTATAACAGTACTTCCTGCTTCCATGTTTTTTTTGAACGGTGCCTTTTTTCCACAAAACAGCAGGAATAAATCTTCACATTAATGTGCAACCAATTACAGACGTGAGGGTCCTTTCCCTTTCTCTGGTACTCTAAAGCAGTGGCTGAACTTTTGGAGGGGTCTGTTGCAAGACGAAATAACTTGTGTGGCCATAGTAAAAAAACCTAAATCTGTACTTGTGAAGGTAATTATGAGTTGTCCAGAAAAAATTGCAATGACCCAGGAACCACTGATGGTGTTCCCCACCGAAGAAAATGGTGAAGGCAGAGGCTGCTTTATTCACCACACTGTAAAGTTTTCCTGAGTTGCAGTACAGTTGCACAGTCCCAAAGCGAAGGCATATGATGGTCAGAGGTGAGGGTATTCAAATTTTGACAATATAGATTCTTTGCTAGTAGGAGGAAATACAGAAGTCAATGAATCAAGATTCCTTGGCAATAAAAAACACCTCTAAATTTGCTCGGCTGAGTTTCTGAAGGACAAATAGGACCATGTCCAAGGGAAAAACACACACAACACGTGCAACCCCAAATATGCTAACTGGAATTCCACCCTCCTCTTTCCAGCACTAATGAAGCCAATGGAAAATGCATGCGGACTGGCAGGAACTAGTTCTGACCCGAGGTTTTGAAGACTTCAGTAGTCATTAACAGAGCTGTGTGACAATCATCAAGTGGCTTGCTGAACTCCATGTAAGCTTTTTCTTTTGTACCTCAGGCTCACTCTGGGAGTTCTGGCTTCATAAAACTCTTAACACTCGAAGCAAAATATAGGCTAATGTGTTATGTTCCCATGTAAAACTACAGAGCTTTGTAAGGTTTCCAATGGAAACCACAATGCCTCCCTGGCATATCGTCCCCTGGCATCAGCAGGTGTCATGTTTTGTGAATTATTTAAATCACATTGGAAGGCTATTGTTAGGAGCCAGCATGAGTATGGAGAAAACGAACAAAAGAGTTTCAGTAACTGATCAAAACTGCTATTTCAACTTATACACAGAAAAGAAAAAAAAAACCCACCTGAAGTCTCTCAGTAGCTATTGGTAAGTCAATGAGCTTAATATAGATCAACAAAGCACACCTTGTTATATCCTGTCACTCACTAACAAAAACGTTCTTACTATGCTGGTAATAATTACGATGACTTCATCTTACTGACTGTGGTGGATAACATTAGATATTCTATTCCTAACTTTACAGTCAGATGATAGAAACATAACTTTGAATTGGTGATAAAAGTATATCCCAATATCACAGATAATGACATAGAAATCTAATACTTTTCTATATGTCATTATTTTAAAGAATAATTTAATTCAGGACTTCTCTATTAAGAAGTCTGCAGTGCTGAAGAAACTGTCAGCTGGAAATACAGGTTGCAAAACAGAGCTCTCAAAGAGTGAGAAAATATTTGATAAAAAATATCTAGAAAAGACAGGGGCATACCACGCCATCCATAGAAACCTGCTACCATATGCAAATAACCTGTTAGCCCACAAAAATGTCATCCTCAGGTTCTAGTAACCACTGGAAAGGAGGAGGAAGTTACCTATAATATTTAGGAAACAGTTTGTCAGAACTAGAGAAGTCTATCAGCCTGCTGGCACATCATGTCTAAGAAACACTGGGTAGGAAACTCCTTGATTGGAGGGTGGACGTGATGATGGTGGTAGCCATCAGACAGCCTAAAAGAGATTAAAAAAAGGAGGGTGATTATAAGAAATGTGATTTTAATGTGTTTGCTGTGGGTAGCAGACCATCTCAAGAGGCACTGTTTCTTGAGGGCACCTGATATATGATTACGACTGATTACTATTTAGAGCCTGGGCTGGCTCAGAGTGCAAAAACATACGTCAAAAAACCCCAGAGGCAAGTTACATGGAATATCAACAAAAGACTGTCATCTAGTCTTGATTTTGTTTGGTCACTGTGAAAGGGCTGAATGGGAGGAATAACCCCATGCACCAGTACAGGTTAGGGGCTGACCTGCTGGAAAGCAGCTCGGTGGAAAGGGACCTGGGAGTCCTGGTGGACAACAGGATGACCATGAGCCAGCAATGTGCCCTTGTGGCCAAGAAGGCCAATGGCATCCTGGGGTGCATCAAGAGGTGTGTGGCAAGCAGGTCCAGGGAGGTTATCCTCCCCCTCTACTCTGCCCTGGTGAGGCCGCACCTGGAGAACTGTGTCCAGGTCTGGGCTCCCCAGTTCAAGAAGGACAGGGAACTGCTGGAGAGGGTACAGCAGAGGGCTACAAAGATGATTAGGGGACTGGAACATCTTTCTGATGAGGAAAGGCTGAGGGACTTGGGTCTTTTTAGTCTGGAGAAGAGAAGGCTGAGGGGGGATCTCATCAATGCTTATAAATACTTAAAGGGAGGGTGCGGGGAGGATGGCACCAGTCTTTTTGCAGTGGTGCCCAGTGATAGGACAAGAGGTAATGGGCACAAACTTGAACATAGGAAGTTCTATCTCAACATGATGAGGAACTTCTTTCCTTTGAGTGTGGCAGAGCACTGGAAGAGGCTGCCCAGAGAGGTGGTGGAGTCTCTGAATCTGGAGACATTGCAAACCTGCCTGGATGCCGTCCTGTGCAACCTGCTCTAGGTGTGCCTGCTCTGGCAGGGGGGTTGGACTAGGTGATCTTCAGAGGTCCCTTCCAACCCCTGTGATTCTGTGATTCTGTGGAAGAGAGACGAGTGTCAAATTCTCCACGACTCCTGTGTCCCTCTCTGCTGTTGACAAACAGCTTTCATGAATGGCTTTGCCAAATTCCTCACTGTTGGGTAAAATGAAAAGTCTGTTTACTTCTTACAAGCCAACATTTACCTTAAGACCTTGTGTTCTGTCACTAAAAACCATCATGTTGCAAGCTGTTAGACATAGGAAACAAAGAAAGATTATTTCATACTTCAAGAAATAGAATAAGGTTACGTGATCTAGCATTATACAATAAATATTTCTCAGTTGATGCAAGGGAGGAAAAGGCCAACAAAAGAACAAATCCTAAAATACTGCAATGGTTATTTTATTTCTTAAGATGAAATTAGTTGTGATCCTTTTTTCACTCTGGGTACTGTGAATAAAGAATACAAATGTTCCTCAGATCTCCATGAAGATGGATGTTTACCTACTAGGAGGGAGCCAGAATAATCATAATACTGGGAAAAGAGCATATATTTTGCATTTAATTAGGATCGAATGCAGGTCAAAACTGTGGATTTTTTCCTGCCCATGTTATGTCTTATCAGCAGCAACACCAGTTACCTAGCTGATTACATTAGCATGAATCAACATAAGTAATTTGACATTCAGGTCATTATTTCCTAGCCTGTGAAAACAATTTGATGTGAAGCTCATTATATCCATAATAATAAAAGTGTAGGGCTAGGGAGAGCTGCAAGAGGCCCTGCAATTCATCCTATATTGTAAGACAGCATTAAATATATCCTACACATGATGCCCTTCCAAATATTTGCTTAATAAGTTCTTGAAAATCCTCTTTGATAGGAATTTGCTGACCTTCTGATGCAGTTTGCTTAAGTGCTTTAAGTAACCTCAAGTTAGAAAGATTTTTTACTATATTTATTAATATTTCTTCTAAATCAGATTTTCTGCAAAATAAGTTGGTACAATTCATCCTGCCCATAAGGAAGACACAGATGGAATAATCAGTCAATGACTTCTTTTTTTCAAAGACATGTTCATGTCACCTCTTCTGGTTGTTTTTCCAGGTCACACAAAAATGCTTTGTTCAGATATCTTGTTTTCTTATCCATTATACTTTTCTCTTTCTGACTCCTAGCTTGCCTGCAGTTTTACAGTGTGAATTCCAACACCGGACATGTGATATGTACTCCCATCAAAGCATAACCAGTTCTGTGGAGTTTACATGTTTTACATATAACATGCTTGCTAGTTTTGAATAACTGCATTACACCGATGACTCATTTTCTGCTTGTGACTCAGTCCAAGCTGAGACACATTTTTATGGTGGTTGTGTCTACCCAGTTTTCCCTCTTTTGTATTCTTGCCTTTAAATTTTATTCTTCCTTGATTTCTGTGAGAACAATATCAGGCAAGGTCTGAGGGAAGAGGAGGCTCACAGTGTGCTCTAGCCAACTCCTGTCCTGGCAACTTGGGGGGCCCGAACCCTGGACTTCAGGACCCAATTTCCTTTCTCCCCAGTGCTCTCCAGAGTAGACTGTGAGACTCCATTGATAGAGTTCTTCCGTTCAACTGAAGTCTTTGACTGGTCTTTGAGTATTGTCTTTCAGGTAGTACCTACCTTACAAAATCACTGCATCCGGACCATAGTTCTCTATTTTGCTTACAAGAATATAACTTGGGACCCAATAAAGCCTTACTCAAGGTAATATCTATGGTGTAGTCTAATTGTCTCCTATCCGGTGGTGTAAAAGTTAGGTTAAAGAAGAAAAACGTGTATAATTGGCATAATAATTAATTGTCAATTCCCATTCTCACTTACTATCATCTTCTCTTATCATCAAGAATATTTCAATGCTTACAAATTTAACATTGCATGGTTTTTTGCAGGATCCCTTTTGATACTGAAGCTAGTCTACCTGATCTATAAATTCCTGGATCACTCATTTTATACCTTTTTAAAAACAAGTATTGTGTTTGCCCATTAAGGACCTTTGAGGTCTTATGTTTCCTCCAGGGATTCCTGAAGGCAATTGCTGAAGAGTCAAAGATTGCTCTGCCAAGTATACTTCTTGTCTTGCTGAAAGCTCTAAATATTAAGTATAATTTTTTCTAGTTTGACTTGTGTTTCTGTTGTTAATTTTAACTATGCTAAATGTATGGCTATTGTTAACCTTTTCACAGAATCTTGAAACAAGTTAGATAATAAAAAAAAGTAAGAAGGCAAATTCATTCTTTTGGATCTCAACAAGTTATTGGTTGTCTTCCTTACAAACAGGCCTACACTGCTGCACTGTGTTCTACTGTTTCTAATGTAATTTTTGTTCTCTTTTTAATTGTATATGTTTCTTAGTATATTTCATTATGTTCTTTGTTTTTCCTTGATTTTCTCACAGCAAGCTTGTACTATGCTTTTCTATGTATCCTTAGTACTCTGTCCTTAAGCCCCTTTTTTATATGACTTAATTAATGTCATGGTCATTAAAAGTCATTGCGTAAAAGTCATAAAGGTCATTGCAGTACCAAAATGGTACTGCAACGGTAACATATAACAAAAGGGCAGTTTTCTCCTTCACATTTAATATTGCCTCCCTTCAAAACCTTTTTCCTCCATCTGAACCATGTTATCCTTTGGAGCACCATCTCAGGAGCTCTCAGCATTTTCTTGAGTTTCTGGAAAACTGCCATTTGGGAGTTTCTCTCCATTTACAATCACAAACGCTTGTGTTGGAACTGCTGTCATCCAAATTACTTTCCATCTTCGTATTCTTAGTCACTTCCTCAGAATCACATCTAATCCAGCAAATACCTGATTGCTTTTTCCAACTACTGGATGAAGGGTCGTGCCCAGCCCTTTCCTGAAGGTTTTGGCTCATTCTATCGCAGGTACAGATGGTCACGAGTATTTTAGCTCCCTCATCATATCGTACATAGCAGCTTGGCAATAAAATGATAGATGAAATAATTTAAAGATAGTGTAGTACAGTGCCGTATGAAGACTAACATTTTAAATCTAGATGTTAATATGTTGTGGGAATATCAAACACTGTACAGCAGACCACTTGACTAAAAATGCATTAAAGCAGGCAGTTCCAGAGGTCAAAGAAAACATGTTTTGAAATCTGTAGGCTTCATAAGGGTTACAGAAGGCATCTGAAAACATATGTGTAAAAAACCTTTTTGAGACATAATTAAAATATGATAGACATGTCCAACAAAGAGTGGGAAAGAGAGATCTGGTGGAGGTCCAAGACTAGAAAGTTTTGGAAGTAAAATTACCATTATTTTTAATATACTTGAAGGAACTGAAAAAACAGCAGGAAAGGCAGTGGGGGGAATCACTTTGAAATCTTTGGGTTTCCAATCTATAGAGAAAAATATTTTTGAAAGATTTTAAACTTTCAGATACAATCAACAGCCATCCTATCCTGAAATAAAAAGAATGTATTTACAAAGCTTTTGATTATGAGAATTTTATTAAAGTATGCTTTTTTCTATTACTTTTATGCTAAGGAAATCTACAATACCACACTTTCTGTAGAGCCTGATACAAAGACCACTGAGATTAATAGACTTTTTTACTGACTCCAATGTTTTTGGAGTAGATCCAGGAATACATTATAGGCAAACTTTTGCACTGCTCTGTAAAAATACTTGTATTGTACTAACCCCCGGAGAAGAGAATTGTTGAATTCAATATACTAATGGTCAGAGACATAAGCAACAAAGTGGTAAGAGCTGTGGTTCATAGAACAGGGGAATAATATATTTTTTTTGCATTCATCACTTAAATAAGTGTGAATTCCATAATATCAGCTTATAATTAGTGTTTTGATATTTTCAAATTATGTCAAAATTCATAACATAAGAGTGTGAAAATGTGTTGTTAATAGTTGTCATAAATCAATAGAATAATGGCAGTTGTTCAGTATGATTCTAAAATACCTTCCGTCAATTGTTTTAATGTTCCTATTATAATATCTTAATTTTTTTGTGAAAACTGAAAGCATTGGTATGGAAAGTCTTTTGCAAGCCTTTTAAAATAAGTTTTGGGATTTTTTTTTTGTTATTGTTGTTAATTTCTATTACATGAAGACTATGACCATGTACACCTACAAGGTCCTGTGCCTCTCAGAACAGCGGGGAAGCTAAAGAAGGTATTTCATGCCCTTTAGAATTTGTGGGAACACAGCTGAGGATGTAGAACGTGTTGGAAATAAGTTGCCATGGGAGGGGGATTCAAGTAAATGTGAAAAGGAACAGTTTATGCCTGTTTTGCCTCTGTAAAAGTACTCTGTAGAGTTCAGCAGCATTCAAAGCAATTCTGCCATGTTTTCTCGTTGAATGCTATATCTACACGTTGTAGTGAAAACCAAATCAAAAGAAGAAAACCCCACATTTTCCTGGTGGAAATTAAGTTTTGATTAAATGTATTTTTCTTTAAAACAGACCTGCTTACATGAAAAGTTTTAATTAAAAAAAAGAAGAACTGCACATAGGAATCTCATGTAATTCACTGAAAATGTATATTTCCGTTTAGAAATGCTTCTGTCACAGAAGTTATAGTGTGAAATCCTGCTATCACCACTTTCTCCTTCTGGTTGTGTTCCCCAGTCAGACTCAGCCTTCAATGATTAACTAAAGATAGAAGTCCCAGGAGCGGGATGCAATAGTGCATTACAGGAAAATGTATTCCAGCCAGGGAATCTGTCATATGGAGGATGATACTAACAGAAAGCATGTGAACTACTTTTTACTATCAGACTGGGGTAAAAGCTGTCACAGTTTCTCCATATAAAAATGGTTTTTTTCATATTTTCAAATATTTTCATCACTTGATTTTCCAATGAAATATAAACAGTAGTTATGAGGGGGGGAAAAAGCTGTCATCCACATCTACTTAAACAAAATATCTATGTTTGAACGTTTCATCCATACAGGAATGGATAAAGCCCGAATATATAGCAGCTATTCTAAGCCAGCTCTAATGATAGTTTTTAGAAAGTATAAGAATATTTTTTACATAGTGTATCATTGTCGTCCAAGTTGAAATCTAGGCATTACAAAGTAGAATGTGGAAGCAGACATTTCTGTAGGTAGCTGAGAGCTGATTTTTCTATTTTAATTAACTCTTCATATTGATAACCATGAGATTTAGAAGTCAGGAGCAGAAGTGTAATGTTTAATTTGCCAAACTGTACAACAGCTCTCATAAACCAAAATTACAAAGAGCCAAAGCGAAGAGCTTCTGAATGACCTTATGAAGCCAGCATATTTGCCTGTTTATAACAACACTGTGAAATACAAGCCTAATTTTGAATCTGCATAAAATGGGATGAATACATGGTAAAACTCCATTGCAGTTAGAGGAGGTCTGCAGATATACTCCAACTGCGGAGCTGTCTCTGAGCCTGATACAAACCTGATAAAAACCAAGTCATGGTAAAATTATTGGTGGGAAAGGACAGCCAAGACACAAAGGCTCTCTTGGACTCAGAATGTGAAATAGGAGTGTCATGGTCCAGCTTTCTCTCCTTTGATGGGAAATACTCTGAGTTTCTACTACATTCAGTATCACTCCAGCACTTCAGTTATAAACCAAATATCTGTTTTATGTGTTGACCTCCGCAAAAAAGGATAATGACGATGAGTAACAGCTACCCGCAAAAAAAGAGCCTTATAATTTAAAATTGATGCAACACAATCTTTAACTGTATGTCTGCTAAGTTTGAGCAGCACACAAGTAGAAAAGAGCAAATACGTCTGCATCTGCTTTGCTTTTTTATTTGTCTGCAAACTATGCAATTTGCATGTTATCAAGGCTATTGTTAGAATAGCAGGAAAACAAATAACATATTTTATTTCCAATATTGATTAAACAGATGCCATCCAGAAACATCCCCATCAGAGACAACTACAGGGGTTTCTGAAACGGCTGACAGGAGACTATGACACATCCAATAAAATGAAAAGCTGTACTGATAATTTCCATCTAGTCTGAAAGTGGTGCTCTCAGTGTGAATTTACATTATTTCCTTTCTAGTTTCCTTGTTAGGTTGTGTTTTTGAGATTTTAAACTTCTTCATGTGCTTCTTAGTAGTAGCATTAGCACTAGAAGTAGTATGGCAATTCCTAGAAGTCAAAGCTAGATTCTCTGCTAACACCTAAGGAAGAAATTATCTCTGTCTTGAAGGCCCAGAGATTTTATTCACAGTGGAGTAAAACATAATTATATTGCGTGTTGTCATAACAATGCCAGTGTAAATACAGCTAGTGCGAAAAACAATAGCAATAATGAAGTTCACTATTGATTTCAGCATACCCTAGTAACCTGGGCACATATCCAGGATCTTCGCTATGCTTCTAGAGATGCCTGTGCCATCATGCCTGTATTAAAGTTACCTGGAGTATGCCTTCCTGTCCACAGGTGGATAAATTGAATGGATAGAGAGAGTGCAAGAATAAATATTAACTCATCAGCATGATGAATGTGACCGTAGAAAACCTGTTAACTAGATTTTCTTGTTTTGGTAGACATCTTGGCAGAAGAGTATTTCACGGAGGGACCTAGGAAGAGTGATAGAGCAGTGTGATTGCATGCAGCTGGATCTGTTATTCAGACAAAGCCTTTTTTTGCAATGTGATGCTCCACAGGAGCTCTGTATACAAGAATATATAAAAGCAAAATTACCAAAAAGGCTTAAATAATTGAGTATGGAAAACCTAATATATTTGTCAGTGAAGTTTCAAATTGTATCTAAAACAAAATATATTTTTCTGCCTATTAATGACATAAGGAGTCGGTCCTCTCAGTGTGACATTCACTCTTGCATGGAGAACCAGAAGAAAACATATGCAATGCTTTAAAATCTTATTCTGAGCATACAATATAACTAAGTGTACATTTCATGGCCAGAAATGTCATGATTCACGGGCCCTCATCATTTCTGAGAAGTACAAATATAAGTCTGATCTCATCATCTATGTCTCTGAATCAAACACGTTGCTACAGCCTCTAATTGTTTCCTTCTCTGTATTCAGTTTCTTCTGGAACACAGTTATACAGTTTGCTTTCACATTTTAACCAGTCTGAGTACAAACAAATTCCATCTCAAAATCCTTACAAATTTAGACTGCCCCTTAGCAATAATCCATTCAAATAATTACTCTTTCCATACCATGATACTTGGTTCTCCTAGTACTGGTTTTTATGTGTGCTGTACCATAGGAACTGTCGAGCAGCCTACTGGAGATTTACCACATCTCCCATACGCACTGAAAAATAAATTTGGAGCATGAAGTTGGGCCTATCTTTTATTCGTAGCAGGTGTTGGCTCACTACCACTTTTAAATTTAGTTCCTCCTGACTATGAGAACAAAATGTTTCAAATTGGCCTGGTTCTGGCTCTAAAAGTACTATTTACATCTGAGATGGGAGATAAAACCAAGGGATTTTACGACTTTAAAATGAAATGAATGGCTTTGAAAGGTTTCAGGATGATGTCTTCTAAGACAATACTGATATGTCAATAGCACAGTGATGGGCAAATTGTTGAGCACAAACAGTCATATTTCTTATCCCATTAAAACTTTTAAGACTTCAAAAACATTCCCATTTCTCATCCAGTTAAAAAAAAAAAAAAAAAAAAAAAAAAAGGAAATTTATTATCTCAGAGTTTTCCACAAAGTAGTAGATACAAACTGAGTCCCAAATGGTCAAAACTCTATGGTCATACCATTCTACATCCCACATAATTGTTTTTATCATTAGATTAGTTGGTCTTGAAGGCTTCCTCTCTCTGTCCTTCCCTTACAGCTTTAAACTTTTCCAGTGGAAGCTCCCTTCCCCTCAGACATGATGGATTCAGCTTTGGATCCATCCTTGTTTTATCACCAGAAAACACTGAAAGAAGTCCCTGGCTGTATGTATGTTGTAGAGTGAGCAGGGCTGGAGTGTGGGTCTGTGCATTGGCCGCAGGCCACCCTACGTGGGCAGGGGTCGGTCTGCTCCCTGGTTTCACTGCATCCTGTACCAGTTAGCACTGGCTCAGTCCCATATGTTTTGCCTGGGAACCCTGAACAGCGATAATTTAGTCTGGGCAGTCTTCTGCTGTCAGGGCTCACATGGGACCCCAACAATCAGTAAAGTCTTAGCAAAACAGGTTGAGGGAAAAATGTTATTTGAAAATGTCCTGTAAAAGCAGGACAGGTTTTCCACATGGACGCACTTACATCTACAGAGATGAATTTAGGTTGCACTTTTTGTCATACCTTTTTCACAACATACAGGCTCATCTTTTTGAGTGTCAATCTAATTAAAAAGATAACCAGTTTTGTCACTGTGGCCAAAGGGATGATTTCATTAAGCTTTGCTTGGTATCCTGGTTGCCTACCTGTCTATTAACAGCATCTGCTTTGGGGATGGAGGATTTAGTGATGGTCTGACCCAGCACATGTGTATTACTATCTACCTGTTCGAATAAGGAGCCACTGAGAGAAATTCCTCTCAGATGAGGGGGGTGGGAGCTGTGAGTAAAGTGATGCCTCATTTCAGCCTCTGGTTGGAAAACCTTCAAAGAAAGTTAACTTAATATAGAAAATCTGCTGCAAAGGCACTTGGTGGATGAAATGGGCGTAATACCAGATAAAAGCACCACTGATCGTTTCCAGCAATGGTTGAATCTGGGCCTTTCTCTTTCTTCCTCTGTACATCCCCACTTCTCTATTTCTGCCATCATCTTGTAAAGAAGGAAACTTCCTCTCCTACACAACAGGAGAAATATTTTAATTAGATCTCAGAAGGGCAAAAGGCTCAACAGCTGGTCTGTAGGCTGGAAGGGTGCCTGTAAAAGACAAGCTGTGAAGCGGGCTAAACACTTTTAGGATTTTCTTGGTTCTTTGCATACTTTTTTTCAGTGGTTCAAAGGAGCTTAAAGTCTTGTTTAGATTGACTCTCCAAACAGTGTAGTGTATTATGCTATACTGCAATATGATAATACTATGATACTGTTTTATACTATAAACTATAGTGTATAGTATGATAGCTCTGAATTCAGTGTATTCAGTAGTTTGAATTTTAAGTTTCACTGATTCATATACTTTCCTATGATCTGTGGGAAGTTAATGTGATGTAGATTCCATGCTGAATTTGTCTTGAAAGCTGTTTTTATGTTAGAACATTAAATTCTTCCACAAGGAAATAGAACAGCTCCTGCTAGTCATATAGATTGCATTTAGACTTATTGAGTAGTGCATATTGTAACATACCCTGGAATCATCGTCCCTGACTCCAGCAAAAAATATGACGTCTCCCCTCAGAGAATGAGATGCGAGATGTTATCAGAGTACGCACATCAACACAGAAGCTAGGAAAGGCTCCCACTTCTGTAATACAGCCACAGTTAAAAACCCCAATGTTTGCAGGCTCCTGCATAGCTTGAACAAAGCTTCTAACTGGATTATCTGGATTTGCATTTGCACTTAATTTACTTTTCAGATAGCTGAAATGTTTTTATTTTGAATGTTACTACAAGGTATCAAAATGATGACTAAAAATACAATATAGACTGCAAAATGTCAAAACCAAATATATGGATAGAAAAAAGTATTATTTTCATACTAAGCAGTAATACAGACACATACACAATTAGATAATAATATCCTACAAAATGAAGACTAATGCTTTTATCCAGGCTGAAAGGTTTAGTCTTGGAAGAGTCCCTTATAATAAATGGATTAACATGAGGAAGGCTAGCAGCATGGAGTCCATGATCAAATTAGACAACAATAGACTTATTAATGTTTGAAAAACCTTTTGAACGCATATGCTTTCTTCTCCTTTATGGACATTTGAAGTCAGTAGTTTAACACTATAATTACAGCATGTAACTCTTTTGTTTCCAAATGTAATTATTAAATGCCCAAACTGATTTTCATACATCTGTAACTTCATACAGTCTGATTTTAGAGTTTGACCTATTTTTGTACCACAGATACATTTGAGTCTAATTAAAACATAACGACTCCTTATATTTTATGATACAGTGACTTTAGAAATACTTTTTCTCTCAAAATGAGTCTTGTGGATAACTTTTTAGAGCTGTTCTTACTGATAAAGTCTTATCTACTAGGATAGAGATGAACCACACTTCGAAAAGGAATACAAATGTGGCTTTTTTTGAATTATGCAAATAAATCATTTTCCCCAAGTTTAATAGTTTTCCAAACCTGCAAATAATTCAAATTATTCATGTTTCTATCAGATTTATTTTCTCACATCCTGGCAGAACAGACTAAGAAGAAGAACAATGATTTATCATTGTGAATAAATTTAACATCAGAAGATTTAGTATCAGATTGTTTCAGCTTCAATTATACATGAAGGATTAAAAAAGAGTGATTCAGAACACAGTTTATTCTTAAACAGCATAAAATCAAAGACCGTAATTTAGATACATAGCAGATTGTCTTCATGTCTGAAAAAGAGGAATATGGCAACAATTATTTCTTGGAAAATGATAATTGATATCAGATCTAGTTAGTAATTAACATTTTGAATGCACTGTAGCACTGAATATTTAAAATTATAGGTAAAATTCTGGTAAATAGTACTGTATCAGCTTAGCTCAGTCAATGATTGGTTATTGGCTTGCATAAACGTAGTCTTGGTGAATATATCATCAGTCACCAGTATTTACATCCACTGAAACAAGACTTTCAGAGAAGAGATTTTTTTATTAGACCAACTGATGCAGTTGGAAAAACAAACAAGATTTTTGGGCACAAACACCCTTCTTTGGGTTTGAAATGGAAAAAAATAAAAAAAATAAGTTCCTAAATCAATGAAGTATTGTCTCTTGTTTCGAACAGATGCACAGCAATGAGAATGCTTTCATGTCACTCTCTACAACTACCTGAAAGGAGGTTGTAGAGAGGTGGGGGTCTATCTCTTCTCCCGAGTAACAAGTGATAGGACAAGAGGAAATGGCCTCAAGTTGCACCAGGAGATGTTTAGATTGGATATTAGGAAAAATTTCTTCACCAAAAGGGTTGTCAAACATTGGAACAGGCTGCCCAGGGAGGTGGTTGGGTCACCATCCCTGGAGGTATTTAAAAGGTGTGTAGACGTGGTGCTGAGGGACATGGTTTAGTGGTGGACTTGGCAGTGCTAGGTTAGCAATTGGACTCTATGCTCTTAAAGGTCCTTTCCAACATAAATGATTCTATGGTTCTATGTCTATTACAAATTTCTACAGCGCATTTTCAGAAGTCGCCTTTGTAGGTAGGTTTGTTGTTCTGTGAGCTTTATTCACAGGGTAGTGTAATGTTCATAATGTTACATGGTTTCCTACTATATGTTTTCAAAAGCAAAAGCACTTCTACCAATATGACGTGACTCTGATTCACCTCTCAAGCTCCCTTTACTGTAAACTATATATTATTTCTGAAAAAGAAAAGAGGAAAATCAGAGGTTATTCACTTTCGATATAAAAACCAAAACTCTTTCCTGATGGCTCCACAGCAGCTTGAATGCATTTAATCTCTGATTTTAATCTCCTTCCTGCACATTCACCCAGCTGAGAGAATAGATTTGGATGAAAGCTAAGTCACTAATTTTAGATAAGAATCCTTTTCAGACTTAGAAAAACCTTTCTCACATTTGGGTGAATTTAATCATCTTGTGGAGGGGTCTAGTGATTGCCAGAGCTACTTCCAGGTGAGAATGGAGGTGTTCATCTTGGAGACCAGGTGTGGGGAGATGTGAGGAAGATCACCATCTCCCATAGAACAATATGCTAAAGTCACAGCCATAATGAACCTTGAAATAGTCAAGTATGCTAATGGCCATTCATCAGCTTAGGCAAAGCATGAGTCTATGAGCAAAACACTGTGGAAACAGTGGTAGATGCGTAAAAAGCAGATTAGCTATTTAAGCAAAACAGAATGAACATAAAAATCTCTCTTTTTTTTTAAATTTTATTAAAAAAGCCCAAAGATTGAGGTTTGTTTTGAGAAATATCAGTTGTAACGTTCTCCTCACTGCCAAAAAAATTGATGGTTTCCTTCCAGCAGCAGTCTTCCAGGGCAGAGCCCCTCATATTTTCTTTGTCTGGAGGCCTTTCCTCCCCTAACTCAGCAAATAGAATACAGAAAACAGAATAAATAATCACCTTAACTTACATGTCTTCACATAATCTGTCTTCTTACAAATAGGTAGCCAAAATGTCTAAACTTTTGCCTTGATTTATTGAAGTGAGTAAAGTCTACTTCAAAATCAAAGACTTGATTTAGTTTGTAGCTTTCTGTGGGAAGAGTTGCATTGACCCATAGAAGCTCATAAAACTTACAAGTACTGATTTGAGTCCAGTTTTTAAATCATATCTTCTGAGACTTGATTTGTTTTTTCTCATTCAAAATCTGACAGTCCTTTGCATCTGTGGGATTTAGATTAACCAGAGGCAAAATAGACAAAAAGGAAAGGGGGTAACAAAATAAGCCTTATAAAATATATCTTGAAAGGGGGAGCATAGTGATGATCTCTTCTGTGGCATGAATTATTAGTGTCAAAATGGCAACTAAAAAATGGTCCTGCAGCAAGCCAGACTTCCTAAAAACATGAAGGCTCAGAGAGACTCTGGTTGATAGGAATTCCTACAAAGCACTATAATGAATATGCACTGAGCTGACAGAACTGTGTAAATTACAGCTACTCATTTTTATCCAAAGAAAAAGCAAAGAAATTGATGCATTTACTGAAGGGTTGCCACAGCAGAATATATGGGTCCCAACATTTCGAACTTCCTCAGGTCTATGTATAAAAATCTTGAATAATCTCATTACCAGCATCGATCTAGAGTTACACGACTGAAGTAATAGTCAATCTACTAAAATACAAACAGAATCATTAGGAAACAGATCAAGCTCAAAGTAAGCCTAATGGATCTAATTTTCCTGTTTCATTTATATGTCCAGTCACTTTTGACTGTCTTACTGATTTCCACTTTCAGAAAATGTATCTCATTCACCATTTGCAATTGGACTGGTTGTCCTTCATTGCTCTTGGTGTCTTTTGTCTCATAGGTCTATAGAATAAATGCTGCACTCTGCATTTGGCATCCACCGGTGTGCTGTGTCCCTCTCAGTTCCATATTAACATTCTGTAGCCTTTTTGTTTCTCCTTACATTGTGACTAAATAAAGAAACATCATTGGGTTTTGTCTTCATTTACTGTTGTCTGCTGATTAAGGGGAGTATGATGGCTTTTTCATTGAGCAACAGTCTGTGCAGAATTTGCCCTGACAAGGCAAATGCCAGTTTTTCTCTGACACTAATAAATTGCCTTTGGCTGTGATAGATGATGACTCTTAGGAGTAATGGATTATAGCCTGTAAAACCAATTATTTTGATATATTTGGCCATTTTATTTGAGTCTACACATACTCGAGAAACGCAAGCACTTTAAACTACAAACTTGCTGTTAGCTTTAAACTCTGAATATTTTAACAGAACAGGGTCTTATAGTCTTCTCTATTATAGGAAAATAACACTCCATCCAGGTAGGCATGGAAATCCAGGGATGAGCTGAATCCACTGCTTATGTCTTGCAGATCTCTCTTAGCTAAGAGACATTCTTCTTTGAATTTTAATGTCATCTGAGACTGTTTCAGAATGAGGCAAAGCTGCAGCTTCATACACAGCTTCAAGTAACTGTATGTTTTGCTTATTTTTTCTGGATCTATCATTTTGCCGCAGGTAATGTTTAGGGGCAAGGTCAAAGGATGTTTTTCAGGGATTCGTGTAGTGATCTGCCCATGTATCAATATCACAACTGGTGGATGCTATTGTGATAACACCCATGTCTTCTTGTCATAATGGTGTAGTTTACTGGTACCACAAGTAAGTACTTTTCTTACTTCTTTCTTGGGATATGGAGCCGGTATTACATTCAAAATCTTTTTTTTTTTTTTTAGGGGGGGGGAAAGAGGAAACACACGTTATATATAAAGTCAAGAGTTTATTGGTAGTATAATTAAAATTTTAACAGTGTAATCCAAGAATCATCGTTAATCCAGGAGTAATTGTTGCAGAAAAAAAAAAAAGAACACATCTATGCAGAAAAAGTTACAGTAATTAAAATAATCCAGTTAAAATTCTTATACACACACTTCTTATTTTCGGTCCCTTTTCCTGACCTTCTGCTCACTCTTCCTCTGCTCCTCAGGGTCTTAAACTTGCTGAGTTCATCCTGGTGTTGGTGGTGGGGGTGTTGCAGGAACCTGTCAGCATCTGGAGTCCTTTGCTGGGAGCATTAGGATGCCCATGTTGATGGTTTCTTCTTCCTCACTCTAGGATCTGTTCAGGGCCATTTTTGTATGTTTGCTAACGTGCTTTTACACCATGATCTTTCATCCCTGGTCTGCTGCTCTCTGTCTCACCTGAATTTATTATGCATGTTGCCTGTTACACTTGTTAGATGTTACTTCTTTGTTTTCTTTTTTACCCTCAAAACCCGTTTTGTCAAAATCCCAGCCTGTCCTTCTGTAACTGACCACTGGAGAGTGGTTTATAGCCATAAGGTCTCCAGTGCCAGCCTTTGCCTCATCTCTTATCGTCCCATTCCCATAGTCCCCCACGCTGCATCCTGCACCTCCACCTGGCAAGGCCTCCATTGTTGTATCAGGCCTGTATTTCTCTGCGCTGCAGATGAAAGCCCTGATCTGCAGAAGGTCTGGGAAAACCCCAACTATCTATCACTACTGACGCACTGCCGAGTTGCAGCTTCGCAGTAAATTATTCCCCTTAGAACCACCCTGGCACGGTGCTAGTCTGTGGTGACAAGAGGCGGTAGTAGGAGGTCCCCACAACTTGTACATCCCCAGCAGTTCCTTCTGTTCAAGGAAAGGGATGAGGAGGAGGGGAACTCTGTCATCAAAAGTCAGAATTACAGGCCTATAATTTCAATTACAGAATTACAACCCCTTCCTCCTCTGCAACATGCACTGATATCACGGGCCAGGTGATGGCCACATTGGCAGAGTGTGGAGCTGAGGACTGGGCCAGATCAAACAAGGAGATCGCTGAAAAACAGCCCAGCGCAGAAGCAGCAGAATGCCTTGGCTCGCAATTTTACTGTTGCCACACCCTGGAATTCAGCAGAAAATACTCCACAGAGATTAAAGAACAGGCAGAGATCCTACAGACTCTCGGTTTTGCGTGCCTTTGTTCCTTGGAGAGGACAGGAGAGGGGAAAGAAGATATCATGGAGTGATGAGATATGAAAAAACTGAAAGCCTTTTTTTCTGGAAAAAAACCTCACAGTGCCAGTTATTGTGTACAGAGGACACAATACACTGTAAGCCACTGACAAGCTTGTGAACCTGATTCTTGTCATGAAGCGCTTGTATTTCAAAGAATAAGAATCAGACCAAAGGAAGCACACAAGTATTCAGAGTACTTCAGCAAGGAAACACTTTGTTAAGATGTGCTAAAGGCAGTTAAGTAGCAGTGACAGATTGCCAGAAAAAGCACGAGTTTCATGTTGGGAGGTTTTGGGAGATTAATATAAACAGAATTTGAAAACACTTCGTTCTTGATTTCAGATCCTCCTGTAGAAAACAAAGCAGCTTCAAGAAGGGCGCAAAGGTTTGATTTGCACCACCAGGTATAGCAGCAAAAATAAAGACTCGGTGTGGCTGAATATTCTGGAAAGAGTTGCTGGAAATTTCTGTTTATTTTTTGTCCTTCCCTTTTGCTCTTCTTTTTTCTGCCTTCTTTCCATCCTTGTTCCCAAAGGATCTTTCTTCTTTGTCAGCAATTTAAAGTAGGTAACATTCACCTTGAATCAGTGGATGGTGGAAGCCAAGCGTTATGAAAGATTCAGACTGGGACAGGGTTTTTAAAAATTTAATTTGAAGTGAGAAAATTTAAGTGAGAAAAAAATGCTCATCAGCCCAAAGTGGGGACTTTTATTTTTTCTGTCAGAATTTTCTTTCAGAAGATATGCTGACTTCTTCGGTCTTGTTCCAGTGTAGAAGAAAAAAAAAAAATCCAATTGAATAATTTCCCACTAAGCCAGGAATCCAGTTGTCTCCCATTTCTCCCTTAGGTTCAATTTATATTGGTCTAAAACTCAGCAAATCATCAGCTTGGAAGTAGAATTTTTGTTCAAGAAGTCTATTTTTCAGAGCACCAAGAAATATGGTAGCTATTTTGCTCCTGACACTTACTCCTTCTTGTTTCATTATTTGTATTATGTTGAATTTATAAGGTTTTTTTAAGTTAATTAAATTTCTAAAAGCATCCAAGCAAAAACAAAGAGGTATGTATTGCAGCCTAAACAGATTTTTGAGTCCACAGGAATGTAATTTTTAAACATAATTTTATTTTAAATTCCATTATAAATACTTCCATGATTCCCACACCTTCTCAACTCTGTTGCTTTTCAAAGTTTGCATTCTTCAAGTTTTATTTAAAACTGATATCTTAAAAGTTACAACCCATGCTGTTTCTAGACAGTACAGGAGAGCTTCACACAATATATGTATTTCATTTTCAAAAATTCAAATTCCTCTTTTTTTCTGTCTCTGTTTAGGTTGTCTGGTAATCTTTAACAGTTCAGTGGGGAAGTTCTAAGCACAGTATATTTTTCATTGTAATCTATATGCATACTGACTACTGAAACAGAATAAAATTTGGGGAGAGGGTTTCAACTTTTTCTATCAATAAATTACAAATTTGAATGACATTTAAACCATAACTATATGTTAGCTTTTCTAATTGTTTAAGCAAAAATAAATTTTTAATTTTTATAGTCAGAGTTCCAGATTCTAATTTCAAACTGGCACATTATTTTAGAAATTTACTTATATGTCATTAGAAAATGCAATGGAAAATATCCTAAAACACACCTGGATGTGTAAGTTTTGTTTCTTACTGGAAAAAATAGTCTGTTTTGGTGAGGGATACTGAAAATGTGGCAACAAGTTGAAACATCACTTATTTGAAGATCTCTCTTGGTGTGTGTCTGACATTACAGCCTGCTGGTGGATGCAGAGTAGGTAAGCATTACCTCCTTGGCCAGTCCACAGGGGCTTGGCAGCCTCTACAGGAGTTCCTGTATGAGGAAAAGTCTTGAAAAAGTGCCTCCAAATCTGGTTGTCACCATGTGCATATTATCCTGTCCAGAGGGTCACTCTTTACTGACATGACAAGTGTTGGAAAAATAAATGTATGCTTTATGGGACGGTGAGCTGCCAAATGATACTGGCACAGCATTTGCACTGTCCACCACCGCAGAATAGCTATCAAATGGAAAAGAGACATCTAAGCCACGGAGAAAACTGCTGTGAAGACCAAGCATCAACTCTGTGCCTGGAGCACAGGATCTGTCCAGGTTGGTGGACCAGCTGCCTGCTGCAACCAACATAGGCAGCCAGCTGGGACTGCTGTTGGGAAGCCCCAGGGACACTGCCCAGGGCAGCCGGCAGGCAGGCTTGGTGACGTTGGCCAAGGAGTTAAGAACAATACTTAGCAGAAAATCAAGGAAGATTTATCAAAAGCCACATGTTCACAGAAACATTTTGCTTTTGACAAATCATCATTTTCTGCAGGAAAAATAGCACATCATAAAAGTTTATGCTCCTTTGTAATGATAAATACATTTGTGGCTGTCCTCGGCATGGCATGTCAGAAATGGGAGCTCTCTTTGAAATCTTTTTTTCCATTTGCATTTATTTTTAGATTCATTAGTGGAGTTCAGCTGTCATCCAGTGCAATAGGAATAGCAGAGTTCAAACTTTAAAAATCTTCCTAGACTCAATTTTAAACAATCAGAACTTATAAATTCTTTATTAAATGATCTTTTAATTACAAATTAATGTTTCTTAAAGAACAAAAAATATCAAGCTGTAGAAAATTACATTTTGTGTGCAGAAATAATTTAAAAAACAAAAAAAAATTGAAATCCAGAGGGACTACCAATCTGGGGATGCAAACATGAGAATAACATATTTTCTGTATTACTTATCTTCATTTTTCCTGGTTTTCCAGTCAACATGACCCATTGTTGTGAAAGCCAGTAATAAGGATCAGTGTTCTAATGTATGTGAAAAATAACTAGGAAAAGAAAAACTTGCAGATGTTGAGTCTAGGTTCTAGGGAAGGGGTCACCATCATCAACATTACCCTTGGACTTTTCTTTTCTTGTGCAAGTGTTTAAATTCCTGACACCTTTTTGCCCTTTTTACTCATCGGCCACTTCTTTTATACTCTCAAGTACAAAAACTTTCCCTAAAAACTTTTTCCCAAAAAGTGACTCATCTTGCATATGAGAAAGATTTGTAATAGTAGAGCAACTTAAGGTTACTTTGATCATTTGAGCCTGTTCTGAGACATGAATGTTTAAACTTTTGGCATCTAACAGTCTACACATTCCACTTTTCCAAGTTCATTCTTTAAGCTGTTGGATTTTTATAAGGAGTTGAGTTAACCGTTTAGGCATAGTGTCAGGTGTGCCAGTTAACAATTATAACTGATAAATCTCTGCCGGGTATGCTATTTCCACACCAAATAAAAATCTGAAAAGCTGACATAAAAATGGTCACTGAGACACGGGAGGACATGAGTCATAGTGGAGCCAGCCAGAGGCTTCATCATCTTAAAATAAAAAGAAGAGCCAAGTCCTGATTGCATTACTTTCTAATGGGTGATTGTATTAAGGCAAATGGCACTTTCAGAGTACTGTAGCTATTGAGATAATCTGGGAATAAAAACCTGCTCTTTAACAATATAAAGATAGGGCAGAGATTCAATGTGACACATTCCTGGTCTGAATATGCCAGAACAGAAGTGCAGGGATCTCGCTAAGGCCACGCAAGCTCTGGCTTTTGAAGAGTGGGGGTTGCTGCCAGTGGGATGCACAGTGGAACAGCTTCGCTCCTCAGGTCCCCTCGCTGCCCCAGCTATGCAGGTTGACTCTCGTGAAATGGCTCCTCACGTGCCACAGTTTGGAGGGTGGTTTTTCAAAATGTATGCTGTTAAGCTTTAAAAATGGACTGTAAAATTCTACAGCAGAGGAATAGTTTCAGTAACGATTCAACTGTCTTTGCTAGGGTGGCAGAAGGTCAGGCTACAAGCCCAGAGTAAGTCATCCTTGCTGCTGTGTCAGAACTATTCTTCTGTATCTCATGAGTTAGGGACTCGACATTTTGTGCTGCTATTTTTGTACATAGCTTATTATATGGCTGACTTTCTTCTAATCTTCAGAAAGTGTATGCAGAGCTTTGGATCATGTACAGTATATAGTAACATGAAAAATTGTGTTCATTAGGAGATTTGGCACACATTGAGGCTGCTTTGAAGTCTGGTTCTGTAACTAATCTTACATAAACTCTCTTGTTCAGATGTTGGTTACTTATTAGTGGTCCTTTCCCTGTAATAAAGATGTGCAATATTCCAGTTTGGATGATGTCTTACCATAAAGAAGATATTTAAACAGCAAATCCTGTTAGCTGCATGTCACAGGGTTTGCAGACATAGCAGAAAAACAAAACAAAACAAAACAAAACAAAACATTTCAAGGGAAACAGATACAATTGTCAAAAGTTAAGAATGTAAAAAATAAACACTGTGTAGGGAAAATAAAAGCTAGTGATTTGTTGCCTCAGCTATTAAAATCTTATTCTAAATATCTACTTACAAGATATGTGTTGTCCACTGGGAAAGACATCCCAAGAAATTGATTGCCCTGCAGAAATGCCCCTAGCTGACCATATCAGTGTAGTGAATTTATTCAATGTTTATGACTTACAAAGTTAGAGATAGTAGGAAAAAATTCAGCTAAATCTATTTTGGCAGAAAATTCTAGTTCATTGAGCCTGAAATGTTTACTTTCTTACATGTCAGGTTGGAATTATTTTTATCTGGATGCCTGATGAACTACCCTACAAAAAAAGTTTGTGTTTGCACTGTTCCTAGATCTCTGTTAAGCAATTTGGCACGTTTGCTTTGGAAATTAAAATTAATCGCTTTAAGATCCTGGAAGCGGTGTGTTCCTAAACCTGCAACAGTCTGCCTGATAGAATGACAGGGTTTGTGACTGGGAGAGCTACAGATTATTCCAGGACTGACGGTTTCAGGATACTGAAGCATGAAGTTGCTCACCTGGAAAACATGGCTGACTGGGGGGCTGAGCTCCAGCCTCATCGTAGGTCAGAGCCTTCAAGCACTAGGGATCCTGGAACTGCTTCAGACTTGTTTCAGTGCTGCTGTTCTCAGCTCTTAAAGATGTTTGGTGGATGTGGGCTGAGCAACAAGCTGTGCTTTAGGAACGGATGCGAAGGCACATGCTACACGGTACTTCTGTTGTTCTCTTTCTTACCTGGTAAAATAAGACAACACCAAAAATAAGATAACACCTTCCATGATAGCAATCTTTGATCTCCTTACCCAGTGCTACTTTTCAGGATAAAAATGTCTGTGAAAGGACAAAATAGCTACTATTTCAGATAGCATGCCGTGCTTCCTGGGATGTGGTTACAAAGATGTCCTGTTGCTTGGGTGAGGGGCTGACATACTCTTCAGGTAACAACTTGCAGAATGTTAAAGGTGATGGCTCTGGATGCAAAGCCTTGGCCCCTGGTAGAAATTAGTATTTTTGGATCGTTTGAAAGCATTCCTTTGACTAATACACTTAAGAAGAAACATCCCTAACAAGCAGTATGGACTGATACGAACTCTGGTATGGGATATTCACAATCTGTCTCCTGCACTGTAAATAATGCTCCCAGATCCCCAAACGTCTGATATCTTCTGTAATGCTTTTGTAATATAACAGCTTAGATTGTAGCTAAAATAAACTAAGCCACTAGGTTTTGATTATACTCTGCTAGATGGAAATACTGAAGCACAACCCCTAATTTATGAAGGCCCCCCTGACTGCAACTAAAAATTGCTCAGTGGATTGGCTATGGGATAGAGAAAACCAAGGACCTTTCTTTTGCATGTTACCCAGCCTGATGAGCCAGATTTGGCTTGCAGGCAGGCTGACACATGAATTCTCTTGTCTCCAGCTTCCTTGTCAGGAAGCCTGTGGGTGAATGGTTCTGATTTGAGCCCACTGTCAGGGGGGAGGAAACACCCTTACTAACAAATATTTGGGATGTTTTGAGGTAATGTTTTAGTGTACTGAGCAATTATGTTGACACCACATGAAGAAAGAAACTGAGTAACCCTTTCCTGCTAGGCTGCTACATACCTAACAGATTCCAGCCACCTGCACCTTTACTGATGCACGGGATGAGAATTTTTATAATGTACCTGTAAAATATGTTGCTATCCCAATTTTCTCTTTTTTTTCCACTGTCTTTTCTCGCTTAACTACCTCTTGTTAGGAAGTTAGAAAAAAACCCCTCAAACACCTAGAACAGGCGACTTAAATTATCTTTATAGTTTTCATGCATGTCAAGTTAGGGAAAGTGGCTCATTTTTAAACAAAACAAAACAAAAGACTAAATCTGAGGTAAAATGTGCCACAAAGATCCTGTGAAATGCATGATTTTATCTGGGCAAAAAGATAATTGAGTTGCATGAGACCTTATTTTTTTGAACATCTGAAGTGTAGGTGGACTTGAGGAAACAAAGCATTAAAGCTCAATTTTGCATTTATTTTGTTGTCTTTGCACACTTGTCTCTGTTTCCTGTGGTGCCAGCCATCTGTCCAAGCCCATGTGCTTGATAAGACATGTCATGGATCTTGGGTACCATTGTGTTTAGTCCAAGTCTCAAACTCTGAGTTCTGCATGTAATTCTCTTTTACTTTTATATTTGTCTTATGCCTGGGTGTGGGTTCAAGTCAAATATAAAACACCAAGGCACACTATCCTTCAAGGAATGACAATCCCTTGTATTTAAATCAAAGAAAGAGATAGTATCATGGTGCCAAGCATGCAGCTAAAAAAAAGAAATTATATATAAAAAGTAAAGAGTGCTTCTCCATGAGGTTTCAGGGGCCATTTTGGAGACTGAGATCCTGGCTGTTGGTATAGTTGATCTAGAATTTTTTGTATAAGAAGCATTAGGTAGAGGCTGTGCTGCACGGAACAGGATGACATGCATGGCAAGATGTCTTAGCAAGTCTGTAACAAAAATCAGAGCTATAAAGCATGCAAACGGAAGATTTTGAAGTTAGGTGTAAATAATTCATTTGAAGTAATACCATCCTCACCCCCACCCAAGTGAGTTAACCATATCATACATAGCATTCACTGTGGATTGAATTCTGTTTTATCGGATTAAAAGTGATTTGAAAAGGAATCAGAAACAAAAGCTTTTGCAACTGCATTTGTGTTTCTGTTGATTATTTCAACACTTACCATTTTCGGAACGGGTACACTGCTGGATCTGAATGATCCCCAAATGGTGAGAAAGAAGAGTATATTGAGAGCACTGGAGATCATGACTTAGTGTCTCATTCTATTGTACACATCCTGTATGACCTTGGGCAAGTGACTGAACTTTGGATGCTAAGAGCTTCTTTTATACCTTTTCAAAACTAAATGTATCTGGATCTATTAGGTCAACTTCATTGATTCACTGTTGTTTAAAAAACTCAACTGAGAGTTCCCAGAAGAAAACAGTGTGGCTGTGTATAAAACCAGCCATGACCTTTCACCAGATTTTTAGTTGAATTACACTTTTAAAAATGAGTATCATATCCTAGTTTTAAATGTTCAGTGTCAGGAATATGCAATGTGAGCTATTGTAAATTTTCTCAGTGAGTAATTAGGCTGAAAGCTGTAAAAAATTCATCTTTGTTTTAGCCTTAATTTGTCTAATCGAACTTCCAGTATGGATTGGATGTTGTTAGAACTTTGGCAGCTTGACTGAAGTACCTGTTATCCATGTTTTACTCTCAGTACAGGTACTTAAGAGAAGTCTTTATCACTCTGGAGTTTTTGATAAACTAAATAGCTTTAACTCCCAGGATGCCATTACAAGTCAAGACCTGATTTCTCAATTTCCAGGCTATCAACAACCCTCAAAAATTGTGGCCAGCACATGCAGATGTGATGACAATTACAGGTCTGTCAGTACAAAGGAACTGTAGCCACACAAGTTCTACTTTGGACTACTTCGGACCTGCTGGAAAGCAGCTCTGCAGAGAAGGACTTAGGAGTTCTGGTGGACAGCAAGTTGCCCATGAGCCAGCAATGTGCCCTTGGTGACCAGGAAGGCCAATGGCATCCTGGGGTGCATCAAGAAGAGTGTGGCAAACAGGTCGAGGGAGGTTATCCTCCCCTTGTACTCTGCCCTGGTGAGGCCGCATCTGGAGTACTGTGTCCAGTTCTGGGCTCCCCGGTTCAAGAAAGACAAGGAACTACTGGAGAGAGTCCAGGGGAGGGCTATGAAGATGATCAAGGGATCGGAGCATTTCTTTTATGAGGAAAGGCTGAGAGACCTGGGCCTGTTTAGCTTGAGGAAGAGAAGACTGAGAGGGGATTTCATCAACTCTTATGAATATCTAAAGGGTGGGTGTCAAGAGGATGGGTCCAGAGTCTTTTCAGTGGTTCCTAGGTACAGCACAAGAGGCAACAGGCACAAAATGGAACACAGGAAATTCCATCTGAACATAAGGAAAAATTACTTTGAGGGTGACAGAGCGCTGGAACAGGCTGCCCAGAGAGGTTGTGGAGTCTCCTTCTCTGGAGATATTCAAAACCTGTCTGGATGCAGTCCTGTCCAACCTGCTCTAGGTGAACCTGCTTTGGCAGGGGGGTTGGACTAGATGATCTCTGAAGGTCCCTTCCAACCTCTACCATTCTGTGATTCTATATATTGGTTTTACAGATATTCTGCAACAGGTTCAGCTGTCGCTTCTCCATCACGCAAGTCCTCTCCAGGAGCATTGCCAACCAGCAGGAATTCTCCTGTTCTCTCAATAACACTTATTTTCCAGATGTTTATCTTCCACTGACAGAATAAAAAAAATGTTGTCTGCTTCCACTCAGCAGGCAAAGCAACCATTTGTTCAGCCCTGGGGAACTTATCCTCTCCCTTTGTACCTACTATTTTCCAAAAATGTGTGCCATCAGCAAACTTTATCAGTGACTTTGCTTTATTCCAAGTTACAGAAAAGAACTGCATGTTTTGTAAAGCTAAGAACTAACTCCTGCAGATCCTTCTGCTCTCTCAGAAACACACTGGCTGATTCTCTAATTATCTTTGAGATCTGTCATGGCTATTTTTAATGCATGCATTTGGTGCATCATGTTAATTTCAGATCATTTTAGTTCTTAATCAAAATGTCAAGCAATACTGAGTCATGAACATCGCAGAAGTGGAGGTATGTTACACCAGTGTCCATTACCTTTATTAACCAAACTGGGTTCATTAAAAGAGCAAACTACTTGGAAAAGATCTAATGGTTTTCCATAGATTGTTAATCATTCTCTTAATTGTTCATTAACAGTGTCAGCCATTCCTGTATTTACTGATGCTGGTCAGATTGGTATGTTATTAATTACTGTGTTTGAGCAACACTGTGAGTGCAACATTAGCCTTTTTCAGTCTTCAGGAACCTTCGTGATATTGCAAGAATTACTGAAAATCAGTATTCAGTAACGAGAGAACTCCTTAGTCAACTCTTTTAAAATTCGTAGGTGGAAGTTTAAAATATTTTTACTAGTTGCTGTCTTACATTGTATGGAGTTACAGCTGGCATTTCTGGAAACATTGTGGAAATGTAGAATTTATTATTTTATTTTTTTTAAAGAAAATACCTGGAAAAGTTAGTCCTCCTTTATCAGCTTAAAGAAAGGCCAGAGATAATGGACAAAGCACAAAGGAAGTGGAAACAAATTTTCCTCTAGACAACAGAGGACAATGAATGATTCTGTCTTATTATGTGAACAATATAACTGATGTCAGTGGAACTGCCTTGTAAGTAAAGATGTATGTAGTTGAAGTATATTTAGAACTTGTTGTGAATTCAACTTAAAACTACAGCATAAATCTAATGATTAAATTGCAGTTCTATGAAGAACTGAGTTATGATGAGATAAAGACTGGCGTTCAGGTAGCACGACTTCAGCTACGTAAAATTTAGGCTTCTATTCTAAACTAGCCATTTATACCTTCTTTATAATTACTGGGAAAACATAAGGTGATCTGGAGTGCAATTCATCCCATAGATGCTGAACAGCTGAGGATGGCTCAGCTGTCTTTTGTGGGTGCCCATCTGTCTCCAGGCAATCCAGGGAAATTAGATTAAACTAGACGACCAACACTTATCTGGCTAAAGACAGGTGAGAAGAATTCAGTCCAACATGACTGATCCTAAGAGATCTGTACTGGAAAAAATCCCACACCACTCCTCCCATCTTGTAAAAAAACATAATCATTACAACATTCTTTCCAACTGAGATCAGAGTTTACTGAAATAGAATAAAACTGTCAGTTTAAATGCAATTTGCATTTTAGACTTAGGATTTCTTTATTGCCTTTTCATAGAAAGCAGCCCTTAGAGAAATGCCAATTATTGTACAGTACTTCTCTCTAATTGGAACAAATCATCTCTTTTAAATAAAATATGGATACATTTATAACCATTATATGACTGTTTGATTGTATGACTGTATGTCAGCCCTTTTACTAAAAGCAAAGCAGTACTCATTTGAAATTGTTATCTGAATGTATTAGGTAGACGTAACTTGTGTCTGATACTTTCCTCACACAGAATACAAGAATTTCCAGTTTAGATTTAAGTCTGTATGTGTTCAGTCAGAGAGAGATTGTCCCTCAGAAAAAAGCCCCCATCTCTGAAAAACAGAGTCTTGACTCAGTTTCTTCCCTGTCCCATGGCAAAACAGAAAATGCATTCCTGCTTCCCAGGCTGACTTGCTTTATTTCTCCTCTCTCTCATCAAACCACCTGCACTGTCTAGCATTCTGAGACGGGAGAAAAGAGCAAGGCTATGCCCAGTTCACACCCAGTAAAGAGGAGAAGGGAAGCGACATGCTTGGGTAAGCATTACTGTCTCCATGCTGCTATCAACAATATAAAGCACCAGTGGAGAGGAGCCCAGTACCCCTTTATGCCTCTCAATTGATGCACAGAGTCACTTGATTCACGGATTGAGAATATGGTCTGTGATGAGTAATAAGTAATGTTCAGTAATGAGGACTGAATTTCTCCTTAGCCAAATGTTATTTGTTGACACCAAAAAAAAAAAAAAAA